>QLTV01001132.1:567328-602003 GCA_003457575.1 Thermophis baileyi
AAACACGTTCAGGTCATCTGCCAGTTGTTGATTTCCTTCAGCCTGGGAAGGAGGTTTGCCATAACCGGTGATATTTTTTAGAATTTTCTACATGTTTGCTGATTCGTTTGTTGAGAACTGATTCCTTAGCTTTTCAGAGTAGCTTCTTTTTGCTACTCTGATCTCCCTTGTTAATACATTTCTGGCCTGATTGTACAGCATTCTATCGCCTTTTCTGTAGGCTTCCTCTTTGGAACGACGTAGCTGCTTAAGTTTAGCTGTGAACCAAGGTTTATTGTTGCTGTATATTCGCAAGTTCCTGGTCGGTACACATAGGTCTTCACAGAAGCTGACATATGATGTTACAGTATCTGTGAGTTCATCCAGGTCTGCAGAGGTATTACTGTGCAAGCCACAGTTACCTAGAAAGCCATCCAATCATCATGCATACAGGATAATAAGCCTGTTTACTGTAGTGCATTGATTCTGCTTCTGGTGATGTTTTACCTTCTTCGTTAACTGGTACAAGAGAATTCGGTGTAATTACAAAAGCCCTCTGCAGCTACAAAAGTGCAGTTAATGAGCATAAACTGCAGTACAGCTACAAAAAATACTGATTTAATAAAAGTGGAGGTGTTTGCAGATTAACTATTGTAGCTGAACAGTCCCCATCTCTTTAGTAAAGGTAGTCCTCGACTTACAGCAGTTCCTTTAATGACCGTTCAAAGTTACAAAAGCACTGAAAAAAATGATTTATGACCGTTTTTCACACTTTATGACCATTGCAGCATTCCCATGGTCACGTGATCAAAATTCAGATGTTTGGTAACTGATTCATATTTATGACGGTTGCAGGTCATGCGACCACTTTTTGTGACCTTCTGACAAGCAAAGTCAAAGGAGAAGCCAGATTCACTTAACAACTGTGTTATTGACTTAACAACTGCCGTGACTTGCTTAATAATTGTGGCAAGAAAGGTTATAAAATGGGGCAAAATTCACTTAATAAATGTCTCATTTAGCAACTGAAATTTTGGGCTCAATTCTGGTTGTAAGTCGAGGACTACCTGTAACTCCAGACTTTTGGGTTACCTGTAGGTGTATCTGATGATATGGCCAGATAATTTTAGACTCTGATCTTAAGAACGAAGGAATCCTTTGCATACAAGTCCTTCAGTGCGTAATACCGAAAATAGCCCCCAGAGTCTCTGTTGATTGTTTTCCCTTTTCAGCAGCTGATGCAGTGATCTTAGCTGAAGCTGAAGTGATAAAATAGAAGAAGGTGGTTGGCTGTCCCTTTAAATCAACACTAAATCAATTTGCCCAAGTGTCATTTGGAAGATTAAAAAAAATGATAGAGGGTTAAACATTGTCTTATCTTTCCAGCTTACTGCAGTTCCCAACATCTTGTTTTTACCATAGTTACAGTAAATGTCTGTCCCTATGAAGAATATGGTTCTTCAGGAAGGTGCTACAAACCCCAAAACATAGCCGTGTAGAATAGCTTTTCAGCCCAGGCTATAAGGCACAGCCCTTAATCAGCACATGTATCTCTATTTATCATGCAAAGGAACTTGCTGAAATCCAATACACTCTCTTCCTAACAGCCCCTTACACACACATTCATTCATTCATTCATTCATTCATTCATTCATTCATTCATTCATGTTGCTACCCATCTAACCAAGTAACTCTGGGCAGTGACTAAAATCTTAATAAAAACAATGACAATAATACAGAAATTACAACAGGTTATAATGTGCAACTCTGAGTTATAATATGACTCCCCATTTGTAAATAAAATGAAATTTTAACTTGCTAGCAAGACTTCCTGCTTGAACTGTCATCAAAGTTTATTACAGCTTTGAAAAGACCACTAGTTTAGAGCCCAATTAGATGCCTTTAAAATCGGGATTTAGGAAGATGCCTCTCAAGTAACAATGCACACAATTTGTTTCTAATTGCTGTAGGAGTGGCCCTTGTTGTATTTTGCTCTTCCCTCCTCTTCTTTATTCCAAAGGTGTTTTTTACAAGAGGCAACAAGTCCAGTTGCCTCTTGAAAAAAGCACCTTTGGGACAACCATGTCTTGGATGACTGAGAATCTTCACAGATTCCTCTTCTTTAATTTGCAAAGTGTGACTTTAATCCACAAATCCTGACTTGAGAACAGCACAGGTTATGAAGGATTGTTAGGTGTTCAGTATCTATTCTCCCTTTACTCTTGGTATCCATCTTTGTGCAATATCTTAAAGATCTTAATGATATTATCAGTGTAGTTTGTATCAATGTCAGGATGCAACGATGCATTTCACAGAAATGTCTCGGAGGAAATCAAAAGGTTGTGTTCCACCATCTATTGTGCGGGCTTCCTCTTTACTTTTTAAAATATAGGCTTTAAGGGACTGCTGGCATTCTTTTCTGTTCTTCCCGCCCCTCTTTAAAAAATATGCTTTAGCTCATGCCTGAAAGTATGTTTATGGCTAGGATGGATTTGGATTACATGCTAAGCTTGCAAAATATCCTTGGGTCAGTCCATAAGTAGGACTACAAAAAGTCTACTATATTCAGTGAAGTTAGGACTGAGGTAAGCAGAGTGATGATCTGCCTTTAAAAAAAAGGGTGTTTGTTGTGTTTTGATCTGTACCTAAAAAAAAAGTGACCAATTCTATTATCCTCCTTCTAGAGTGTTCGCACCAGGAGTGGGTTCGGACCAGTTCGGACCGGTTCTCCCAAACCGGTAGCGGCCCGCTGGTGATGTCATGATGATGTCACTGAACCGGATTGGTCGGTGCCGGTCCATGGGGGCCGCCATCTTTTTTTTTTCCAAATTTTTTTCAATTTTTTTTTATTTTATTTTTTCCTTCTGAGCATGCGCAGAAGCCGACTTCCGGCACTGTGCATGCGGTCGCCATCTTTTTTTTTGGCTTTGTTTTTGTTTTGTTGTTTTGATTTTTTTGGGGGGGGATTTTTTGTTACTGCGCATGCACGTGTGCGCAAAGCGCACGCGCGCCCACGTGGCGTGGGAGGGAGCGAACCAGCAGCGAGGTAAGTTGGAACCCACCCCTGGTTCGCAGTCTCTACTTACTTTACAAGGAGTCATCAGAGAGAAGAGAAATAGCATTTGATTGTACTCAGTAATATTCTTGAACCACTGACCTAGCCAGTAACGATTTCTTTGCCATAGTTTGTCTCTTGTCAGTTATATCATAATCTTTGGAATGTTTTGCCAAGCTGGGTTAACTCATTTACCCAGACATGATATATAGCCATTGCATGAAGAGCACAACCTCAACACATTCATTCACGTTGTTTTGTGTCTAACAGTAAAGCTCAATTCTTAGTGTGTGACTCAAAAAAATTTCCAATTTCACACTTGATTTTCCCCTTGCTCTACTTGGCAGCTCTCATGCTTCTTGCCTGTCTCCATGCACTGCGGAAAATGGACGTGATTTTCAGTCAAACCTTTAATAATTTCTTGGTATGGGATAGATACATTGCCATTATAATATTAATCTCTACCTCACTTTGTCTTGATTAACTCAGTCTTCTGAAGCAGTAATTCTCAGGTTTTTTTCCAGCACAGTAACTTTTTCCTATGAAGAATAACTCTTCTACATTATTCTTAGTTAGATAAAGAGGGTTCAACCCCAGTTAGATAGATTTAGGATGTGGAAAAAAAATTTTCTACCTCTCTCCACACACACAAAAAGCTAAATAAAAGTTATAATTTGAAACATTAAAGTAGCAGGAATAGGGTACATATAATAACTTTCACAGGAATATTGATGTTAACATTCTAAAAATACAGAATTGTTTTAAAAAAAAAGATTAGCAAGTTGTACAGCTCTGTCCCTGCCCCAGCAGAGTTGGCTCATAGGTACTTGAATTTCGGATTCTAAAACAATAACTTATGACGTTGTTCCAAGGCAATATGAAAAAAATAATACAAGTCAGCAATGAAATAATATTCAAGAATATTATAGATCGGAAAAAGAGCGATGGAAAGGAAGCTCTAAAAAGGTGACTGTCAGGTTCCTATTAATGTACTCATAGCAAACAGAACTCCAAGGCACGTTGGTTCCTCAAAGAACAGGTTTATTCAGATACATCATCTTGGCACAAACTGGTGGAAAGCCAGTACTGAAAGTTCCCACGCTTTCCACCACATTAAAAGTAAAAGTTTCTTGTTTCCTCAAAACAATAAATCACATTGTCCAATCGGGATACTGGCTGGTTGCTTGGCAACTTCTCTCTTCCTCCTCTGGCCAGCGAGCCGTTGGAATGTCTCTGACTCATAAGCTATGTTGTTTTGGCTACAAAACCCCATCTATCTCTACTCTCCCCCTTCAACTCCAAACTGTGTCAAACCTGAAGCCATGTGAGAAGAAACCCAGATAGAAACAGAAGCCCAAAAGAAAAAGGACCGGCCACAGCCAGGTCAGCTGCAGGCTGTGGGTTCCAGTGAATGGAACCCACTTCAATCTGGTCTATATACATCACTTTCTGATTAGATCTGCATCAAAGTTCCATATTGTGGAGGTTCCTAATTAGCTTATGTAGGCTCCAAACCATAATCAATCACACTTTTGTTTTCAGTTGCCTCATTTTGCTTTATTTTTACCAAGGACAATGAAGATACTTTTTGTTGTTGTTGTTGTTGTTGTTGTTGTTGTTGTTGTTGTTGTTGTTGGTTCTTGGAATTCTTTGCCTAATCCTACCAAGGCTTTGTACTAAACATGACAAAGATAATCTTATTCTAGACAGGTGTTCCATACTAAGAACAGGACAAAATAAAATTTATCCCTGTAGCGACTAACATGAATGCTTAATTCTGTATTACATTCTCAAACAGCAGTACCATGTCCCAAAAGGAAAGAAGCATGTACCACTACTTACCTGTAATTCCTCCTTGCCAATCTATTGGTAAAGCTACCATCACTACCCAATTATAAGTTAAAAGCTTGGGGGCATTTTTTTTTTTAAAAAAGTTGTCTGGTGCCAAAATTCCAGAGTAGATGCCACATGAATTTCACTAGAAGGGGCTTTCATAACTGAGAGCAAATCTCCTTTCAGCATCCTTTTTCTCCTTTTTGTAAAAATATCTGAAGAGACATTTTCAGAGAAGATCTTGAGATCCAAGGACAGCATGTTATCTAATTTTTTTTTTTACTGATTATGTGCTGTCAAGTTGGAATCAATTCTTGGTGACTAGATAGATTTTTCACCATGATGAACTCTCTCTAACCTGTTTTTTCAGGTCCCCCAATGGTCACTGTAACCAAGTCCATCTACTACCAATTTTTAAATCTTTAAATAAGCTAGTTCTAAACCACTTAGAACTAGGACTGAAGTTTAAAAGTAGACTAGACATAACTCCAGAAAGCAAAGCACCAGCATACAATAGTGTGGTTATATAGGTAGTCCTCAACTTACGACCACAATTGAGCTCAAAATTCCTGTGGTTAAGTGAGACATTTGTTAAGTGAGCTTTGCTCCCATTTTACATCTGTTCTTGCCACAGTTGTTAAGTGAATCACGGCAGTTGTTAAATCAGTAACCTGGTTGTTAAGTGAATCTGGCTTCCCCAATGACTTTGCTTGTCAGAAGGTCACAAAAAGTGATCGCATGATCTTGGACACAGCAACAGTCATAAATATGAACCAGTTGCCAAACATCCGAATTTTGATCACATGATCATGGGGATGCTACAAAGGTGGTAACTGTGAGAAATGGTCATAAGTTATATTTTTCAGTGCCGTTGTAACTTTGAACGGTCACTAAATGAACTGTTGTAAGTCAAGGATTACCTGTACATCTGTTCCTTACGAGTGGTTTCTCTGCCTTATTTTGAGCTCATTGAAGTTTTCTGACTTCAAGATAAGTCTTCTGAATGTGCAGTGCCAAAGTAGGGGAGCATAAAACCACAAGTGGACAGCCTCTTATTTTGTCTGAGTGGGGAAGAAAACACCACCCCCAAATTGGCAAACAATGAACAAGGAACCTGTTCGAAATCACTGTACAATTGTAGAGGATTTATGTAAATGAAGCAGTAGTGGGTTCCACTTACCTTTGCTACCGGTTTGGGAACGGGAGCAGGTGGGCGCGCGGGCATGTTTTGTGCACGTGCAATGCTTCTGCACATGCGCAGAGCGTTTTTGATGATGTCTGAGTGGGTGGGTGGAGCCTCCTGCCGCCGCCGCTACCGGTTTGCAGAACCGGTGCGAACCGGTAGCAACCCACCACTGAAATGAAGGGGGGGGGAATCAATCGGTCAGATGTACTGGAAATGGAAATGTTATTGGAATTGAGTCTCTTAAAATGTTTTCAAATATGTAAAGAGTTCCTGAAAGGGCAATACTATCAAATATCTATATATATATTTTGAATGCTCTCTTTCTGAAATAGGCTAGGGAGTACCTGGTTTTCACTGATGTGGAAATAGAATGTCTTGTTAGAGACGTTTGTCATCTTCAGTCAACAATTCAGAGTTGAAACCATTCAAGCACTAACAGATCCTTATATTATGGTGCTGTGAATATGCAGTTCTCTTGCGTATCGTACACATGAGTATTTCATGAATGGCTGGCACTGTGTTTCTGGAGGGTAGGACGTAGTGCCTTTCTTTCATACTGTGAAGTTGGCAAATAGTGCCATTTTTACAGTAATGTAGCTTTTTTTTCCCCATCTTTTAGTTAGTTTGGTTTTTCAGAGTCAATATTTGATTATTTGATTTCAAAACTAGCAGTTGGACTTTCCAGTTTTGAAAATAGTTGTAAAAGTGAAATATTTATAAGGAAAATGTGTTAGACACATTCTCAAACTGGTTTAGGGAGAGCTGTTTCATAGCAGGAAAAAAATATATTCCTAAGCCTGTTTTTGAAATTCTCTTGTAGAAAAAAAAATCCAAAATGTTAAGTTCTGGGACAGAAGAGGCTTCAGACTTGTTTGGTACAACAGCTCTTTATTGTAAACTATGTACAGACTCCAGCAGCACTCCAATCTGACAGCCAGCCATTTATAGGGAGATGTCAGTGGAGCTATCCAATCAGGGCTCTCCATTTTCCCGCTCAAATGGAGGACCTGACTGTAGACTGTGCAGTTTGGATACTTAACACCCCTCCCCTCTTGGTTTGAGCCAACCTATTTACATACGTAATCCCGTAAATAGGCGGGGCATTAAGGGACTCTAGAAGACCTGCGCAGTTCAGTTGCAGGCTGGGCGTCGAGCTGAGAGGATGGGTCCTGTTCCCTCTCTAGCTTTGCCTGTGCAAGCTCTGAGAAGCTTTCAGGCGGGGCCTTGGTGTCGACTGGAACTGGTTCATGATTGGGACGACTCTGGAACTCCAGCTCCCCAAGTAAATGCTCCACCTCCCTCGGGTAGTAGTCAGCTGTAGGGGAATTGGATTGGAATTCTTTGTTAGTAAATTCCTTGTAGTCAGCGTTTGGGAGTTGGCGGCTGCGCAGTTGATCTATATGCCGCCGCCATTTTCTCCTGTCTGAAATTAGGACCACATAGGACCGGGGGCCTGAGATTTCCACTACCCTTCCGGGTAACCACTGTGGGCCTTCAGAGAAGTTTTGCGCGAAGACTAAGTCTCCGACTGTGAAGGACCTAGTCCGTTTGGGTTTAGCTAGTTCCGGCTTTTGTTGCGAATAGCTAGGGTGCATCCTATCCAGTTTGGAACGAAGCCGCCGGCCCATCAATAGCTCCGCTGGGCTTCTCCCTGTAACCACACTAGGAGTTATGTGTTGGGCCAACAAGAAGGTGTCTACTCTAGCCTGCCAGTCCCCTGGGCCCAGCCGGCCTAGTGCTTCTTTGACTGATCGCACCATGCGTTCCGCCTGTCCATTGCTCGAGGGATGGAACGAGGCGACCAATGCGTGCCGAACCCCAAGCTCGGCTAGGAAACCCTCAAATGGAGTGGCCGTGAATTGTGGCCCGTTATCGGAGACCAACACATTGGGTAGGCCGTGTGTGGCGAATAGCTTCCTGAGCTCCCTGATCGTGGCTTTGGCTGTGGTAGATCCCATAAGGACAACTTCCAGCCATTTAGAGTAAGCATCTATTACAATCAGGAAGGTTTGCCTGTGGAACGGGCCTGCGAAGTTGATATGAACCCGGGACCAGGGGGCTCGGGGTTTGTCCCATTCCTGCGCTGGGGCTTTTAGTGGGGTGGCCCTTCACTCTTGGCAGGGAGTGCAACCAGCTACCCATTTCTCAATTTGTTCGTCCATTTTCGGCCACCAAACGTAGCTCCGGGCCAGAGCTTTCATCCTAACCACCCCTGGATGCCCTTCATGTAATGCCCTTAGAATTGCCTCTCGAAGCGACAGAGGTGCGAGGACTCTATCCCCCCATAACAAAAAAAAACAACCTTGCACCGATATCTCGTGCTGCCTGCTGACATAGGGTCTGAACTCCGGGCTGACCGGCCCTTGCGGCCACCCCCTCCACACCCAGTTCAGAAGCTTGTGGAGCACCGGGTCCTTGGCAGAGTGGGCAGCCACCTCAGCTGAGGTGACAAGGCCCGAGTACAGGCAGTCAATAAGAAGGACTGTGATGCCCGGAGTGGGGTCATCCACGAGGTCCGGCAAGGGGCAACGGCTGAGGGCATCAGCATGTCCAAGAGTCCGCCCTGGCCGATGGGTGAGGCGGTAGGAATAAGCCGACAGGAAAATTGTCCATCTGGTGAGGCACGGTGACAGGTAGGCAGGCGTGGGGTGGTCCCCTGCAATTAGCCCTAACAAGGGCTTGTGGTCCGTGACCAGCTCAAAGTCCCGAGCAAACAAATATTCATGGAAGCGTTTTATGCCAGCGACCGCAGCCAAGGCCTCGTGATCCAACTGGCTGTAATTGCGTTCGGCACTGGAGAGCGTCCGTGAGAAGTATGCGACCGGAGCCTCCCTCCTGTCGGGCAGACGGTGGCTGAGCACAGCCCCGACCCCGAAAGGAGAGGCGTAGCACACAAGCACAACTGGCAGAGTCTCGTTAAACTGGATGAGGAAGCTATCTTCAGATAGGAGGCACTTGACAGCTGCGAAAGTGGCGGCCTCCTTATGCCCCCATACCCAGGTTGCTTTCTTGGCCAGCAGCCTGTGCAAAGGCTCAGCCACTGTAGCTTTGTCTTTGAGGAACACGCTATAAAAGTTAAGCAGGCCCAGGAAAGCCTGTAACTCGGTCTTGTTGGTCGGTGTGGGGGCCTCCCGGATGGCCCTCACCTTGCTGGAAGTGGGGTGGATTCCCCGAATGTTTATACGGTACCCCAGGAACTCAACCTCTGGGACCCCAATCTGGCATTTGCTTCTTTTTACTTTGAGGCCAGCAGCTCTGAACCTGCTCAGGACCTCTCGCAGCCTGGATACAAGCTGCTGTTCGTCGGTGGCCGTGACTAACACGCCATCGAAATAGGGCACTACCCCAGGGATTTTAAGCAATAGACGTTCCATAATGCCCTGAAAAATCCATGGGGCTATGCTGACTCCGAAT
This sequence comes from Thermophis baileyi, assembly GCA_003457575.1. NCBI lineage: Eukaryota > Metazoa > Chordata > Lepidosauria > Squamata > Dipsadidae > Thermophis > Thermophis baileyi. The sequence continues at coordinate 576,796 of QLTV01001132.1, forward strand.
TGAAGGTGATGACATTTGAATGCCCCGCGGTGTGTGATGATGGTTTGCGCCTCCACCGTAGCGCCATCTACTGGCAGCTGCTGGTACGCCTGCGCGAGGTCCAGCTTGGCGAAAATGGTGCCTGGGCCCAAAGTGTGCAATAGGTGCTGGACTACCGGCACAGGGTAAGCGCTTTGTTGTAGGGCCTTGTTTATGGTGCACTTATAGTCCACGCAGATGCGGATAGACCCATCGCTCCTGATAGGGGTGACAATCGGGGTCTCCCAGCGGGCATGGTCTACGGGCTCAAGAACCCCTTGGCTGATTAGTTTATCAAGCTCCCTGTCGATTTTAGGCTTCAGGGAGAAAGGAACCCTGCGTGGCTTTAGCCTGATGGGGGCAACCTGGGAGTCTAGGCTAAAGGATATAGGCATGCCCACATACTTGCCCAGCTGGGTGTCAAAAATGTCCTTGAACTCGCAAAGCAGGTCGTCTGCGCAGCTTCCGGACACCACGTTGATACCGGTCACCCTGAGTCCCAAGGCGTCAAACCAGTCCAGGCCGGGTAGTGTGGGCAGGTCCCTTCGAACCACCGTGATGGGCAGGTTGCCGTTGAATTTGCCGAAATGCACCTGGAACCTTCCCCAGCCGAGTACAGGGATTCTGTTTCCCTGGTAATCGTTAAGTCTCAACGGCTGGTTCTTCAGCTGTTGTTGACGGAGCACTGGAATGGCCTTCTTGATGGCAGCCCAAGAAATAATTGATATGGAGGACCCTGTATCAATCTCCATATTGCAGGGGCACCCTTCGATCTCCACGGTGACGTGGATCTTCTTGTGAAGGGGGGTGCTTGCCTGCCCAACTCTTGTTTGGTTGGCCTCAGGGTGGCGATTCCCTTCTGGCCAGCGTCTAGGCTGCCATGGCTCTCTCCTGGGTGCTCGCCGTGCGTTGGCCTGCTTGGATTCGGTGGAGGCCTGCCCCCCTGATGGTTGGCTGGCCTGGCAGACCCTGGCGAGGTGCCCGGTTCGGCCACAACGGCGGCAGACAGCGTCCCTATATTTACAGGAGGCTCGCTGGTGTTGTCCACCACAACTGGAGCATGGATTGATTTTTTGTTGTTCCGTGCTGCGGCATCGCTCCGTCTGGAAGACTTCTTCTTCCTCACTTTCATCAGACGGCTCGTCAGGGCATCTGTTCTCGTGCACCGGTGTGGATGTCTTTTGCGGCACTTGGGGAACTTGGCATCGATGTAGGGTGTCAGCTCCCTTGTTCGACGCCTTGGTTGCTCTGGCTTCGTCTAGGGCCGTCTGTAGAGTCAGGTTCGCCTTGGCCAGCAAACGACGTTGTAACCTCAGGTCCTGGACCCCGCAGATGAGTTGATCCAGGAGAATATCATCGAGGTCTCTGAACTCGCAATGTGTGGTGGCCTTACGGAGCACTGCCATGCATTGATTGATGGACTCCCCATCATGTTGGAGTCTCTGTCAGAATTTGTGCCTCTAGACCACCTTGGATGGCACCGGGGCATAATGGGTTTGCAGTAGGTTCTGCAGCGTAGGCCACGGAATCGTCTCGACCGGTGTTGGCTCCGCGAGGGATTCAGCTGTGTCAAAGACTTCGTAGCCGCAATGGCTGAGGAACAGCGCCCGCTTCCTATTATCGGTTAGGCCGGTGAGGTCATTGGCCTCTAAGAAGCAGCGAAACCGGGTCATGTAGGACCCCCAGTTCTCCTTTGTGGAGTCGAATGGAGTCAGCGGGTGGAACGCTGACATCTCAGTGCCTTCGCGGTTCGAATTTACTGCCGAAAAATGGCCACCGATTGTTCGCCGCCGGGCTGGGTCTTCAGTGTCTTCAGCTCTAATTGCTCTTCTGAGATCCCACCTTCATCGCCAGTGTTAAGTTCTGGGACAGAAGAGGCTTCAGACTTGTTTGGTACAACAGCTCTTTATTGTAAACTATGTACAGACTCCAGCAGCACTCCAATCTGACAGCCAGCCTTTTATAGGGAGCTGTCAGTGGAGCTATCCAATCAGGGCTCTCCATTTTCCCACTCAAATGGAGGACCTGACTGTAGACTGTGCAGTTTGGATACTTAACACAAAAGTATCTAATTGAGCCATGTATGTATTTATGCTGCCACACACTATGATAAATTATTTCTTAGAAAGTAAGAACAGTGGTAGTCTCCATGAATTCTATTAAATTCCATCTGGGTCATCTGTTGATGCCATTCTTGCTTCACAAATAATCAAATCCATTGAATCATACTTGATTCTGATGATGCATGAACACATATACATAGAATGTTTTTGTTTCTGAGCTGTTGCACAAATTTACCATTGCTAGCTTCTTCACTTTCCCCCCCAATTTCCCACTGTAGCTTACTAAGGAATTTCTGGTGATCTCTCATCCAAATAGCAATAGCACTTAGACTTATATACTGCTTTACAGTGCTTTACAGCCCTCTCTAAGCGGTTTACAGAGTCAGCATATTGCCCCCAACAGTCTGGGTCCTCATTTAACCCACCTCGGAAGGATGGAAGGCTGAGTAAACTTTGAGCCTGGTGAGATTCGAACTGCCAAATTGCAGGCAGCAGGCAGTCAGCAGAAGTAGCCTGCAGTACTGCACTCTAACCACTGCGCCATCGCGGCTCACTTTATATTAATCACTTTAGCTTTTTCATAATCAGCCAGCTAGGTGCTGCCACTTGCTGATCTTAATATTTGTTGTGAATAAAATGTGGATGCTACTCTGAACTCCCTGGCTGAAAAGTGGAATGTAAATGCAATGGAGTAATCTAGTAGTCAATGTTATTTACGTTGTTTGATGTAAAACCTTAAATTGTATAGTAGGAGAACCCCTGAAGTGTGTAAAGTTGCCTTCTTAGGAAGTGTCCTTGAGATGCATATGACTGAAACTTTCAGGTGGATTATGCCTGTCAGAGTGCATGATGTAGCCAACACTAAATAGACTGAACCCTTACTGGTTTCAGTGGGAAAGCTTTAAGTATCTGCTGAACTAGAGTTCTTAAACTGTAATTTTCATGGCATTAAGCTCCTTGTATTCACTGCATGACACTCAGCACAAGTGGTATTCACAATCATTTCAACAATGCTTATTTGTGCATTGCAGTTTTAGATATCCTAACAACCAGTTTTCTGGGTAATGTGAAGACTGACCCCCCCTCCCAAAAAAAACCTAATATTGAACAAACAGCACACAAACAACCAGCACAGTAAGACAAAATCTTGTTTACTGAACTCAGTGACTCTTTGATAATATTTGGGTCAGTGTTTATATATTGCAATATTTGTATTGTCCTGATCCTCTAGGGATCTCAGTATGACATACATCGGATGTATTCTCACAACTGGTTATGAGGCTGGTTGATTCCTATGAACAGGGTAGCTGAAGATTTGAACTCTGATCTCAATGGTCAAAAGTCCAATTCTCTATCCACTACATTAACTCTAAGGTAAGCCCTTGACTAGCCCTTTTATGTGACAGAGAATTTAACACCTTTCAGTTATGATCGAAAAGAGAAAAAACAGTAAGCAAACTTTTGGAAGATGGAGTGGTGCAGAATTTTGAGAAAGGCTGTCAGGGAGTTGTTAGGCAGATCACATTCTGCTTTTATTGACTGAAGCATGCCACAGCTTAGGTGGTATGTCAGTGCCAAAAAGACAGCTTGTGATAAGCCTTTCATTGCACTGAGTCATTCTGCAAACAACAAATCATGCCATGTGAGGAGAAAGTTTCTGAACTTCAGATGAGCTCTGAGTGGAAAATGATTTGGATCCAATGTTGGAGAAATGTATAAATGATTTACAACAACTCTGTGTAAGGCTGGTCAGCTCATCCTCCCCACCTTCCTTGCCATTTTCTTTTTCTTTTTCCATAAAAGTTTTTTTTATTTTTTCCAACAAACATCACATATTTTATGAACAAAGTGTTGTCCGGCTCAATCTTACATGACTTTCCATATACATAATCCATTTCATTATCATCTCTCTGTTTCAATTCCAACCCATAATATTCTCCTTACATATTTCTTTATCTTAACTTATTTCCTTTTTAATACATACATAATATTACTAATCACCCTAAATTCCTAATCCCTTACAATAACATCAGTTAACTATCCTATTTACTACATACATTTCTCATATTTTCTATCCCACTGTATTTTGACTCCTTCTCATAATTTAATTAATTTAATTTGATTCAAGTTGTCTTTAAACACAAAGCAAATTACTTTTTCACATTCCATCTACTGTTCTGTTTTACTTTAATCAATCATCCTCAAATCTTACATAGAAACCCTTTAATTTAATTAACAATCCCCAATTAATATGTATCAAATTTCCCATCCCACTTTTCTACTAAATCTGTTTTGCCCAGAATAATATACATCATCATATATCTTAATTACTACAAATCTATTTTACCATAAACCTTTAACTTAATTTACTATCTAACATTAATATTATTGATAGCGTTTTCTTAAATCTATTAATATGAACTTTATTTTCTTTTTTTTCTTTCCACCAGCCTGCCCTTTTTAACCATTTTCCTTTGAACTCTCACAAATTCCACTTCCTATTATTTTTCTCCTTTTATCCAATTCCCTTAGCTTCTTCTTTTTCTTTCTTTTATTTTTATGTATCTTATATCTTTTTTCCTGAGTCCTTTTTCTCTCTTTTGAATTAATTATTTGTGTGGTTTCCCCCACAATTTTCTCTAATCTCTTCCCACTATTTCCCATTTTACCCTTTGAATGATTCTTTTTTGCATAATATTCCCCTTTCTCAGCTCTTTTCTTGCCACTGTAAATCCCAGTGAAATCCTCAAGTTGTTTTTTGCTTTCAATCCCTTCTTCATCTATGTTATTTTCTTGTTCCTCGTTTGTCTTTTTTACCACCTCCTCGCCTGTTTCTTGCTCTGTATATCCCAACAAAATTTTTGACTCTTTTTCTGTTTCATGCTCATTACATTCCAAAAAAGTTTCTGATTTTTTATCACCTTTTACAGTTTCACACACATTTTTTAACATAAATAATTCTTCATACATCCAAATCTCCATATTGCTCATTTAAACTTTTTATATTGTATTACACTCAGTTAAAACATAAGGTCCATATAGTCTCTTTTTTTTCTCTTTTAATTTCTATTATATCCAATTCAAATAATAGTCCAGTCCAATCCAATTCCAAAATGTATTGTCATCCGCAACTGTAGAAAAACAAAGCCAAGCAGTGTAGGCAAAACAAATACCCCTTAAAAATTCTCAGCCTCTCCACTTTATCTTCTTATAGTCAAGGTCAGCCAGCTGTACTTTCTCTCTTACAATCCACAAGTTGTTGCAATGCTTTCTTTTCTCCAGTAGATGGCACTCTCCACTCCACAATATACTCCCAGCAGCTGATTGTCAAAACTATCAAAAAATAACTTTAAATCCACAAAAAAAAAAGATTTTCTCAAAAGTATCTTCCTTCTGTCATTTTATATTTCTCCAAGTAAAATTATCTCCACAGTACAAATAGTCTTCTTGGGCTTTAAAGGTTTAGCCTCCGTTTTTTTTCCCCCTTTCCTCCACACAGTTCCCAAGTGCCAATTAGCCGCTATTTCAGCTTGGGAAATTCTTTAAAATTCCAGATTAAAGTTTGCTTTTTACCTGTGAGTTGGTCACTTTCTCACTCAGTTTCAGCACTTTGTCCAAACACCGCTCTTGCACATAAACTTGGTCCGGTTGCCCCAGCTTTGTAGCGGACATTCAGAAATGGCCACCGCCCCTGCCGCCAGTCCAACGAGCTGTCTCTGACCACTCGAGGAGCTTGCCTGCTCCTCTAGGTCACCTGAGATGCCTCTCCTTCTTCACCGTCCCTACAGGATGGTTCCGGTCCGAAGACCCCCCGACAGCAGTTTGTCAGGCTGATTTTGTGAAGCTCGTCGGAGCTTTGCTATTTTCCAGCCTGTCTCGCCATGACGCTTCTGGTTTCCCTTCCCTGCCATTTTCAATGTTAAGCACTGACATGACGGCCCCAGTCTAGAACTTCAAAATCCTTCAGTTAAATTGTTCCTCACTCTCAATAAATACACTTGTTTGTTACCACACAGTACAACTTTACAACAGCTAAAAATAATTTTGCTATTAGAGGTAGGGAAATCACATGCAAAAGTTTAAATGTGCCTTTGCTAAATGGACATCAGTCAGAACATACATTGAATTGCATCACTTTTGTTTAAAATGGAGATGTACAGATGTTCCTCTCTCCCAAGTGAAGCCAAGCAGTTTGTCCCTGATGTAAGGCTTTCTACCTTTATCATCAACGCATTTCTATTTTTCTTTACTATTTGTTCAAATGGAGTAGCAATGGAAGACAGGAAACAAATCATTATAAAAAGGTTCATTTGGAAGCTCTTTTATGCATACTTTGCGTAGTTAGTTGCATGGCGGGATAATATATAATTTGAAAACGTATCTTTAGCTTCCATAAAAGACAGACAATATAGGGCACTACTAGTCTCATGACACCATGCAACTATTCTGTCTTTTCTTCAAAGCATTTTCTGGGAAAAGAAAAAAGCTGTAGGAACACACAGTGGAAAAACATCATAAGCTCTATAATGCTGTGAAAGTACGTGAGTGATTTACAATAAAATCTTTATCTAGGAGCATTCATCAAGATTACAATCCATAGATAATCTTCTATAAAAGCCAAATACCACTCACTCATCACAAAATCTCCAGAACTGTAAAGCCTACAAACTTGAAACTTGGCACGTATGTTCCTCTTGGCTTCTAGGTGCTCGCTAAGAAAGGATTTTTCTAAATGACCATCAGATCATTAGTATTTCTTATACAGTATTATATTAATTAACATGCTCTGATGCTAAGAAGTTAGACATTCTACTCTCCCTCCCCACCTGAAAAGAACTCTGTTCCAACTGCCAGTTGCCTCATATTAACACGCTCTGATAGCAATAGCAATAGCAATAGCACTTAGACTTATATACCGCTTTCCAGTGCTTTCCAGCCCTCTCTAAGCGGTTTACAGAGTCAGCATATTGCCCCCAACAATCTGGGTCCTCATTTTTACCGACCTCGGAAGGATGGAAGGCTGAGTCAACCTTGAGCCTAGTGAGATTCGATCTGCCAAACTGCTGGCAGCCAGTGATCAGCAGAAGTAGCCTGCAATACTGCACTCTAACCACTGTGCCACCATGGCTCTTTTGATGCTAAGGAGTTACACATTCTACATAAATTTTCAAGCTTTAAGTGTCAATGTATCAAGCCCGATCGTAACTACTCATTAATTTTCAAGCTTTAACTGTCAATTTATCAAGCCCGATCACATAGTTTCGTAGTGAAGCACGGGTATCCAGCTACTAGTACAGAATATAGCTTGATATAATATCAACAGCAAAATATATGTAAAAAGTTGATATATGTAAAAACTATGGTTACTTTAACTGAGGTGGCGCAGTGGTTAGAGTGCAGTACTGCAGGCTACTTCAGCTGACTGCTAGCTGCAGTTCAAATCTCACTGGCTCAAGGTTGACTCAGCCTTCCATCCTTCTGAGGTGGATAAAATGAGGACCCAGATTGTTGGGGGCAATATGCTGACTCTGTGAACTGCTTAGAGAAGGCTGTAAAGCACTGTAAAGCGGTATATAAGTCTAAGTGATATATATTTAACACTTGGTTGCAGCCTGAAAACATAATCTTCAAGAAGTAGCAAGCAGCACAGTTCTACACTCAAACAGGCAGCAAGGATTATCATTTCAATGCTGTAATTCCCCCCCCCACCTGAATTTAATGAGCTGATCATAGAATTTTAGAAATGAGGGCGAGATGGGGACTAAAAGTACAGTCTTGTTTCTTGACGGTCTTATAAGGCATATACAGTCAGCTCTCTCTGGGGCCTGTAATTTGCAGTTTTCCCCCTGAAATCAAAAGGTTGGCCATAATGCCATGCAAATCCATGCATATTAAACACCTGATTGATCAGGAGCTTATCTAAGGTGCTGGCCTCTTTGTCATTTGAAATTCATCAGGTAGCTGTTTCCAAGCCTGCATGGGGAAAGGAGACTCACCCAAGGATTAGTTAAGCATTAATAGATCAGGTGTGCTTTCAGCATTCTTAAGTACTGCAAGTTTATAAGCAGCAGTAATTATATAATTGTTATAGGGAAGGATGGAAAGGAGGGGAAAAAAGCAAGAAGAGAGAAGCAGGTTATGAAGAGTAAGCAAAAGAAAAATATCAGAAGGGCTGGAAACTTGTTTTGCAGCAAACAATATTACACTACATATTTCTCTTCTGTTTGCAATTTGGATTGCTAAAATGAGCGCCGCAAATATAATTCCATTGTTCTTATTTAATAATAAAATGATCCAGGCTTATATGGTGGAGTGGTTTTGGTCTTTCCTTTTCCTTAAAAGGATGACTTGAAGTGGAGTTACTAGACTAAGATTCAAGATTCAGATGCCAGAAATTTCCAGAAGCCATTCAAACATCAAGCCTAGTGTCCAACTATAGGCCAAAGAGGACAGGACTATAAGTATATAGTTGGAGGGTTGCTACTAATAGAAGTGCAAAGGTCTGGAGGCTGCTCTGAACAGAAGTTCTGTTTTTGCCTATTCCTTAATGTTGTTTGTTGGTGATTCAAAGGACTCACCACAAGGGTACAATTGGTGTAGACAGCTAAGTATTTACTCTGTCTCTCCTCTTTGTCTTAGAAAATGCTGACCTGAAATCACATCTGTGTGTTTTTCTGCCAGGTCTATGGAACTCCTCTTGATAGGATGTATCCAGAGGTGGGTTCCTCCTGGTTTGCCCGAACTGGTAGCGACCCACTGGTGATGTCATGATGATGTCACAGAACCGGTTTTGTCAGTGCCGGTCCATGGGTGCCGCCATCTTTTTTTTGGAATTTTTTTTATTTTATTTTATTTTTTTTTCCGGGTTTTTTTTCTTCTGCGCATGCACAGAAGCCGAGTTTTTGGCACTGCGCATGCGCAGGAAGGAAGCGAACTGGTGGCGAGGTAAGCAGGCTCAGTCCCTTCACAGGGTCACTTTTCTCCGCGCCCGAAAAAGATCAAAAGGCGCGGAGCCATCTAGAGGTAAGAAAACGAACCACTGAGTGAAGGAGCCCCCCGAAGCTGCCGGCATTGCAGCGCCCCCCCCTGCAGCTTGAAGCTCCAAGCGGAAGAGGTCCTCGACTGTTGCTAAGAAGGGGCAGCTCTGGGTGCACCATGCCCGCTTTGTTCTCTTTGAGACCCGCTTTGCAAACAAGGTGCAAAGCGGCTCTCAAAGAGAACGAAGCTTCTTCGCAACAGCCGAGAATGGAAGAGTTCGCTCAGGAGCAACACCAGCGAGGAAGGCGGCAGGGTTGGAGGGAGGCATAGCCCGAGCTCTCTGGGATGGGTACACAAGTGTGGGGAGGCGAAGGGGAGAGAGAAGAGAGAGCACTGGGCAGGAGCCACAGGAGGAGAAGGGTGGCGGCTCTTCTTTGTCCCTGCCCGGAGAAGGATGCTCTCAAGGCGGCTGTCCACCCTAACCCAGAGGCAGCCGGGGGTTGCTCTCACCCTCGGGCAACAGTTCCGCCTCCTCCCCTCCTCAAGCCCGGCAAGGAAGCCTGCTCATGCCGCCAGATCCACCCAAGGAAGGAGAGAGAGAGCCCGGCGGCTCGGCCAAGCTGCCTCTCCCTGAGCTAGAAGCAGCAAGAAGCACCAGGCTGCCCCTTCTTCCGGGTTAGCCTTAAACTCCACCCCACACCGCTTGAGAAAAGGAGCTTTATTTTCTCGCTCGTGCCGGGCAGCGTAGTGGTTCCGCAGGGCCTTCTGGGTGGGAGGCCTGAGAGAAAAATTTTCCCCTGAGGGCCACCCGCTCGCTCATCTGCCAGCCAGGCTGGCCTGGAAGCGGCATGTCCCCTTGTGGCTGAATGCGGGACCTGAGGCGGAGTGGAGGTTGAGCAGGTGGTAGCCCAGAGCAGGGCCCAAAAGGTGCAAGAAGCCTGCAGCCGCCGGTCTTTTTCAGCATGAGAAACCTGCAGCCGCCGCTCTTTGCCAGCATGAGAAGCCTCCAGCCGCCGGTGTTTTTCTGCACGAGAAACCTGCAGCTGCCACTCTTTGCCGGTGTGAGAAGCCTCCAGCCATCGCTGCCGGGTTGGTTCTGGCCAGCAAAGAGGAGGCTGCTGCAGGCCCTTTGCACCAGCAAAGAGCGGCGACTGCAGGTTTCTAGTGCAGAAAAACACCGGCGGCTGGAGGCTTCTCGCGCCAGCAAAGAGCAGCAGCTGCAGGCTTCTTGCGCCAAAAAAGACCAGCAGCTGCAGGCTTCTCGTGCCAAAAAAGACCGGTGGCTGCAGGCTTCTTGTGCCAAAAAAGACCGGCGGCTGCAGGCTTCTTGCGCCAAAAAAGACCGGCAGCTGCAGGCTTCCCTCCATTGCCCTTCCTGGCCGAAAACCTGTGGCCAGCGGGCCGCGGAAACAGGGTCACCCTCTTGACCCTGGGTGCGTCCTCGGTGAAGCCAGTCCAGAGGGAAGCCTTTCTCCTGCACACTCATCTCATGGACGGGACCCGGCCAGCCCGGCTCAGCGCGCCAGCAGGAGTGGGGTGCTCCGGCTGCAAACGCGGGGAAGGCCCATCAGAAGCGAGAAGGGGTGTTTTTCAGCTAGGAAGGGCAACGGAGGGAAAGCTGAGACGACCACCATCACCCCACGGTGTCCCAACCTGGATATGGAGCCGGAGTGTCCAAAAAAAAAAAGTGTCAGAAAGTCCCAAAAATTTTCGCCACCATTTCTGTGGCCATGGCTTGGTGGGGGGGTGTCATGTGACTGCATGAGTGATGTCACATTGGCCACGCCCACTCAGTCACATGCCCCCCACCTAGCCACACCCACAGAACCTGTAGTAAAAAAAATTAGAACCCATCTCTGGATGTATCTAGCTGAATGCTAGGCTTTGTTTATCCCAATAATCTATTTCTTGTAAATAAATGCCTTTTTGGTTATACTTATAAAACCTAATTTACCAATCATTGCTCTCAGGAAAACCAACACATAATCAGCTTCAGTTTCCACCATTGGTTAGCTAAATGGCTTCTTTCTACTTTCAAGTTTCCCCATGAAAGCAATTTTGTGACACAGGTTGTGTCCCTCCAGGGCCAGTCCATGAACACTGGTGAGCAGAGGTAGTTTTGGAGGAACCAACAGAGATTCTTAATTTGCCTTTATTGCTTAGCTTTGCTTTGCTGATTTAACAGGTGTTACTTGCCGTATCAAAACAATATGACCCTTGGCCTCCCTTTCTAAATGAAGCATTTTAACAGCAGTACAATGCCCACCAATTAAGAGATGGAGTTTTGGCTCTTCACTTAGCAAAGATTCTTCCTGAAGTGCAGAACTGTTCATTTTCTTTTAAAATTTATTATTATTTTGACATCTGCTAAGAGGGCAGAAGCACAGTTACTCATTGGTTTGAACAGTGGAAAGCATGAAAGTCTTGCACACATTTTTCTTATTAGGGTTGCCATATCCAGGCTTAACAATCTAAATGATTATTTGGTGTCAGCAAAGAGGTACAAAATTGTAACTCTTTGCTCCCATCTAGTGACCATCTAGATTTTTGCAGCCTGGATATAGTTGACCCTACCCTACCCTGCATGTACATAAACTTAAGCAAACACATTCCCAGAGAGAGAGGATGGCTGAACTTTACACTGATGCTGATGATTAACATTCTTAGCCCTATTATACATGTGTTTGTATACAAGTTGTTTCTCTTGGACTCCAAGGATAATTTTTCCAAGCAATTGTCAAAAATAACTTTTTTCTTCTTTTTATTCCCCTACATTAGCCCCAGTGGTTTGTTGCTGCTGGTTCGGACAGGTTCTCCAGTACCGGTGGCAGAAATTTTCCCCCGCTCGCCGAACCGGCAGCGATGGCCAGCTGGCCACGCCCCCGAACTGGTTCTCCGGTCGCCGCTCCTTGAAAGCAGCTTGCAAAGAACCCTCAGCGCATGCGCAGAAGGTCATTTGTGCAACATGATGGAAGCGCACGCGAGCGAAGTGATTGCGTGCGCGCAAAACACGCACTTCTGACACGATGCAAACCGATAGGGAAGGTAAGTAGAACCCACCCCTGATTAGCCCCCATATCTCTTCAATCGGCTATTCTGTTTTTTTGACTAATTTATCTAAATTTGCAATATTGAAGAGTCAGGCAACCCCTCCAAATAGCTGAAGAATGAGTCTAATAAAAACATTTTTGCCAAAAAAAGTGTCATTGCTTAGGAAGTATCTAAGAGCAAGGTAATTCTGCTTTGCTTAAAACAATAGTTTGTATTATTTATCTTAAATTGTATTTTTATTGTGTATTTAAGATCTCATTAAAGATAAGATCTCATTTGATGTGATCTTATCAAAAAATCTGCAGTGTTGAATGGTATTGATTTAATGTGTAAGCTGTTTTGGAAAGATTATTGTCTTGAGAGCAGCCAAAACAAATAAAATGAATAATGACATGAAGATTATATTAATTATACATTGTGAAATGCAAGGTTTTTTTTTAATTTGATTGACTCTTTGTTTAAATTGTGATCCGATGGACAGTTTCAAGTGAATAACAAACAACTTTCTGTTTGCATTAGAAACTGTGTATATGAGTTTTTAGTTGTTTTTTGAATGTTTTTAATATGTTTCTTTTTAATAGTTTTTTATATTTTAATAATGTTTTTTATTGTTGTAAGCCGCCCAGAGTCCTCCGGGAGTTGGGCGGCATAGAAATATAAATAAACTTGAAACTTGAAACTTGAACTAGATGAAAAATCCTTCGCAGTTTCATAGTGATCTAAACTCCTTGAACACCTAAGCAGAGGTTTTCTTGCTTCTGGGAAATCAGTCTGTGTCCAACTCTAGGTACAAGCAGCCATAAACTCACATCTACACTGTAATATTTGTTAACTTAGTAGTCAAGCTAAAACCAGGGACTTAGGCTTGGCGTTGTTTTGAATGTAAATGGTAATTGTAAGACTTCAAAACAGAAAGTAGGCCTCACCTGTCTGCATTTTAAAATCTTACTGCAAGACTAGAAATGTTAGAGGTGGGAACAGAAATCAGGAAAAGACCAGAAAACATCTAGGGTTATACTATGCCTCAGAGGTCTACAAATTTAGTTACCTCAGCGCCACATTAGGATTATCATAACATTTTAAGATTACATTCCCAAAATGGATAGGGCCAGAGGCCATTTTAAGGAGTAAGAATAATGCTTAAATGTTGGTGAGGCTTAAAGCATATGCAGGTAGTCCTTGACATACAACCACAATTGAGCCCGAAATTTCTGTCGCTAAGCGAGGCATTGGTTAAGTGAGTTTTGCCCATTTTACAACCTTTCTTGCCACAGTGGCTAAATGAAACATTGCAGTTGTTAAGTTAGTAACAGGGTTGATAAGTGAATCTGGCTTCCCCGTTGACTTTGCTTGTCAGAAGGTCGCAAAAGGGGATCACATGTGACCCTGGGGCACTGCAACCGTTATAAATATGAGTCAGTGGCCAAGCATCTGAATTTTGATCATGTGACCTTGGGGATGCTGCAATGGTCATAAGTGAAAAACAGTTGTCATTTTTTTCAATGCCATTGTAATTTTGAACGGTCACGGTCACTAAATGAACTGTTGTAAGTCGAGGACTAGATGAATTTTGTTCCATATTACTCCAAAATACAAAAAAGGGGCAGAACTATTTGGAGCTGCTCACTCTGGGGAGAAGCTCCAAAGACCACCAAAAAATAGATCCTGGTGTACTGCACATTGTGCATGAGTTACACTTTCTGTATCCTTGTTTGATATGTTTGTTGTAGACAATATTTAAACTGTGTTACATTCCCAGTAGAAGTGTAAGCAGTAACTCAGAGTTCTAGTGACTCCTTGATGTATTGACTCTTAATTGTGTACTGAATCAAAGGATTAAGCCCAACATTAATCAATGCCAAGAAGCAATAAGAAGCAAATATACTAAGTCAGCCATGGTCCAACTAGCTACTGACTGACTGATATTCCATATCAGTGCAATCTGAAGAGAAAAAAAAGTGGACCAAGATTTGAGACAATGTGGACAATATCAGCCCTACTTACTTTAGGTCTAGACTAAAACCTTGATAGAAATTTTTTTTAAAATAATTTTTATTATTTTTATCTTTAAGAACAAGAACAAGAACAAAAACAAAAACACATACATAAGGAAAAAAGTTTCCATTTTACAACAGTTCTGTATCAGTGTATATCCACAATTTGTATTCCCCCCCCCCTCCATATTCACATATTTATTTTTGTGGTTCCCTTATTCCTTACATATTATGTATACTACACCTTACATATTATACTTCATTACTATATCGATATATTACTTTACATACATTGTATATTTAATACCATTTTACTAATATTTCCTGATCTCTAAATCATCACTATTGTATATTTCCTTACTTATTATTCCTATCCTCTAACCATTTGTACCATTTGTTCCATATTAAATAATATTCCGTTTCATCTTTTTCTTTTATTTCTTTCGTCAATTTATCCATCTCTGCACAATCCAAAATTTTCCTTATCACTTCTTCGTCTTTTGGTATGACATTATTTTTCCAGTTTTGTGCATAAGTTATCCTAGCTGCAGTTATAATATGGAGAATTAGATATTGTATTTCTTTATTATAATTCTTTGTGGGTATGCCCAATAAAAATAATTCCGGTTTCCAGTCTATATGTTGTTCAGTTATCTCTTCGAGCCACTTTTTAATTTTAGTCCAATACTTTTTTGCTGTTGGACACGTCCACCATTGATGATAATATGTCTCATATGATTTCTTACATTTCCAGCAAATCAGTGATGTGTTTTGGTACATTTTAGCAAGTCTCGCTGGCGGAAGGTGCCATCTATAAAACATCTTGTACTGGTTTTCCTTATAAGCCGCTGACATAGTCAATTTCAAATTTATTTCCCAAAGTTTTTCCCATTTCTCCAAATCTATGCTGTATCCAAATTTTTTTGCCCACCTTAACATTGTTTCTTTGACCACTTCCTCTTCCATTTTATATCTTAGTAAGAATTTATATATTTTCCTAATCAACTATTCTTCCGTACCTTGTAGAATCCTATCTAATTCCTGCTGTTCTTTTTGGAATTTACATAATTTTATGTCTTTTTTATACCTGGTCTGAATTTGCGTGTATGTCCACCAATCCATATCTGTGCCCTGATCTTTTAATTCTTGTTTGGTTTTCAAGTTCCCTTGTTCATTTATCAAATCCTTGTACCTTATTAATTTGTCTATATCTGTTAAATTTGGGCATTTCAACGCTTCCATTGTGGATAACCAATTTGGTATTTTGGTGTAGTTATTTTTTTTCTATTTTTTGCCAGACCTGTAGTAAGGCATTCCTGATTAAGTGTCTTTGAAAGTAACTATGGGATTTATTTTTCCCATCCCAAATAAATGCATGCCATCCAAATTGTAGGTCATGCCCTTCTAGTGTCAAGATTCTCTTATTTTTTAATTCGATCCAATCCTTAATCCATGTTAACGCTGTTGCCTGATAGTATAATTCCCAATCCGGGAGTGCAAAGCCTCCTTTCTCTCTACTATCCTGCAGTAATTTTAGTTTGATCCTTGGTTTTTTCCCTTGCCAAATATATTTTGTGATTAGTTTATTTAAATCGTCGAAGAACGTTTTCCCTAGTTTTATTGGTGCGACTTGGAATAATAATAATACTCTCGGTAGTATGTTCATTTTAATAGAGGCTATCCATCTGGTAAGTGACAATTGGAGATTTTTCCAACTTTCTAAATCTTTTTTTATTTGTTGTATTATTTTATTGTAGTTATCTTTCTTGATTGAAGAGCATGTAGCCGTAAGCCAAATTCCTAAATATTTTGCTTTCCTAACTACTTGCATATCTGTTTTTTCTTCCAACACTCTCTCTTGTTTTTTAGTAAGATTTTTTGTTACTATTTTTGTTTTACTTTTGTTGATTTTAAGCCCCGCTATCTCCCCAAATTCTTCTACTTTTTGAATTAATTTAGGTCTGGATTCTAATGGTTCTTCTAATATAAATACTAGATCATCGGCAAATGCTTGGACTTTGTATTCTTCTTTTTTAATTTTTAAGCCTTTTATGTCCTGGTCCTTTCTAATTTTTATTAAGAGTGTTTCTAAAGTTGGGATAAATAGAAGAGGAGAAAGTGGACATCCTTGTCTTACCCCTTTTGTTATATCAAATTTTTCCATGGTATCACCATTCATTATCACTTTTGCTGTTTAAGTTGTATAAATTTTTTCTACCATTTTTACAAATTTCCCTCCAAATTTCATATTTTTTAATTAGCAATAGCAATAGCACTTAGACTTATATACCGCTTCATAGTGCTTTACAGCCCTCTCTAAGCGGTTTACAGAGTTAGCATATTGCCCCCAACAATCTGGGTCCTCATTTTACCCACCTCAGAAGGATGGAAGGCTGAGTCAACCTTGAGCCGGTGAGATTTGAACCGCCGAACTGCAGCTAGCAGTCAGCTGAAGTAGCCTGCAGTGCTGCACTCTAACCACTGCGCCACCTCGGCTCTTGTATTATTGTGTAATAATACATTTACAATTTAAATTATGAAATGCTTTTTGGGCATCTAGGAAAACCAGCAACTTGTTTTTCCGGGTGTGCCTCGTAATACTCTAACGTGTTTATTATAGTTCTCATGTTATTTTTTAATCTGTCTTTTTGGGAGAAAACCGTTTTGATCTGAATGAATGCGTTCATTTAAGACTCTTTTAACTCTCTCTCATATTATTGAGGCAAATATTTTATAGTCCTTGTTTAGTAATGAAATGGGTCTGTAATTTTTGATTTGTTGATGGTCCATATCTTCCTTTGGAATTAGGGTAATAAATGCTTCTGTCCATGTTATTGGTAATTTAGCCTCTTCCAGCGCTTCATTGAATATTTCTAATATTAACCATTCTAACATTTCTTGTGTATTTTTATATAACTCGACAGGAATTCCACCCGGGACGGTGATTTATTATTTTTCTGCTTTTTCAATGCCACCCCTAGTTCTGTTGCAGTTATCATTCCATTTAACATCTCTCTTTGCTCTTCTGTAATTTGATTTATGTTCAGTTCATCTAAGTATTGTTTGAGCTTATCCTCTGCAATATTATCTTGGGAATATAATTTCCAGCAGTGATGTCATTGTGAAACAGGCAAGGGAACGGTGCTCCGTACCCATAACCCGAAATTTTTCTGCCAGGATCCCTTCAAGGGCACAGTCGATTCTGGAGAGATCGATGGGACAAAGAGGACACTCTGAAGACATCGGGGTGAAAAGCATTCCCCTGTACAGATAGGAGGGAATCTCTTAAAACTGGTGGAAAAGAAATCGGCCGTATTGGCCAATCTGGAGCGGTGACAGCTGCAAGAGCAGGAAGCAAAAAGTGAAAAACAGCAGCTGATATTGGTGGAATGAAACATCCCCAGAAAGGAGGTGAGATTTGTTTGTGGATTGGTGAAGCGGAAAGAGATAGACTCTAAGGAGAAGGGCAGGATTTTGCCTGGAAGGTAGCGGCGATCAAAGAGTGAAGCGGAGCGGAGTTGCTGAGTTAAATGGTGACAGCGCAAGGAAGTAAAGACTTAAGATTTTAGATCTAAAAACTTGGCAAGAGGGACTATTGGACAGTACAAAAGGTGCCATCTAGTGGAATTTACCAATGGGTTATATGATGGACTAGAAATGAGTTGAAAGCAAGACTGATGCAACATCGCATTGTACTGACATAAGCAAAGATTGAATGAAAAGCTGAAACAGTGTGAAACAGCATAGAAGCTCTATAAATATAGGAATAGTGGTAATCAATCAATCAATATAATTAAGTGATAACAAACAAGTGATTATAATTAATGTGATTAAATGAGAGGTCATTGATGTTAAGAGTTAGATTTAGATAATAAGCTTAATATACTACAAAATTATATCTATACTTATCCATCTAAACTTATTTATATCTATATTTATATGCATATATACTTACTGATATTTATTTAAATAGAGAGATTTATATAATTTTACAAAATATAAAATTTATAGAACATATTAATCTGTGTTAAAGTATTACGGTATAAGGAGAATACATTTACATTATATTAAGTATACTAATCATATTAATGTTAATACTGTATAACTTATAGATACTTTGCATATATTTATATATTGCTACAGCTAATCAATTTTACATTTGTATACTGTTACATTTATATATATAAGATAATTCGGGAGTAGCAAAACTAATAATCAAACTCTAATCCCAAACTTAAGCTAACTTTAACCCAAACTGTATGTTATTGTGGAAAAACATCCGCCAAGCAACAAAAATGACAAGCACGACCACCACAACCAAGATAGGAAAAAAAGTAGCTTCAAACCCGGCATCAACAACATCATCACCCTCGAATCAAAGATCAATAGAGAGTATGCTGGGGATGGAGAAATCAGGTTCAACACTGAGTGTCCAGAATATGCAGTCAACTCTGTTAATGATTCAAGAAACAATGACTAGAACGCAAGAGGCGATAGCAAACAATAGCAATAGCAATAGCACTTAGACTTATATACCGCTTCATAGTGCTTTACAGCCCTCTCTAAGCGGTTTACAGAGTTAGCATATTGCCCCCAACAATCTGGGTCCTCATTTTACCCACCTCAGAAGGATGGAAGGCTGAGTCAACCTTGAGCCGGTGAGATCTGAACCGCCGAACTGCAGCTAGCAGTCAGCTGAAGTAGCCTGCAGTGCTGCACTCTAACCACTGCGCCACCTCAGCTCATAATCATCAATCATGAGGAAACAAAAAGATATCATGAAGAAATCAAGACCGAAATGGGAGAAATGAAAGGAGACATCAAAAGTATGGATGATAAAATAGGGAACATCCAACAAGCTATCACAGAAAATGAACAGAGGATAAAAACAGTAGAAACAAAAATGGAACAAGTAGACCGAAAAATGGAAACAGTGGAGCAAAAATATATGCTGGCAAATAGAGATCTCGAAGAATCTATAGTCTTCCTCGAGATGGAAAAGGCATCCTATTACTTAAGGTTCCAAAATATCATGGAAGAGAAGGAGGAAGACCTGGGTGAGTAAATGGCAGAGATCTTCACAGACATGTTACAAAAAGACAAACAAGATGTAAGAAGCGATATAGACGAAGTGTACAGAGTGCACACAAATTATGTGTGAAGATACAGATTAGCCAAAGAAGTATATGTAAGGTTTACCAAGAGAATGATAAGGGATGAAATTTATAAAAAAATGAGGGAGGAACCGATAACATACAAAGGGAAAGAAATAATAACATTGAAACAAATACCACGGAGGGTGAGAAATCAGAGAAGACAGTACCAGTTTCTAACAACTCAATTAGTCAAACACAAGGTTATGTTTAGGTGGTTGGTGCCGGAAGGCATTTTGGTTACATGGCAAGAAAAAAAATTGAAAATAGATACGTTGGATAAAGCACAAGAATTCTATGAGCATCATCTTACAACTGAAGAGGAACAAGAGAGCAGAGAAGAGAGTAGAGAAGAGGTGGAGAGTAAAAGCCAGGAAGAAGATCAAACAGAAGAAAAAGAGAGGGAGAGAGAAGAAAAAAGGATACAGGAAAGAGAACGAATAGAACGGGAAGGTGCAAGAGGGAGAGGGAGACAAGAAACACAAGAAAACAATATAAGTAAAAATGGAAGAGGAAATCAAAATGCTTTCTATAAATATAAATGGACTAAACTCACCAAAGAAAAGAATGCAAACCTTTGCAAAATTACAAAAACTAGATATAGATGTGATATTTTTACAAGAAATACATATTAAGAAAGAACATAGTAAACTACTTGAAAATCCAAAAATAGGAAAACTATACAACACAAACACATAAAAAAGAGGAATTGCAACATACGTTAAAGATTAAAATCAAGACTAATATATGCAGATGAAGATGGTAGAATGCTAATGATAGAGTTAGAAACAGAGCAAAAATAAATGTTACTTACGATAATATATGCACCAAATAATAATCAACATGAATTCTATAAAAAATTACATAACAAAATAACGGGAACGGAATACGAAAATATATGCATAATTGGAGACTTTAACGCAATTGTAGACACTAAAAAAGACTACAAAAGCAACAAGAAAAATAATAATAAGAAAAACATACTGCCAAAATCATTCTTTGAAATGACATTAGAAATAAATTTGCAGGATGCTTGGAGAGAAATACATGGGACAAACAGTAAATATACATTTTATTCAAATCCGCACCAGTCTTGGTCAAGGATCGACATGGCATGGGTGACACCTGGATTGCGAAAAGAGATAGAAGAAATAGAAATAGAGATCAACAACTGGGCGGATCACAACCCAATAAAAATAATATGGAAAGGACAGAAAAAGAAAAAGAGATGGACAATGAACCAAAATTTACTAAAAGATAAAAAAATATAGACAAATGTTAGAGAAAGAATTGAGATTATTTTTTATGGTAAATAAAAAAGAAGATACATCATCACAAAACCTGTGGGACACAGGCCTATATACGTGGATATATAGCCTATATGGCAAGAAAAAATAAGAAAAGAAAACAACAACAAGAAACATTACAGGAAGAACTTAAAAAAGTGGAACTTGAATTACAAAAAGAGCCCCAAAATAATACAATAAAAGAAAAAAGAGATCTTATAAAACACAAATTTAACCTGACCATGCAAGAAGAATTGGCACAGAAAATTAAGATGGCAAAACAAAAAAATTTCGAACACGCGAATAAACCAGGACATTGGTTAGCATACAAACTAAAAAAAGAAAAGGAGAAAAGAATAATATACCAACTTCAAGATGAGAAAGGAGTGACACAGCACAGGAGGGAAGAAAAAAAGAATATAATACAAAAAATTTTCACCTTGGTAGAACTTAAGTAAAGGACATGGACATTCAGGTAGACAGAGCCAATTTTTCCCATCTCTTACAAATTACTCCCTGTTCTTGGACACTGCAATCACTTCTTTGACATCAAAGTAAGATGTCACAGTGCAACAGTTTGTTTTTTTAATCTTCTCTCTCCTCCCCCCAATGTAAGTGAATACTACAAACTGGAACAATTATGTCTCAAAGTTAGTAGAAGAAGCTGTTTTGAATTAAATACCATATCACTTATGTTGGGGAAAACCTGAATATGCTGGAGGTTAATACAATAATTATGATATTTGTAGTATACAATGCATTCTCTCAATCGGGGGTCACCAACCCCTGATTCGCAGCCTGTTGGAAACCGGTCCACACAAGCAGAGGGCGAGCTCGCAAAGCTCCATTTGTGCATGCGCTGGGTTAGGTTGTGCATGTAAAACCATCCCCTCCTCCCTGCAACCGCTGCTGCCACCCACCGCTGCCAATCTGTGGAGTTGGAAAGGTTGGGGACCACTGTCTAAATCAATGTCTGTTTATTAGGATAATTCACCTTAATGAATTTAGGAGGCTGTAAAGTATCTGGTGTCATGTGTACCTCCATAAGGCCTCTCTCTTCTTCCAATAAGGGAGACAAAGTAGAATTCAGGTTGGGAGAAACAGCTCTAATTTTCTTTTTCTACTGTCACTATTGGTTGCAGGATCTTCAGAGTAGTATGAAGTTGGGATCTTACCTGACCTGGCTTGGGGGCCAGGTTCTCAACCCTGAAAGGACTATAACCAGTACTAAGTTAAAGCTGACAAGAAAAATATAGGCAGGAGCACTGGGTATTTTCAGTGCTGCTATGCTCAATTATATAATTTACCTTTCCTTACATTTTCTATCCATCTATTCCTTGGTTTGTCTCTTGATCAATGATTGTGAACTCTGTATCTTGATTCATGTATCTTATTCACCATTTACTCACTTTGTTGATTTCTTGAATTAATAGAACCTTTATTCTTCCCATTCTTCCATTGGCTTTATACAAACGCCACACATTCAAAAATGTTTGAACCTGGTCACCTGGTGTGTGTGTGTGTGAGTGTGTGTATGTTGGAAATGGGGGTCATTTTTTTAAAAAGGGGGGGGCTGGGAGTCTCTGATTCTGCCCCATCCATATTCCAGAAAGAGGAAGACAGGAAGCTTTCCTGTCTTCCTCTTTCAGAACAGGTGGTAGCAGTTTTGATATCTGCCCAGGTGGACATTGTGGAAGTCATGGGTGGCTGCACCATTCTGGCTAATTGTAAGTGGAAAGGTAAATCATTCAGGTGCTGTGTATGTGTTGGACTTAATCCTTTGATTTTAGATGGAGATCTGATAGGCTTGTGCTATACCTGTTTATGGACAGCAAACCCTACTACTGTACATGCATCCACTGCTTCTTTTCAGAGTGTTTCTGCTAAATATTTTATGTACTATGAACCAGCGATTATACATGCAGATGCTTCCAATAAGTGTTAGATAATAAACTATTCATTTTTAAAAAAAAAATCCAAAAACTGATACCATTTGGATAATAATACAGGAGATTTTAGTACATTCGTTTTACAAAAAGCCTAATGAAAGTACGCTGAATTGCTCTTACAGTTAAAGAGTAGAAATACTATGCCCTGTACTTTGCCCAGAGTTGAAATGGTGCAAATTATTACATCCAAAGCAGCCAGGAATGAGAAAAGCAGAAGATAAGTAGGAAGTGAATGGATGAAGGAGGTGTACATTGGAAGATATCATTTCCACTCACAGGGCTAAGGAGGTTATCTAGGAAGTAGAATAATTTGCAGAAAAGTATTGTTAAATACTGTAATAAGGGAGTTAAGCCAAGGAACATAGGCTTCACTCTGGTCCGCCATTACGGTGGGAAAAATAGTTGAATCCTATTGGTTGAGCCATCTGACAGCTCCCTATAAAAGGGCAAGCTGTCAGACAGGCTAGTTGCTGGGTTGTACTGATCTACTGAATAAAGAGCTGTTGTTTGTTGAGAATCAGCATCCTGCCTTTTCTATCGCCCAATCTAACACTGGCGACGAAGCTGGGATCAGAAGAGGACTAAAACAAAAGAGCTGATTGTGTTTGTGATCCCAGTCAGAGCTAAGCAAAAGTCAGGCATCCGCGAAGTCATCAGCGGCCATCATTGCAGTTAATCAGAACCTGCATCGGCCTAACGAGATGACCACACATGCCCCACCAGCTCTGTTCAACCCAGCCACGGAGAACTGGGACTACTACATAATACGCTTTGAATGCTTCATGGAGGCAAACGACCTCCTGGGACTCTCAGACAATAGGAAGAGCGCTCTTCCTCAGCTACTGTGGCCCAGAAGTGTTTGAGACAGCCAAGGCACTTACAGCACCAGCGGCTGTGCAGACGGTGCCCTGGACTGCACTCCAGAGCACACTCCGAACCAGGGGTGAAATGCTCCCGGTTCAGACCGGTTCTTGCGTACCGGTAGCAGCGGCCTGTGGTTCGGAGAACCAGTAGCGACAGTTGGCTGGCCATGCCCCTGAACCGGTTCCCCAGTCGCCACTCGCTTGCCCTGCAAGCAGATGTCCCCAGGCTGCTGCACATGCGCACCACAGTGCTAGCGCACCCTCGTGACATCAGGATGGCCTGGCCCTATCCTGGCCAACCTGATGTCTTGAGGGAGCGCCAGCACTGTGGTGCGCATGTACAGCAGCCTGGGGACATCCGCTTGCCGCAGCAAGGTAAGGCCAACGCTGGCAGTGGGGGGGAGGAAGACCAGTCCACCTGCCTTCCCCTCTGCCTCCGCCTCCGCCTCTGCCACAGTAGAAGGTAAGGCCGACACTGGCGGTGGGAGGGGGAGGAAGACCCGCTGCATTCTTCCCTGGTGCGGTGAAGTTCCGGGATGGCGGAGAGCTTGCTTGCTTGGACTCTCTGAAGCAAGTTCTGCCACCACCGCTGGCTCTCCCAAGGAAGCTCTCCACCATCCTGGAACCGCGCGGCACCACAAAACTCCCTGGCACGGCGCGGTTCTGGGATGGCAGAGAGTTTGCTTGCTTGGGCTTTCCGAAGCAAGTTCTGCCGCCGCCGCTGGCTCTCCCAAGCAAGCTCTCTGCCATCCCAAAACTGCACCGCTGCCACCGCAGCAGCAGAAGCAGAAGAAGGTAAGGCCGACGCTGGTGGGGGGGGGAGGAAGACCCACTGCGCTCTTCCCCAGCATGGTGAAGTTCCGGGATGGCTGAGAGCTTGCTTTCTTGGGCTCTCCGAAGCAAGTTCTGCCACCGCTGCTGGCTCTCCCAAGCAAGCTCTCCGCCATCCCGGAACCGCGCGACACAGTTCCCAGATGGCGGAGAGCCCAGGCAAACTCTGCCCCCACCGCCGCTGCCGCTGCCACTGCTGGACACATCCTCGAGGAAGGACGGGACTCACCAGCCCCTCGTATATGGGGGTCGATTTGGAGCAAGGGGGCTCCAGAGAGACCCCCCACCCCCACCCCACCTCCTTTTCTCTCCCTGCAAAAAAAAGGGTTTCTGCAAATCCAGGGAGAATTTCATTTCAATTCTCCTGCTTCCATTTAACCCAGCAGTCGGTGAAAAGGGGGGAACCTTCCACATCCCCCCTTTTATTTGCCCAAATTTAACTCTCTTTCCAAAGCTATTCTGGCCTTCTTGATTTGCAGGCTGCAGAGGTACGGCACGATGCAACCTCCGTGTTCATGCAAATGTTTTTCCAGGCTGTTTAATATTCCAAGCTGTTTTTTGGTGGGGTTTTTGGGGTGGGTGAGTGGAAAACAACGATCTGTGTCTTTTCTGTGCCAGATTTGAACCTGTATGTGTTGCAATAAAACTCTGGAAAATAGATGGATGGAGAGAGAGAGAGAGAGAGAGAGAGAAAGAGAGAGAGACAGCCAGACAGAAAGACAGACAGACAGACAGAGAGAGAAAGAGACCGACACACAGACAGACAGACAGACAGTCACACAGACAGACAGATAGATAATGATGATAGATGGATAGATGGATAGATGGATAGATGGATAGATGTATAGATGGATAGATAGATAGATAGATAGAGGGATAGATGGATAGATGGATAATGATGATAGATGGATAGATGGGTAGATGGGTAGATGGATAGATGGATGGATGGATGGATGGATGGATAGATGGATGGATGGATGGATGGACAGATGGATGCACAGAGAGACAGATACATAATAGAG
>QLTV01001132.1:620261-660447 GCA_003457575.1 Thermophis baileyi
AAAGACTCCAGAGAGAATGAATTGCGCAGGCCCAGTAGGACCTTATGGCGGCCCGCCTACTTGCGCGACTACGTCACCCACACTAATACTGGATTGGACAATTGCTGAACTAAGAGGGGAGGGGTGTTGTGTACCGACTTAATGAGCAGGTATTTGCATACCCGCCGCTGATTGGGTTAAATCAGTGGCGGGGAGTTTGAAGCGTTGTCACTGGCCAAGCTGGCTGCGGGGAACTCCATAAAGGCAGCTGCCCTGCCGCCAGCTGCCAGTCTGCTGTAGTTAGTGCTAGCCGTTAATAAAGTGCTGAACGGGTCTTCGTCTTGGCTGTTATTCCCGCGCCTATCTAACAGTGAGGATCTCTGTCAGCTGTAAATTATCCCCTCTCTATAAAGGCTTCAATGTTATTCCTTTGTTACAGTCCTCATCAAGGCAAACCTACTTCAGAACAGGATTCTTAAGATTCTTAGGTACTCTTTTCACAAGAACAATTCAGATACCCCATAAACGTTTCATCTCAAAATTCTATGAATCTGTCCCCTTCCTTTTTTATTTTTTGAATCAACAAAACAGTACATATCATTATATTTTTTTCAATCATAAGGCAGAAACTGGAGAAAAAATGGTTGGATAACAGTAGAATTGGGGGCAGAAGGCATGTTGCCGTGTCTCTATTTCTTTGATATTTCAACCGCCATGTTCATTTAGGTTGGTTCATCATCCAAACTGACAATACCATAAGATGCTTGCAGTGCATCTGGTACAATGTTCCAACTGGGACCAGAGTTTTTCCACATTTCAGCTTGTCACATCCTAGGTATTCCAGTATCACAGTTATACTAGCTTTGACTCATAGCAGCAAAGAGTGGACCCTGAAAAAAAAATTGGAAGAAGAGAAGCTTCAACTAAGGCCGTATGAGATGGAAAATCAAGTACTCAAGATCTCACCCAGAGGCTGAATCTGAAGTGCAGAATTTCATTGCAGAACCATCTTTAAAAATAAGAATGTAGCACAACGCCAAACATTTAAATGGACAAGGCATGTTATACACATACACAAGGCACCAAATTTAGACCAGCTGTTAAATATATTGGTGTCCCATCCCTCCATTCAGACCACACCTAGAATACTGCATCCAGTTTTGGTCACCACACTATAAAAAAGATGTTGAGACTCTAGAAAAAGTACAGAGTAGAGCAATCAGGATGATTAGGGGACTGGAGACTAAAACATATGAAGAACTGTTACAGGAACTGGGCATGGCTAGTCTAGTGAAGAGGAGGGCCAGGGGAGACATGATAGCAGTGTTCCAATATCTGAGGGGCTGCCACAGAGAGGAGGGGGTCAAGCTATTTTCCAAAGCACCAGAAGGCCAGACAAGGAATAATGGATGGAAACTGATCAAGGAGAGATTCAACCTAGAAATAAGGAGGAACTTTCTGACAGTGAGAACAATCAACCAATGGAACAGCTTGCCTTTGGAAGTTGTGGGAGCTTCATCACTGGAGGCTTTCAAGAAGAGATTGGACTGCCATTTGTCAGAAATGGTGTAGGCGGGGTCTCCTGTTTGGGTGGGGGGTTGGACTAGATGACCTACAAGGTCCCTTCCAACTCTGTTAATCTGTATCTGTATCTCTTATGGTCTGCTGTTGCAAAAGCAATGAAAGCCTATGTGATGCACTTTGCTGCAGGTGCTAGAATTTTCCATTAAATCCAAGGTCCCTTAGGAATTTGCCAATACTTCCTGCGGAGAACCAATCAACAATGAAACACATTTTCCTGCAGTGTAGCTACGTTCAGTGAATTCAGAAGAATTGGTTCATATGCGAAGTTTCTTGATTTTGAAATGCATCCACTAATCTGTTTTCCAAATAAATAACACTCTCAAATCTTCATCCCAAGATATTGGGTGAAAACTTTAAACTTTGAACAATTAATACATTGGGGGGGGGGGCATTGAAAGGAATATGAAAACCTTTCTGAGCTTAGACTTTTTAATACACAATGCCAAAGCCAGGATGGAATTCATACAGTCAAGGAAGAAATTTTTAAAAAGGGAAAGATATACAAATGAAAGAAGGTGGAAGTAAGTGATGGGAGGGCTGGCTTGACATGCCATCATTAATGCTGCTGCTACAAATTTGGAAGTATATTTAAATAATAATGGGGAAAAAATCAGTTGGGAAAACGACTTAATTATTTGATGCTTCTTCCCTTTATTACTCTGAGCAGCCATTACTGACAGACATACAGTATTAGCATTTTCTTTGTTCCAGTTTGAGTGCTAAATTATCTTTAATTGCCATGTATATGCGGTCTGTGGTCTTAAAAAAAGAAATAATAAACTACTATTGTCAGTTTTGTGCAGATATGTTCTGCAGGCACTGAAGAGAGATCAAAGGAGGAAAAGGAAGATTTATTATAAATAAATTAAGCTAAATGGACCCAGGAGCTGTTTCTGAGTATCACAGAGTGCAAATTAATGAGATACTGATAATTATTTTCCTGTGGGCTTCTTAGCACCTTTATTTTTTGTCACTCTTGTTTGTTTCAGGGAGCTAATGGGAAAGGACAGGTTGAAGTTGGCATTAAAAACTGTGTGTTCCACACTTTGATACTTACTCAGGGACACACATTCTTGTCTCAGCCCAATTAAAGGGAGAAAACATGTTTTTCCTATGCCCGGAGCCAATAGTCCAAAGATTAAAATGTGAATTGGCAGCACTGTAATAAGTTTATTTGGAAAAAAGCCCCACTGAGTTCAACTAGGCTTACTATCAGAAAGGTGTGCATAGAATTACAATTTGATGGACAATCCTGTACCGCTTTATATAGCAATAATCTCCGCTGGGTTAAAAGATCTTCGGGTAATTTTGTGTAAGTCTGTAGCTTTAGTACTACCTCTTTAAAATGAAAGGATTGTGTACAATTTTGGCATCTAAACCAATAATCATTTCCCTGATCCTGCAGTCATCATCCACTCAGAAAAAGCTGCCAGATCCTTACATTTCACTCAGTTCTGCTGTTGTCATTTTTTAAAAATTTTCCCATCAATTTCCTGTCAATAAAACAAAAAAGTTAAAATTCCAGTGTTCCAAAATGGAATTCTGATTATTTATTTAATTATAATTTGGATTAAGATTTCAGGTGAAACGGATGACCCCCAAAGTTGTTCAGTTCAAATCAAAATCTGAAATCAGTTTGTTCCATCTCATTTGTAATATGTCAGAAATACTATTTAAATATTAATTGATATTAACATTAAATTTTTGAAAATATGGTGGATTTTGTTTTAAATTTTTTGGAGTGCATTTAACCAAAGTAACCATCAGTGGTTTCCAGGAAAGTATAATACTGACAAGCTCAAGTTTAACTAGCTCAGTTACTCTCTCATGTACCCCTGGAACAAATTGCGTCTTGGATAAATCTTTGAGCCAGAATATGTTTAAATTCATACTAATGTGTCTGTTTAAAGAATTATTGATCATCTGTATGTTGACAAGTTTGCCATGATCAGGCCCGAGGCAAAAGATGGAGTCCTGTCTCCAGGCCACATAAAAATCTAACAGAGATGGCCATTGAATCATAGTTTAATTTTAGCAAAAGTTGGTCTGTGACAGTGTTGTAAGGAATATCCTTCTGGGTTCAGTTCCAAGTGGGGAAAAAGACACTGGATTCCTGGAAGTTGCTTGGAAAGAAGGTTTAATGGTGGACAGGAGCACATGGCATGGGCTCCTGAACAGAAAAGGTGGATCACATGCTTCCAGATGTTGGGTGAAGAGAGAAGGGGGAAGAAGATGCTGAGTCTCTTGGTTTTATGACCTCTGTTGGGCCCAACCTCTTAGTTTCCTGTTCCTGTACAGAAATGTGCGCTGGGCCATGCCTTGATGGCCCATTCACAACGGTGGGGGCTACTAAGAGTGAGTCTGTTTCCTTTCTAAAAGCATGTTTCTCAATTTCCCTAGGGATATTCTATATAATATTCTGCCTTTTTAATATTTTCCTAGGATATTTCATTTTTCCAGGAGTGGGGTGGGTGCTAACTTCCTACAACAGTAATTAAAAAAAAATTACTTGGCAAAAGGAAAGGTTCCACCACCACCGGAAGGGCACCAAGCAAAATTAAGTCTAGCTTTAGCTTTGGGGAAAAGGGATTGGCTCAGCCATTTCTGAATATCTACCATTGGAGGCAATTGATTTAAATTTGATAATGGTGTGCCTAACCATGTAAAATGTAAATATAAATGTATAAAATGCAAATACAAAACAAAATTTTCTTAAATATCTGGAGTCTGGGTTTTTTTCCAATGTAGTCAGTTGTGATTCTTCTAACTTGTATATCAGCAACCAAATTGGCTTTAGTTTTGAATTTGTAATATTGTTCTTGATTTGAATTGCAGTGGGTACACGGAATTGCAAAATTTCCACATCAATTTTTTGTCTGAGATTTTCATTACAAAACATGAGTTTTGCAGTCTACTGCTGTGCCCCAGTAAGCCCTATTCTATGCATGTTTTCTTGGATCCCATTTATTGTTCTGCTGGCAAAAACTTTCTGCCTTTGGTGAGACACACATAGGGAACCACTGAGTACAAAAACATTTCTTTATGCCACACACACATATGCACACACATTATAGAAGTGCATACCAATGGGACTTGAATTTTTTGGGGGGACAAAGATAAGATACAAGTACAATCCTCAACATGTTCAACAAAAATCTTCTTTCTCCTATTTTAAACACATGCCTTGGTCTCAGGAAGGGCACATCTTTCGCTTCTTCCTTAGAGATAGACTAGCTCAAGAAAGATTCTGCAGAGATTCTAGGAACACTATTTTATTATTAGAGGTATAATAACAGAATCTTTAAGAAAAATGTTTCCATATTTTTCTCTGCCCCATCGTGCAGTAAACAACATCAAAGTGAGGTTATTTTGAGTTTCTTTCTCCCATTTCCTTCAGTCTTTGGAATGTCCAATCTCTTGTTCAAATCCTTCCTTAACAGTTTATTCATGCCTTCTCCAAGATCAACACTAAGCTTCTTTACAACAGGGTCAATATTGATTAATACTTAGGTGAGAAACTACCAGGAAGTCTCAGGAGAAAATATTGGTCTGGGAAATAAAGAAGACAACATCAAACCACTTCCTTACTGTTGCCATGAAAGGAATACAGACAAGTTTGGGTAGTTACTAAGAGTCAAGGGAGACTTCACTTAGTCAAAGCAACATACCACCATGGCAGAATCTTAGGAATAAGAAGCAGGGTGTTTTTCAGTTCGCGTTTGCTGCCATGAAATGGCATTTCCCCTTCATAAGTATGACGACATTGATCCAAGGAATGTCAAAATTCTCCAATTATGAGACTCTTTGATGAGCCTTTCTATCAAGATTGCACCGTTATCTGAAGGACCTTCTGTTATCTTGGTTGGGAGTGCCAAAGCTTGCTTCCCAACTCTGACAAAACTGAGATTCAAGTAACGAGGGAACCAAAAAAGCAGTAGCTGTGCAATCTGTTCATGTCTCTGCGGGAATAAAAATAAAGAATGTGACCTCCTAGAAACCACCATTATTGCTGGGTCCTCACAGAGAGAAGCATCAAGCTCCTAATCAATGGCTGAATTAAATAATCACGAAGTTCAGTTACTTATAGCTATGGACCATGTATTTTTTTTTAATTGGATGATGTATAAATTCCCTTGCTAAGTGACAAATTATTTACTCAAATGCAGAATTACAGATACAAATCTGGGATGTAATTCTAACAAACTACTACTAGATCAGGAGTGTCAAACTTGCGGCCCATGGGCCAGATGCCACGCCCACCCCAGGTTAGCGAAGCGGGGGAAAGTCATGATACGTCACGACGATAACGTGACGTTGTGAGTTTGACACCCGTGTACTAGATTGATTGAAAGACAAGGTGATCCACCAGACTCCGTCACCCACTTAATTCTGAAAGGAAGAAGAAAATAACGTCACGATTGATGGCATGACTACTGATGGAAATATTTATCACAGCTTCTTCACCTGTGATCTCAACACAGCAGAATTTTGCTATAGGGAGAAGGTTAAAGTTCGATCTCCGCTTGCCTGCCTTCTCCTCCTGATTCACTCTTGTTGCCATTCCTGAGGTTGTTTGTTCTTTGCAAAACCCGACAACTGTGGACTCCCTGCAGTGCAGAAACCAACCCATCTGCCCTCTGCCCAGAGAGGACTCTAGGGTCACCTGGTATTGCAGAGTCAAAAAGTGTACAGCAGCAGCTGCCACAGTGGTAACTCAAGGGAGGGCAGACATGGGAGGAAAAAGCAGAGCTAAATTAAAAAAGCTCTGAAGGGTCATTTGCAGACTGGGGACTGCAGATTGCCTGCCCTGCAGTTGCCACCGACGTTCACCAGGCCTGGCAGCTGTTGTCTGGTTTCTATGCTCTTGTTCCTGACAGGCTCCTAGAAAATCTCAACAACTCCAGTTCTGCAAAATAGATTTTGCTCATTCCTGGCACCCAGCATCAGATCAGCTAGTAGGCAAACATATGTCACAGAAACAAGTTTATTTTATTTATTTATTTATTTTGTAAAGCATGTATATGATTACAGGCAAAGTATAAACATTAATATGAGTATATAATAAATACAAACATGGTTTTGAGTACATATTTTTTGAATACATGGGGACTTTAGGACAGGGACGGTAGGCACGCTGTTGCGTTTATGCACGGCCCTTACAGACCTCTTAGGAATGGGGTGAGGTCGATGGTAGACAGTTTAAGGTTAAAGATTTGGGGGTTTGGGGAAGAAACTACAGAGTCGGGTAATGTATTCCAGGCATTGACCACTCTGTTGCTGAAGTCGAATTTTTTGCAATCAAGTTTGGAGCGGTTTACATTAAGTTTGTATCTGTTGTGAGCTCGTGTATTGTTTCGGTTGAAGCTGAAGTAGTCATTGACAGGTAGGACATTGTAGCATATAATTTTGTGTGCTACACTTAGGTCAGATCGAAGGCGATCTTTAAAAAAAAAGGCGATCTTTTAAAAAATAGTATCATTTCATCTAAGCTTCCTTGTTTATAAAGATTCCTTTAGCTGAGCATACAGAATTCCCATTCAGCCCTCTGAAAGTCAAGTTAAATAAATCGCATTATAGTCTGGGATGGATGATCCATGAAGATAAGTTCTATTGCGCTATTCTACTTTTCAAAGAGAGAAAAAGGATCCCTGACCATGTCTTGCAGGCCTGGTTAAAAGTGTTTGCCCTCCAAATCCCTGGGTGTTGAACATGCTCTAATCATTTGCGATAATCAATAGATCTTGTAAAATTTTATAATACTTTAAAAACTTCAAAACTGTTCACTCAGAAATTTTTAAAAAAAGGGCAGAACACTGCAAGTACATTCTGGGTACTTGCCTTCCTTGAATACTTAAATTGTTTAGATAATATGGATCCAGATTTATTATTATTACTCATTTGTTTATTAGCTACCTAGGGAGCAAACATAGTGCTCCCACCTCCATTTTCCCCCATATCAAGCATGTGAAGAAGGTTGAGTTGAGAGGCTATGATTGGTACAAGTCACCAGCAAGTGTACATGGCTGAGATGGACTTTAACCTGTATTGTTCTAGTACATTAGCTACTATACAGTGCAGGTGTAATAGAAGGCAAGATTACCTGGAGATTGGAGTTGCTTATAAATAGCAGAGAACATTCAAAATAACATTGGCACTATTGGTTAGGAAAATTAATGGGATCTGAAATCAACTGAGGATTATCCTACTAGAATAGTTATTCTGCTGCCTCCTGTGCATAAAACAATTATTTTTGCCAAATATCCATGAGTTTGTTTAAACTTTGAATACGTTACTGCTTTCCTTCTGTTTTATGTTATAAGTTGCTGATAGGTAGGAATAAGGAGATAGAGCAAATGGTTGCTAAAAATTCTTGGGCTCTCACGTATTTCATATTCCTTTAATAATGTAGCACAGCTTCCTTACAACAACAGAGATCATGCAAGGAACATTTGCCATTCGTGTTCTCAGACTAGAGTAGAGAAGGAGTTTGTGTCTTCAGCAAAATGTTTCTAAGAGCCAGTAGAGACATCATAAAAATATCACATAACCAGGGGTGGGCTTCAAAAATTTTAGCAACACTGTCTCTGCCTGGTTGCTGGGTGGGCATGGCCTAGTCAGCTTCCTGCACCACGGCGGGGGGGGGGGCATTTTCACCCTCCCCGGGCTCCAGAGGCTCTCTGGAGGCGCAACTTCTGGGAGGCCCATTTTTCACCCTCCCTGGGCTCCGGAGGCTTTCCTTGAGCCTCCGGGAGGGTGAAAATGGCCTCCCCCGGGCTCTGGAGGCCCTCCGGAAGCCAGAAATGGGCCCGTTTCCGGCCTTCTGGAGCCTCTGGGAGCCCCGTTTTTCACCCTCCCCGAGCCTCCGCACAGGACCTGCACTTACCTGGCATCCAAAATGGGCCACGTGGAGACTCCTGGGAGGGGCGGGGTGGGCAGAGCCAGTCAGGAGTGGGATTTGGGGGTTTGCCAAACCACGCAGAATCTTCGCTAGAGGATCAGCCGAACCCGGGCGAACCCGGAGCAGCCCACCCCTGCACATAACCAAAATTCAGAACACTAAGTTTGAAGGCCTCAAATAAAATATGCTGAGAATTTGGGGGAAAGTCAAAGTAAATTTGGTGCCCGGTGAAATTTCTCTCGTATGATGTCCACCTATACCTTAAAGTGACATTTAGCAAATCTCGGTGTGCAGACATTGCTACTCAGCGCTTCATTTCTGAGATAATTAGGTTACAAACAGAAGCCACTTTCAATTTATGGTAGATAAAAAGAATATTTTCTCATGGCAGCCTCTAAATATTGAGCTCTAATTGGAACAGCCAAATGACAGCAGAAATTACACAAAATTATTTCTCATGGCGAGAATACCAAATTTAGGAGAGAGAAAAAAGCCAGCACCCTGTTCTTTTGTTTGCTCTGAAAGAGAATCTCACTGGCTTAATTGTAGGGGAAAGCAGCACTGCTGAAATGTTAAAAGACCACCTTGCTACTTTTCCGATTTGTCTGCAGTGTGTTAAAATGACAGGAGGAGTGACAATGCATATAACTAAAATGGTGGCTTTTATGAAAAATATAGCTTTTGTCCAAATGTAAAAGAATGTAGTAAAAAATACCTGTGCCGTTTATATATTTATAGTGTAATCCTTTGTACGGTTCTCCAGAAGCAATAATCTATTCAGTGAGGACAACTCATGGTAGAAATGTTGAAGGAATGCATTTCATTTCAAGAATCCATTGTAGCATTAATAGGGACAGAGAATCCAATTTCTTGCCCTGAAAATTGCTTATGTATTGCAAACAGTGATGCATACGATTAGCAGAGCTGCATAGAAAATTTCATGAACTAGAAGAGATGTCTATAAAACGTATGGTATACTGTATATGTATGCCCGGGAAAATTATATTTAAAAATGTGTGTTTATGTACTTTTAAAAAAAAGTATAACAGATGTGAAAGGTTGATAAAAGAGTAATACAGGTAGTCCTCAACTTACGACCGCAAAACTGAGCCCAAAATTTCTGTTGCTAACTGAGACAGTTATTAAGTGAATTTTGCCCCATTTTACTACTTTTCTTGCCAAAGTTGTTAAGTGAACCGCTGCAGTTGTTCAACTAGTTAGAGGGTTGTTAAGTGAATCTGGCTTCCCCATTGACTTTGCCTGTCAGAAGGTCACAAAAGGGGATCACATGATCCCAGGATACTGCAACCGTCATAAAAATGAAGCAGTTGCCCAGCATCTAAATGTTAATCATGTGACTGTAAGAATGCTGCAATGGTCATAAGTGTGAAAAACTTTCATAAATGACTTTTTGCAGTGATGTTGTAACTTTGAACGGTCACTAAGTGAACTGTTGTAAGTCGAGGACTACCTGTTCACCCAATAAAACTCCTCCCCCATCTTGTTTTTTTTCTCTCCTTGCTCTTTCCACCAGAGAGATTGCTATGTGTATATTTCAACATCCAATAATATATATATTATATATTATGCTCCCTCCCATATTTGGGTATACCAGGTGATCTTGAGAAAAAACATATATATATATATTATTTATTGATTGATTGATTGAGTGAGTGAGTGAGTGAGTGAGTGTATGGCAAATACATGGACTTATAGTTGTTTATCCGTAGAGAGCCAGGAGTTCTACAAAGATGTCTGGCTGCCAACTGTCGTTAACTGCCAATTCTTCAATGTAGTCTGGCTGCCACTTGTTGCT
This sequence comes from Thermophis baileyi, assembly GCA_003457575.1. NCBI lineage: Eukaryota > Metazoa > Chordata > Lepidosauria > Squamata > Dipsadidae > Thermophis > Thermophis baileyi. Next base: position 630,539 of record QLTV01001132.1, read on the forward strand.
AGTCGTTTGGTTCACACTACCGTGCTATCCAGGGTGCACCACGAGGAGGCGAACTAGCACCACACCCCATCCAACAATAGTTCATATGTAAGAGATGTGGGGAATCAATTAATTTTATAAATCAAATGTGTTATTGTATGGCTGTGTGCATTGCATTGTCCTGGCCCTTGGAGTGTGAGTGAAGCTTTCAGCACGTATATGTACCCCCATACACATACTGTACAAGTGTATCACATGCACATTGGTTGGGTGATTTCAGAAAATCATTAGGGTTGGTTTCAGCTACAGTTGGTAACTCTGGGTTGTCAAAATAAGGAAAGCTATGCATTGTACAGACATTTTTACTCATTTTTTTTTAAATATTTTTTATTTGGAAAGCAGCATCTTAAATTCTGGATCATCTTTCATTAGACATATAAAATATATTAACATTTGAAGCAATGCAATAATCCCATGCAGTCAAATTACTCCCAAATTAGATTTGTTTAAACATTTGTATCATACTGCCCATAGGCAAGGAGAAGTTTGTATACTTTTGCAAATGTAGAAATTTTTCTTGTTAGGGAAATTAGCGATAAGTAGCAAAGTGGGTAAAATAATTTGGCAGCAAACTGGCAAAAATGTGCCATTGGGCAAAATTATATACCGGTACATATTTATATATTCGGAGAAATATGTATAAAATGCTTTAAAAAAAATAATATGGAGGGTTTTCCTCACTTCCCAAATAAAATTAAAATTGAGATATTTTTTCCTCTTAGCTCTCTTTAGTACTTTCTACCTCTCTTTAGAGTCCAGAGTGAGAAGTGTATCTTCCCTCTTCTTGCCACTAATTTTTCTTTTTTTCTCCACAGTTTATCTGATCTGAAAGAGGACAGGGTGGTGAAATAATTACAAAATTATAGGTGTTACACTTTAACATACAGGTAGTCCTCGACTTATGACCACAATTGAGCCCAAAATTTATGTTGTTAAGTGAAACATTTGATAAGTGAGTTTTGCCCCATTTTACGACTTTTCTTGCCACAGTTGTTAAGTGAATCACTGCAGTTGATAAGTTAGTAACCCGGTTGTTAAGTGAATCTGGCTTCTCCGTTGACTTTGCTTGTCAGAAGGTTGCAAAATGGGACACAGCAAGGGTCATAAATATAAACTGTTGCCAAGCACCTGAATTTTGATCACGTGATCATGGGCATGCTGCAAAGGTTAGGGCATGCTGCATAACTCTGAAGAACGGCCATCAGTCACTTTTTTCAGTGCCCTTGTAACTTTGAACGGTCACGAAATAAACTGGTGTGAGCTCAGGACTACCTGTATTTGTTTATTTTTGTATTTCTGACTCAGCTTTCCTCTAACACAGGGGTGTCAAACTCAATTTCATTGAGGGCCGCATCAGGATTGTGTTTGACCTCGCAGGGCTGGGTGCGCGTGGCCAGGGTGGGTGTGGCCAGCTCAACATCACTCGTGTTGGGGGACGCCTGTGGTGGCCCAAGCGCTCTGCCAGTGAGCTCCATTTTCATTGGCAGAGGGCTGCAGGAGGCCATCACAGCCAAAAACAGAGGTCGGGAGGGCCCTGCACGGCCCTCCCGACCTCCATTTTCGCTGGCAGAGGCACCGCAGGCCGGTTCTTTGCTATTTCAAGGGCGGCCCCATGGGCCAGATCTAAGCACCCTGTGGGCCGGATTCAGCCCACGGGCCTCAAGTTTGACACCCTTACTCTAACAACTCTAACCTTGTGTATATCTTCCTCCACACACATGCAGCCATGTACACAATATCCATAAAAAAAAACAGTGCAGGAAATTAGACTGAAAGGCAGGGACTGATCTAAAGCCTTTTACCTAATAATTATATAGAAACAATTTTAAGCATCCAAGGGATGGAGAGAGTAGCAAAGTTGTGACAGGAAGGAATGGGATGTTGGTCTTACCTGATACGCTCCTTCTCGTTGAGGTGGACATAGCATCCAGGAATGGGTTAACTCCAGAGGTGAAATGCTACCAGTTCAGGCTGGTTCTCCCGATCCGGTAGTAAAAATGGTACCGTTTTGCCCGAACCGGTAGTAAAAAATGCTTTAAAAAAGTTAAAAAAAGGGTTCTGACGATCAGCTGTGACAATCAGCTGTGCCACACTATCGTTGGAACCTTTTTTTTTTTTTTACTTTTTTGAAGCATTTTTTTACTACCGGTTCCGGAGAATATGTAGTAAAAAAATGCTTTAAAAAGTAAAAAAAAAAGGTTCCAACAATCAGCTGTGACAATCTGCTGTGCCCACGATCGTCGGAATCTTTTTTTAACTTTTTAAAAGCATTTTTTACTACCTATTCACCAAACCGGTAGTAAAAAATGCTTTTAAAAAGTTTAAAAAAAAGGTTCCGACGATCGTGGGCACAGCTGATTGTCACAGCTGATCTGATCGTCGGAACTTTTTAAAAACATTTTTAGCATTTTTAACTACCGGTTCGGGACCCCCAGTCACATGACTCCCCCCACCAAGCCACGCCCACCAAGCCATGCCCACAGAACCGGTAGGGAAAATTTTTTAATTTCACCACTGGTTAACTCCGTCTGTCAGCTAATTGGACCGAGTCTGCAAGTTGTGATGACACGCCACCTCTGCTTGCATCCCCAGCTTTTTGACGAAGGTGTCGATGCAGACTGACGTGCTGTGCTGTAGTCATATCCCCCCATGGACCCAGGACCGGATGCCAATCTGGGTGGGACTAGATGCTATCTCCACCTCAACGAGAAGGAGCGTATCAGGTAAGACCAACGCCCCTTCTCCATAGTGGTGGAGATAGCATCCAGGAATGGGACATACCAAAGCTGCCTGTCCTATTGGGGGGGGGGGTTCAGTCCAAAGTCCCCTGCGCCGTGTGGACACTCTGAAGTACCCGCCTGCCAAAGGCCACCTCAGCCGAGGCGTAAGTGTCCAGTTTATAGTGGCGGATAAAAGGGGATGGAGAGGCCTAGGTAGCCACTCGATAGATCTCCTCTATAGAGGCCTGCGTTGCTCTCGCCGCAGTGGTGGCCCCGTTTCTGGTAGAGTGGGCAGTTACTTGCCCAGGCAGCGGCAAGGCCTGGATCTCATAGGCCTTGGCAATACACGCCCTAATCCACCATCCGAAGGTTGAGGGGGTGACCCTGTTGCCCAGTGTGGCAGGCAGGAAAGAGACAAACAGGGATTCCGTCCGCCGTAGGGAGGAAGTCCTTTTGATGTATATGTGGAGGGCCCTCCGCACATCCAAGGTATGCCACCTATGTTCCAAGTGGTGGACTGGCTCAAGACAGAAGTTTGGCAGCACCAGTTCCTGAGCCCTGTGGAACCAAGTGTTTACCTTGGGGATGAAGGAGAGGTCCAGCCGCAAAACCACCCTGTCAGAGTGGAACACACACAAAGGTCCTTCCTCACCGATAGAGCCGCCAGTTCTGAGACCCGCCTGGCTGATGTAATGGCCACCAGAAATGCCACCTTACATGTAAGGTAGCGCAGGCTGGCCTCTCCCAAAGGCTCGAATGGGGCCCCGGTAAGGGAGTTTAAGACCTTGGCCAAGTCCCATGTCGGGTACCTGTGCACCACTGGCGGCCTCAGGTTGGTCGCTCCCCTGAGGAACCCACCGACCATGGGGTGCTGGGAGAGGGATGGAGGGAGTAGCAAAGTTATGACAGGAAGGAATTTTGGCCTTGCATAAAACAGGATAAAGTGCGACAAACAGGGGATGCAGGAGTTGAAAAGGCCTTGAACAACTGACACACTTTATTTATTTTCTGCATATCCTCTGTTCTTCTCCTTCCCTCAACTGTCATGAACATTTCGATTTCAAAATACATCCTCTAATTAGCCCCATTAACCATAATCAGTGGAACATTTAATTGCCTCTTCTGCAGTTCATCATCTCATTGGAATTGCTCTCTACTTAATCTTCATCAAATCCCTGCAGAAAATGTCCAGACGCTGGGCTTCATGCTTCAGTTTATGACACAGCAATATTTTCCATTGCAGCTTGTGGTACGGCACATACAGACAGAGAATGTTGAGCATTCAGGTTGCAGCCATTGCTGATCAGCTTTTGTGTGACTGACAGGCCAGTGCCATCCTGCCACAAAACAAGTTGGTGGCAGAAATCAAGGAAACAAATTTGCATTTTATTCCAACCAGTTGTCCAATATTGTCTAATATGTTCCAAGGATTGATCGTGCTTTCTCTATGTCAGTGACCCATCTTCTCTGACCCCTTTTTTTCTTTTGATCTGTTTCGCTGTGTATTAAGGATAAGGGGAATATGGTTAAAATATATGGTTTAGTACCGTGATGGCGAACCTATGGCACGCATGCCACAGGTGGCACGCAGAGCCCTCTCTGCGGGCACGCCAGCCGTCGCCCCAGCCCAGCTCCACTGCGCATGCGCACACGCCTCCCGCTGGCCAGCTGGTCTTCAGGTCTCTGCAGCGCATGCAGGGGGCGGGGCGCATGCGGGGGACATGCATGCGCATGTGCGGGGGACAGGGTGCATGCGCAGGGGGTGCCCGCATTGCATTTTGGGGGCTCGCGCTGCGCCCCCGCATCCCATTTTGGGCCTGGAGGCCTCCTGCACCAACCTGAAAGCCAAAAATGGGTGAGCGAGGTCGTGCGTGCATGCGCTGGGTCACAGGGCGCATGGGGGGGTCGTGCGTGCATTGCATTATGGGTGCAGGCATGCGGGGGCACTGTTGCGCCCGCGCACCCGCACGCTTTCGGCACATGGCGGCATAAAGGTTAGCCATCACTGGTTTAGTATATACAGGTAGTCCTCGACTTAACGACCACAATTGAGGCCAAAATTTCTATTGTTAAGTGAGACATTTGTTAAGTGAGACATTTGTTAAGTGAGTTTTGTCCCATTTTACGACTTTTCTTGCCACAGTTGTTAAGTGAATCACTGCAGTTGATAAGTGAGTAACCTAATTGTTAAGTGAACTTGGCTTCCTCATTGACTTTGCTTGTCAGAAGGTCGCAAAAGGAGATCACATGACCTTGGGACACAGCAACGGTCATAAGTATCAACCAGTTGCCAAGCATCCGAATTTTGATCACATGATCATGGGGACGCAGCAAAGGTCGTAACTGTGAAAAATGGTCATAAATCACATTTTTCAGTGCCATTGTAACTTTGAACGGTCACTAAATGAACTGTGTAAGTCGAGGACTACCTGTATTTATAATATATAAAATGAAAATCCCTGGATTAAAAAAAAAAGACTAAAGGTATAGTGTGCTGCATTAAAATACAATAAGAGACAAAAGCTCTGGAAATTCTGAATTCATATTGCCACTGGGCTCCAACTAAGTACTTAATTGTATTTTCTGACAAGACCCTGAGGAAAAAGGCCTCATGGTGTCAAAGTTTGCAGAAGCACAACTGCTATTAATCAACGGCCATCTAGTTGTCACATCTGGGCTTGATTGAGAGCACTTGAAAGCCGCTCTCAAAAAAAGTTTCAGCCTGGATAGACCATTGCAAAGATAATCAACGTAGATCTCATTAACAGAGCCCAAGATGTGCACTGACAAAATCAAATCAGGTCTTTCTTTGGGAGGTGAGGATCCTCAGGACAACCTGCTCAGTTGCCCAGCAAACTGCAGTTTGCTTCCGCTGAAGACACTTCAAACATGTTGTGCTTGCTCCCTGTTCATGTGGTCCCATGCTGAGGTATTTCCAGTGAAGCTAAGGCTCAACAGGAAACGCACTGAGTGTTTCAACAGGAGCAAGGCTGGAGCTCTGTGGAGGTTAGATGTACTGTAGGCGGTTTTCCCAAGGGTGAGAACTTTTGCAACTCTTCTGGGTCCTGACTCTTCTTTTTCCCCACAGAAGTTGAGCAGCTGTAGCTTTGTGCTATCATTTCCCTGCGCGTTCAAGAAATGGGGCAAAGGCATGGCACTCGGTCCACCTCAATTAACATCTGGGGATTTGGCAAGCAAAAATGACATTTGGTGTGGCGAGAACTCGGAACTCTAATTCTGCACTAAGCCCAAATATAGGTGGAAAGATACATCAGAACCGAAGATGATCTTGCCTAACAGTTTTCAAGCAGTGTAAGTTACCATTTCGTTTGATTTGCATCAGCCCATCCAAATGACCAAGGACCTATTTTATACCTATTTTATTTGCTCAGTATTGAATGATACATGTCTGTAATTTGAACATGCTTCTGACACGAATAAAGAAGGGAAGCCCAGCCAGACTCTCACAGCAACCACACTGAAACTGAGAAAGTGAGACTTTCTTCAGGTGTAATATATCCTTTATTTCCTTTCATATAACTCAGAACTCAGCAAGGTTCCATAGATAGCTGCAGAACTGTGTTTTTATTCAGTGCGTACAATGTGCTTCTCAATATTTCCAAAGTAAACCAAATTCAGATAAAGCCTAACCAGACTGGACTCAAATAATCTCGCCTCCGCATCAGATTGTTTTTGTTTCATTTCTTTTTATAAGCAGTTCTCGACAGACATGTATTATCATCACATCTTTCATTCTAATGCCATAAAGCTGTCATTCACGATCTCCACTGACATCAGCACAGTATTTGCTTCTGAGTGTGGTAAATTGGCTCAGTAGGATTCCATAGATGTGTTGTCACAAACCAAGGACAAGCTTCGTATGTTACAGTAGTTTCTTAGGTGATTATGCAGTGCTGTCAGCCCGATATCTATCTGCCATTTCAGTTTAGGGCTTTAGTCTAGGATCAAGGTTCTTCATTGTTTTTAGCAATGATTCATTGTTACATCTTTTAAATTATTTTACTAATTAGTGAATTTAATTGCATTCAGTTGGCTGTTCTGTTTTATATAGTTTTAATTGTTGCAAGCCACCTTAATCTTCGTATATATTTTTTAAAAATTGAAAACCTAGCACATATGAACTAAACATGTTCCAATTGATGAAGCATTGGTTGTTTCTGAATCACTACCCTATGGTAAATATCCACGATGATTCCAATTATCTAACAGGACTAGAGAGGAGGAGGTAATTTTTAGAACATCACCGGAAATTTCAGGTCAAAATTCAGAACATTTCATCCCAACTATTGTTCTCTCTGTTGCCTGTTGTCTCTACAGCATGTATTACATTAGTATTATATTAATATTATAATATTCCAGCCAAAGTTCTCCGTATTACTGATTGTAAAGGGAAAATTATGCAAACATTAATCTCACCCGCTGAAATCTATTAGGTATTATTGGTTTGCTAGTTTACATAAATTATATCCTGGGGCTTTATCAGAAATGTACATTCCTGGGGTAAAACAAAACAAAACAAAACAAAAACATAATAGAAAGGTACAATAAAAATTGAGAAAATAAGATAGTAAATAACCTGCAGTTTAGCATGTAAAAAGTCCCCCCCCCAAAAGTCTAGAATTCAAGCAGGCTGTCCAGAGAGTCTTGGAAAGGGAAGTCTCCAATCACCACCACTGTCTATTCAATCCCCCCCCCACTCTTAACTAGGGATCAATCTAATTGCCTTGGCAGGATGCTTCCTAATGAATACGCCCCACAGTGGGGATTTTAAAACTTTTTCAGGCTGTGGAATCTGTTAAGACCAGAAGTATAAACTGAGAAAGCATGTCAGGAAAAAAACTCCCTAGTTCTCAAGTAGTTGGGGTGGGGGGAGTGGAAGAACGACACATTCAGAGCACTAGTGGATTTCACTTACCTTTGCTACCGGTTCGGAACTGTGAACATGCGCACGCGTGGCACTCCTGCGCATGCGCAGAACCTTCTGCGCATGCGCAGATCATCCGTGATGATGTCTGGGTGAGTGGGCGGAGCCTCCCACCACCATCACTACCGGGTCGCCCGAACTGGGGTGAACCGGTAGCAACCCACCACTGATTCAGAGTTGCAAGATTCTGTAAATGTAACCTTATAATAAAAGTAATATTTGCATTCATAATTATGGTTCCCTACTCTGGTCTACTTTGAAGGGATCAAGGGAAAGATATAAGCTTGGTGACACGGGTCTATGACAATTCACCACAGCCAGCTCGCCATGACCACTTGCCACGGCCAACTCACTGCCAACTCACTGCAGGACAAGAGTTACACTAATATCAAAGATATGGTGGAATACAATCATTAAAGAAAGGATGCAAAAGGAAGGACAGAATGAAATGTGAATGGCAAAAATTAAAATAATTTTTATTTATTTTAAATAATTAAATAGAATTGTTAAATTGTCCCGCAATGAGTTGTCTTGCAGTGAGCTGGCCATGGCAAGTTCGCCCACTGCAAGTTGGCTGTGGCAAATTCTCCCATTCCCTGGTGACACAGCCTGTGTTTTCCATTGAAAAGGGATCTTTTCAACCCAACTCTAAGGCTTTGTATCTCCCAACAGGGTTGGAAAAGCTCCTGCTTGAAATGTTAAGAGAGCTGCTTCCAATCAGTGTTGGCAATACTGAATTAAATAGTCATAATAGTGTAAGATGCTTTCTTAAATTATTTAGAAACGGGCTTGTCTCCATACATTCTTCATTCTGCTCATAAAGAAGAATGCAGGATAAGTAATGAAGATGCTGCATGGCTCCTGTTTTTTCCACTGCAATCTCCCCAGGTAGACAGGGAAGAACTATGGTGAGGGTTTAATTGTCAGGTTTACTGCCTGAGCCAGCAATAAACCATTTATAGGGAGCAATCTGAAAAGGGAAGTCATGATAAGTCCAGCAGCCTCACAGAAACAGAAAAACCTCAAAGTCCAATTTGTTAAGTCCAAACAGGAGGGAGCATCCCAACAGCTTATTTTGGTATCTCAAGTAAGGCAAATTTTGGACAATGCAACCAGTGTTTTAGGCATTCCAAGTGCCATGCTTCTTGATTGAGTTATGAAACATGACACCGACAGACAAGATTGTCATTACAAGACTACAAAGCACCTTTGTGCAGTGTATATCAGCCCTACTAATTAGATCAGACCAGGAAGTCAACTTCCACAGGAAGGTTAAAACTACTTAAAAAAAAGAAAGACTGATTACACTAACAGAATCTTGCAAGTCTGATTGTGCTGTACCTACTCTTCCTTACACTTCAGCAAATTAGGGAGGCAACGGCCTAAATCACTTGTGAATGTAATCTTGTGTGTTTCTAGATTTAAACATTGTTTCAGCCCTTTTTGCCTATGTTCCTGCATGTCTCTGTCAAGGCCACCTTCCTTACTTTCTACAGCCTATGCACCAAGTAGGCACTAACCCTGTACCTTTTAAGAACCATCTCTCTTTAGGACCCAGCATGCCTTCGCAAACTCATCCTCATCTGATGTGTCTTCCACCTGACTGCATAGTTCATCTTTAAGGAGGTGTAAGCCCCTAGGGTCTTCCTGGGTAGGGAGGGACCTGCAATTCCTGCTGTTCTTCAGAAGAGGACTCTTACAGAGAGGAGTGGCAGTTGGTGAATTCAGGTGAAGGTAATTACACCCTTCTGTGGTATCAAAAAGGGTGAGTTCCTAGTTTCATGGCGAATTCCAACAATGCTTGGCCAACCTTAAGTTTCAGCAGTGCTTGTCAAATAAAGTTGCATCCCATGGGTCATCAGAGGGAAATTGTGCATGATGATACATCCTACATGCATTCTTTTCACAAATGCCTGAAGAGGATATATATCTGCCTCCTCAGTATAACGGATCACATTATTAATGTACAGTGGTCCTGCAGAACATAAAGTTCATTTATCTAAGTAAACCAATCGATAAGCCAGTGCAGACAAAGCTACCATTGAATGACCTAGCTTTGGAACCTCAGTCTCAAAGAGGAAAAGATGTAGCAAAAATGATTTCCCCCCCCCCCCAAAAAAATTACGGTACTCTCAAATTAAATTTGGCTCAATAAATCAGTTGACTCTAAAAATATCATAAACCTTGAAAGCATAGTTGACTGCTTTACAAAACTGAACTGTCACCAAGATTCCATTTCTTTCCGTTCTGTTATTCAATCCAATATCACATAGGTTTTTTTTTATTTTTAGAATACTTGGTATATATTTGGAAATAGTAGGTGGGAGAAGAGAAATCAGAGACAGGCAAATAAAAGGCCTTTTGAAGTGGAAATAAAATAAAAAAATGTATGTTTGCTCAAGAGTGGAGTAGGGAAAAAATGTCCCCATTTATATAATTTTCATAAGGTCCTGAGGGCAGATGCCATTTTTAAATATTACAAATTGGGGATATTAAACCATAATGCAGTTACAGAGGAAAGATTTAATAAAACTCTTAGTATATACGAAAAAAAAGCAACCAACTAATGGAACAACAGTGCAATGCAGCTTTTCATTGTGTTTAATGGGCATTCTTTTTTCTACAATTTATAGAAGAAATTCATGAAAAGTTTATGACTTTGACTGAAGATGACATTTTGCCCAGGATACGTAGGCAGGAAGGAGGGGAATACAGTAATAAACCTAGAAGAGTCTGTGAGTAATTAGTCCCATGTATATCATAGCTTCTAGAATACAGGGCCTGCTTCCAGAAAGAGGCACTATGCTGAAAATATTATTTTATATCAAGAACAACTTATTATAGCTGCTATAATAGAGAGACACTCCAAAAACCCAAATTTATTCAGAGAAAATGAATAAATCATGAAAAAAGTGCCAATGAAAGAGAAACAAAAGGAAAAGAGCACTTTACTCATCCTAAGGCATTATTATGTAAAAAGACTGTTGCCATTCAGTGGTCTTGAAAGCGCATATGTGCTATAGGATTTTTCAGACCTCCAGTGACAAGAGAGAAGAGACTCTGATCTCGGAAGAAGATAAATCAACCTCATAAAACTCCTCTGGGTGTCTTAAAATATCTATGGCTGGTACCTGTCTACGGTTGAAACTCTGGGGTGGATGAGAAAGAGGAACACCGGTGTGATTATCTACCCACAGGGTTCAAAGCTGATTCATTTGGTCACTGCCCAGAAAGAGAAGTTCACTAGCGTACTTTATTTCTCTCCCATATTTTTTTTTTAAAAAACTTCCCTAATAGGAAGTGCAAAAGGTTCCCCATGAGGAAACCGAACTGACAGGAAAAACGGAGGCTTAGGACAGGAGCTGCTTTACCTTGCCTTCTCTCTGTCAAGTGTTATGGAATGGTTGCAAACACTGAAGAAAAAGTTGCACTTCCCAGATGTGTCTGCCAGGCTAAGGCCTCAGAGTGCTGCTTCAGCCTGTCATCTCCTTTCTCTCTCCTTAAGTTCAGCTGGGGAAAAAAAAAACCAGAGCCTTCCTCAGCTGAGTAGTTCCAATCAGCTTCTGATCAGTGATAAGGTCAAAAAGAGAGCAATGAGCTTGGTTCCAATTAGAGAGCCTTTCTAAGCATTAGAAATGGAGAAGGCTGATCAGACAAAATTGTCCCTGAGCACTGCCTAAGGCAGCGGTTCTCAACCTGTGGGTCGCGACCCCTTTGGGGGTCGAACGACCATTTCACAGGGGTCGCCGCGCGCGTTAGCCCGCCATCTTGGTGCCACTGTCACTCGCAGGGGTGAAATGCTCCCGGTTCGGCCGTGCCTGCGGGTCGCCGGATAGCTGGTAACGACAGAAGCGGGAGACTTCGCCCACCCGCCTGGACGCTGCCATTTGGGTTCTTTTACCCTCTGCGCATGCGCAGAACACTTTGCGCATGCGCAGAGGGTAAAAGAACCCAAATGTCAGCGTCCGGGCGGGTGGGCGAAGCCTCGCGCTGCTGTCGCTACCGGCTCTCCGACCACCGGCAGGCACACCCGCACCAGGAGCATTTCACCCCTGGTTCCAGCTCTGTTGTGGCGGTCACAGCATTAGAAAGGTTGAGAACCACTGGCCTAAGGGACCAGGGCTTCTCTTTTTTGGGGGGGGGGCTCCATTCCCTGATATAATTATTCTTCAGAGGTCAAGCTATAAAGCCAAATCCAACTTTTCCACTCCTTCAATAGGCTACTGCACGTTCAAACTCCTTGCAATGTGGTTCAAAACATGCACACAACAGAAAACTGTTCACAGTGGGAGGAGTGCACATGAATCTACCCACTTTTTGGCACATGTTTTTCAAAAGAAACAAGCCATCATAGAAACAAGTAGGAGAAAAAGTCTAAAAAAAAAAAAAGGTTAACCAAGAAAAACCAAAGTTGAAGGTTTCTCCTAATTTGTTCTGGCCCACAGAGATGTGTGTCAAAGTCGTTAACAGTCCAAGGTCATAAATTGATTGAGAAGCTTAAGTTAGCCCTGTCCAAGATAAGCCATAGTTTCTTATCAGCAACTGATGAAGAATAGGAAACGGGCATCACCTCCGGGCACAAGATACATAAGACTGAGTAATCACTGAAGTTATTTGCATCTCAAGATTCTCCAGCCTCCATGAATGCTGCAGTTTTTGGATGGAGGCCCAGAATGCAGAGATGGTGTCAGGATCAGGAAGGTCCTATTCAGCCTCGCCACTTGATGTTAGGTGTTAGATGTGGGCGCGAAAGAAGGAGGCAGACGCAGGAAACAGTTCAGCACTTTTATTCTCCTAGCTTGTTGCAATGTGAACTGCCGGCAGGCTGCCGGAGTGCTCTATTTAAAGAGCTCCAGCAGTCTAGCCGACCACTGACAGTGGTTTATATTTCCCGCCGTCAGATCAACCAATCAGGGAGGCATATGCAAATTCCGGCTACGTACCTCCGTACGTAACACTAGGACCTAGTTGGATCTTCAAGGTTGGATCTGCTTGGGTTTTCCTCCTGCTCTCCTTGCTTCTTTGACATGCCAGTGTTAGCTATAGCTTAAGCTGTAGAATATTCTTTCTGTAAGGTTAATGAAAAATCAGGAGAGGGCGGGAGAGGGCAACTGCAACAAAATCCACCTGAATACAAATAATTGAAAGCCTCGCACAGATATGTAAATGCTGTGATTCAAAATAAGTTTTAATCATTGTTTTGTAATTATTTCTAAATATATGCCTGTCCAATTTGAATTGTATTTAGAGGACGGTGTTTTGTTCTGAATTTTCTAAATGTAGTTCAATCTATAAAGTTCAATTTGGCTTTGTTTAATTTTATGCAAGTATGCAGATATGCCAAATACTGAACAGACTGAATAAAGTCTCAAGATGTAGCAGCATGTGGCTGGTACCTAAATAACTAAGTGGCATAGGACTCCAAGTGCTTCAAAGACCCTCTAAAATAGGGGTGTCAAATTGGCAGCCCACGGGCCGGATGTGTCACACGCAGGCCACGCCCACCCCAGCTCCACGAAGGGAAAAAACATCATGATACGTCACGTGACGGCAACATGACGCAGCGAGTTTGACACCCGTGCTCTAAAAGGATGCAAATGACCAGCTGTCTGCAAGGAATATAAATCCTTCCATTCCCCACCATCCAGTCAGAGCTGAAGCAGCTTCTTGGATGAGAAGCAAAACATCTTCAAAAAAACAACAACAACAAGAAAGTCCAGTTGCCTCCTGAAAAAGCACCTTTGGGACAACCATGACCTGGATGACTGAGAATCTCTATAGACCATTGGACCTGGTTAGTACATGGATGGCAAAATCTAGAAAATTGGGGGGGGGGGATAAGATCACCTTGGGAATTTGGGGGGAAAAAGGAAGCAATAGCACCCCAATTCAGTATGTCTTGCAAGAAAACTAACTGGATATGTTTATTGTCTTATATTAGATATTAAAGTCACTTGGAATCAAGCTCAACTTCAGAGCCTGTACCTTTTAAAATAAATAAACAAGTAATTGATAACTGTTAGGTACTTCTTCCTTCAGCTTTCTGCAACTAAGATTGATTGCATGTCTACTTAAATTACTATAAATTGTTTCCAAATCTGCATATGAAGATCTAAATTAACATATGGATATTTCATTTCTCTCTGCTTATCCTGCAGTTTTGGATGCATGTAACATTCAGCAATAAACCAAGTCAGTCCTAACACCACTGAATGCTCTGGTGCCCTCCATCCTTTTCTGGAACACCCCCCCCCTTTTTTTTTTTTTTTTTTTTTTTTTAATTTTTTATTAATTTTTTTAATTATCCAGCACTGATGCATCAATAGGCAGCAATAAGGGGATTTTATGAAAGGCCCTAATAGCACATGCCTTCCACAGCAACAATAAACCCAACAAGTAGAGGACAAAGAAAAGAACTCTGTAGAGTCCAGCCGTACAAAACAGTGGGGATGTGGTAGATGGTTCACGAAACTCAGCTAACAAACCTCTTATGTTCTAATCCTTTAAATATACTTCATTTTCTCTGCATGAGTCGTTTCTCTTTTCTCCTCTTCTCTTCTGCCCACCACTCCAAAACTTGATAACTTTTTTTCATCATAATAAAAAGGGAGGAAAACGCTGAAGATGCTCTGAAGGCAGAAACCCTAAGAGGAAGAGAATGAGAATTGTGCAGCTTTATGAGTAAATCAGCAAAATAAAGTTACGCAAGAAAAGCAAATGCGACCAAAAGTGCATACTAATCTTTTGCTATGTCAAAAGAAGATGAGGGTTATTTATGATAATTGAAGTCTATAAAAATATTATTATTGATCTTTTTGGGCTGAGGAGCAAGTCTATTTATCTGCTTATTGCTTTACATTTATATGCTATTTACCTGGCATCCTCAGGAGAAAGACAGTTAGTTGCAATGGCATAGAACAGTATACGCCAGGTTTTTTATTATTATTATTAACTTTTATTTCATTTTCATTTTTTCTGAATTTTTATTGTTTTCTGATGCTTCACCAAAGAAACAAAATGAAACCAATTAATATAATATCAAATGCACATCAAATCGTATCAGAGTAAGCACTAAGGTGGAGAAGGGAAGGAAAAAAGTCAGCCTAAAAAGTAATGAGGAGAGCTTCTTCTAAGTGGAGTTCTAGAGTCACAGAGCTGTCTGTCAAAAGAACCTGTCTAGGCAGATGCATTTCAGTGTAAAGTCAATCATTTTCACTGTCTGCATTAATAGGATACCTTCTAAAATGCCTATTGTGGAAACCTTAGAAAGAAGCAAAATACATTTATTGGTATTAATGTTGGAATTTGTACTGAGTTAAACCTTCCTCTGTTACCAAATTCCATGTTTGGGATGGGCCTAGGGAGTATCTATTTAAAAGGCCTATTTAAAAGACTTTTCCCTCCCATCCCAAGGTAAGGTGACATATTTCCAGGGCCTATTCCTTTTCAGGTTCTCCACTTACCACCCTCCAAAACTGGGAGCAACTTCAAAATGGAGCAGTCATTCGGGAGAGTGCTAGTTAACGTTGTTGTCATATGGTACAGGAGCAGGAGACAGAGAGTGGGATGAACAGCTCTAGATGAGCTGTTCATCCCCAAACTTCTAAAATATGAGTGTTAGAATTTAATTGGATTCTGTCTGAGACATTTTTCCCTTTGCCTGACATCTATCTTGGGGAACTGTAGGGATGACTGCTACATATGCCAACCAGTCAGCATTTGTCACTGCAGGTTCTGCTTCCTCCAAGCACACAGGCCCTGAACTGACAAAACTCCCCTTCGGCTTCACTTGAGAAAAATAATATCCCTTGCTAACATGTTCCTATCCTCCCCCTTACATGATTCATGTATTTATCTACCTTAAACTGAAAACAAGCTCTTTATGAGCTAGTTCATCAAATTAAAGAAATAGCAGAACTTCCTGGAGAGCAGAAAAGATATCTGGAGGGCTAATATGGACAAATCAGAACTAAGGATTCTACTCAAGTGGAGTTTATATTAATACAACATAGTGGTTAACATTCTGGCCTAGAAATCAGGAGACTGTGAATTCATCCCACCTTAGGCATGAAAGCCAGTTGGGTGCCCTTGGGCCAGTCACACACTCTCAGCCCAACTCACCTCACAGGGTTGTTGTTGTGGGAAAAACAGGAGGAGGAAGGACTATTAAGTATGTTCGCCGCTTTGAGTTACATATAAAGTAATAAAGGGAGGATAAAAATCAAATATCTCCTCTGTCCACCAATTGGACAATAAACGAAGATCTGTGTCTCTATTTTAAGCCTTTGAAAGCTAGATGATCAACTGGAGGAAGGAGCTAACCTTTGGGCAGCTGTTCTCCAGGAAGAGCAAAGAATGAGGAAACAACAATGCCCTAATAACATAAAAGATTCACAACAAAAGAAACAAAAATGTTTTGAAACATTGGAATGTTCAGGAAAGGTTACACACAAGGACAATTGAACTTCCTGGAATAGACAATGGGGAAAAAAGGCATCGGGCCACAAGTTTGAAATAATTTGCTTGATAGGGATATTGGAAGAACTGTTTGGAACCTGCTAATGCCAGGATAAAATGAGTGTTTGAAAAATCTCTTTATTCTGGATTTCTTTTTGTAACCCCTTTCTACTTTTGTATGTTCTTCAATGTTGTAAACCAGCTATTAATGCTAGAAGTTATCCATTCAGGGGTGTTATTTAACAAATCATTAAGTTTTGTTTGGAAAGCAAGAAATGGAAGGAAACGAGATCTTATTGATGGCCTTGCAAATATATCATGTGGCTGGTTATCAGTCTTAATTAGTATTGAGATTGGTAGTTGCCTGGCATAGATTTAGAACACCACCATCTCTATTGTTATTATTATTCATACTAGAACGGAAAGTACTTTCCCTCAAAGCTTTTCTTTATATGCTGTTGTACAAAATGTGTCAACTTTCTTTATGCACTCTCAGTTTGAAGCTCCAACTTTGAAATAGGAAAATACTATTGTATCCCTTTCACTTTTCTGAAACATAGTTTTTTAAGGCTAAATATGTTTTTCATATATGCAAAATTCATCAGTGATCAGCTGATGTAAGTGAATATTAGACTTTTCAATTCCGAACCCAGTTAAACGAAGGGGAGAAAAAACCAAACAGAAGGCAATAACAAACCACTTCCGTGATGCTGAAAACAAAATACGGTATGTCCGTGAAGCTGCCAAAGTCAAGTTTGACTCAAAGGAAACATTACTTTCACTACGTTGATTACTTGAACTGATATTGAAAACAGCTTTAATAATATTTTTAAGCTAAGTTTTAAGTATTTTATTTATATATTCTGATTGGTTTAGAAGAAATAGATGGGGCAACTATAATCTCAAGAATATTGGCTCAGTTCATAAAAATGAGGAAGTGCAGCATTAAAAACACACCTGCACTTGACTTACGTATGTAAAAGAGTAATTCTGAAGCTGGATTCTATATCAACATTCCAGATAGAGTTTGAAATAGTAGGTCATTGTTTCTCTTGTTTTAAATAAAGAATTAGCTATTGTCTTTGTAAAAACACAAATTAGGCATTCAGTTGCAAATTTGATAAAAGTGTACATTTCTTTTCCTAATAGCATGATGATGTGTTATATTTGTGTTATCTTATTATATCTGGGTTACTCTATGTTGAGCAATATTAGATTGTTTAAAATAATACAGTGAGCTTGTCAACAGGGATTAGTAGCTAGTTCTTACTAATGCAACATTGACATCATCTGCTTTATTTGGGCTGTGCCCTGATTTGATTTGATTTGATGTGATTTGATTTGAATTAGAGATTAAAGATTGGAAGAAGGTGGAGTTCAACTTGAATTTGCATCTCAAGATCTGGGAACAAATGGATTTGATTTGAGCCTCTTCAAAGTTGTAATGGTATCAAAATACCTATAGATGCTTCATGGAGTGAACATAGGAGGAACGGAAGATTCATTAGAAGACATGGTTGCTGTCTAGCTTCAACTGGGTGTCTTCAAGAGTTTCTCCTGTTTTGAGGCAGAAATAAAAAGGTTGAGAAGAGGACAGCCCAGCAAACCACCTAAGATGCATTGACTTAGAGCAGTAAATATCCTATCCCCAAAGTTGGTTAAAAGTACGTTCTTTTCCACTTGCTATTCTGGACTTCCCAACTTGGCACACTGCGCAATTATTACTGATTGCTTTTTTGGGATACCTGGAGGATTGGCACAGTTACCTGAGAAGCTCCCCACCTAGGAACTACTCTTCCATCATCGGGTTAATTGGGGTACCAGGTTGGGAAGGCATGTTGGCAAAGTTTGACCTCTTCAGGGCTGGATTTGGAAGAACGTTTCCTGAAGCGACCTTACTGTGTGATGTAGCTTTGCTGCTTCTGCTACTTAATTTGTAGTGTGACTGGAGCATTTGCATAACTAATTGGCAAGCTCTCCTGGGGGGAGTCATTCATAGGTGACTGGCAATGAGGAGCTTACATTTTAAATGTAAGTTAGCAGAGGCAGCAAAAACAAGCAGGCATGGTGAGATGCATAGGCATTTGTAGCCTTCAGACTTAAAAGAGTAAATGTTGAGGCTAGTACCTGTGTATCCAAATACCCATTCACTGTTAAGAGCAAGCATTAGATTGACTGGCCTTCAGCCCATGCACAGAGCACTGAGAATTTTGCTGCTTCCAGTTGAGTAGCTAGGAACCTGCACAGAACAGGGTTCCTCAGAGTAGTCAACATTGTCCCCCAAGATTCAATGGGATTATCTGTTATTTTATTCATAGTCCTATCAGTTAAAGTAGTATCTATTACATTAGTTTCATACAATAAATGCTTAGGGGTCAATGAACAATCTGAAATTTCATGAGGGGGTTGAGGAGCTGAAGAGTTTGGTGACCTCTGCACTGGAAGAAAAGACCCAAAGCTTGTGAGTAGCTGAGCAAATGAGGGAAGCCCAAGGCGGTATTAGTGTTACCATCTGAAGGGCAGGAATTTTAATGAGCTGATAACATTTAGTGGCCATCAACAAGTTATGTCACATCCCTCAGCCCAAAGGGAGTGGCCTTGCAATATTATATAATCTATAGCTGCCAAAGCAGTGTAAATATCATGTCATGGAACCTTATGAAGCACTTTAAAAGACTTCAGACTGCTTTGAATCCACCTGATCTGTTAGAATATTCATGACTAGGAGAGCCATGGTAACAAGGTCAGCCAATGAATAGGCATAGCAACTAAGTCAGCCAATGGGAGCTTAAGCAGATCTGAGTCTGTGCAGAGAATTGAAACAGAAACTTAAGAGAGATCTCTGTTTGTCTGGGCTAGTCTGCTGGTCTGTGCTAAAGTGAAACAAGCCTGGGCTTGTCTGCTCTGAACTCTGAAATGGAACTAACTGTTCTCTCCTGCTTGTGTTCTGCTTGTAACTTCTACCACGTTGAAATAATCTACTATTGGTATTGTACATTTATTCATCTGTTATTATGTATATAAAGAATTTAATGAATCCAGCTGAATCAGTTATCTGTGTTTGTTTTCTGGATTTGATGAGCATGGTGAAGCGGTGCAGGAGGCACTGGACACATCCAGGTCAGCACCACTTGATAAACAGCAGCCTGCACAAACTAGGAAAAAGACATAGCTGCAGTTGGTCAGCGCTGACGAGAATTCAAAGATTACACACCTTTACTTGTTTATCTCCTTATGGAAATTGAATATAAGAAGACAAAACAGGTTATAATGCTTAGTAATTGTCAACCTTCCTAACGCCGCGACCCCCGCCCCGCCGCCGTGACCCCTGCCCCGCCCCCTCCCCGTGCACGATGAGGTGACAAAGGGGGCGTGGCACCAAGATGGCAGGCTAGCGCACACTTAGGCGACCCCTGTGAAAGGGTCGTTCGACCCCCAAAGGGGTCGCGACCCACAGGTTGAGAACCGCTGGCTTATATCATCTTGAGTTTAGAAGATGAACAGTTGATCAATGTAGCTGATTTAAAGACTGCAAAGGAGGTCTGGCTGAAATTAAGAAGTCAGCATGTGAGTGTGTCAGCATGCAATATAGTCCAATTATCAAGACAATTATACAGAGTCTGTCTGCAACCAGGTGAATCTGTGGAAAGACATTTATTGCAAATGCAAACATAGTTTGTGGAGTTGGAACAGCATGGAATGAATATTCCTGAGTCACAAAAGGTGGTGTTAGTGTTAAACAGTCTTGATGAAATGTAGGACATTGTTTCTGCAGTGTTTGAGTGCAAACCAGAGCAGGAATTGCATTTGGAGGCGTTAAAGGCTTGTTTGATAGCTGAGGAGAACAAACACCATTATAGAAGAAGCTAAGAGGAGAAATCCCTGAGGTGGGGGCCCAAGGAGCAGAGTGATAAGAGCAGCGGAAAATTCCATAGACTGGCTGTATCCAGAGAAGAGAAAAGCAGCAGAAGGGATCAGATTACAGCCCAGCAAAGATTTTCTACAAAGAAAGATACAGCCCAGCAACAGAGGCGGTGCTTCATTTGTGGTGAAGAAACACATTTAAAGAGAGACTGTTTGCAAAGAAAAAGCTGTTTGCAAAGAAGAAATTATTTGCAAGGAAAACAATTGCAAGATGGACAAGTGGCTGTTGCAAAAGTTAGCTATTGCAATAGCAGAGACAAATGGTTGATAGACAGTGGGGCTAGTCAAACAATTGTTAATAATTCTAAATTGTTTTTCAGAATGGATCCAGCTGGTGGAGATGCAGTAGCCTT
This sequence comes from Thermophis baileyi, assembly GCA_003457575.1. NCBI lineage: Eukaryota > Metazoa > Chordata > Lepidosauria > Squamata > Dipsadidae > Thermophis > Thermophis baileyi. Next base: position 650,977 of record QLTV01001132.1, read on the forward strand.
GGCAAATGGCCAGAAAGCTAAAATCACTGGAAAAGGCAGTGTAATAATTCCATGTTTGGAGGAAAAGTTTGGTAACCTATTACCATGTTTCGCCGAAAATAAGACATGTCACGATAATAAGCCCAAGTGGACTTAATTTGCTGAGTGTCTCTAGTTTAGACAAGCAAGGTTTTGAGACCACATTTGCAAATGGGAGGTGTCTCATAAAGAGAAATGGAAATGTATGTGCACAGGGCATGAAGCAGGATAATCTTTATGTGTTGCAAGGACAAAAGGTTCAATGTGCGCAAACATTTGGAAATGTGGCACCACATGATTCATGTGTTCATCTCTTGCATAGAAAGCTTGGCCATGCCAGCTTCAGAGTTTTGCAAAGGATGGACCAGTTTGCAGAAGGGTTAAGTTTAAAGGGATGTAAGTCATACTTGGACTGTGCAGTATGTAAAACATCAAAGTCCAAAGCATTCCCTGTGAGCAAGAGTAGCACAAGGCAGACAACAAGAGCTCTAGAACTGGTACATGCAGATTTGGTTGGGCCAATGCAAGCCAGTTTGGGAGGAGCAAAGTATGCGCTGGTCATTGTAGATGACTACAGCAGGTTTGGGTTCTGCTATTTACTAAAGAGTAAAATAGAGGTGCTACAGAAATTTAAGCAATTCGTAGAAATAAGGTATAAACAACAGGTATGTCAACTGCAAACTGACAGAGGTTCAGAATTTATGTCAACAGGTTTTCAACAGTGGTTGGGACAGTTGGGAATCAAACACAGATGCACAAATCCATACACAGCAGCTGATTATGGTGTTTCTGAGAGGCGGAATGGAGTCTTACAAACAATGAAGGTCTCACTGCTGGAGGATTCTGGTCTGAGCAGGTCATATTGGGGTGCAGCCATGTTGACTACTAATTATTTAATTAATAGGCTGTGGACTTCCTCTATTAATGATACTCCAGATGCAGTGCTATATGGGAGAAAGCCATCTCTGGCACATTTAAGAGTTTTTGTAAGTACTGTGTGGGTTCATATTCCAAAAGCAGTTAGAAGAAAGGGACAACCAAAGGCTAGAAAGCTCAGGTTTATGGGCTATGAGCCAGGCTCAAAAAGCTATCATTTTAGTGATGGGAGCAAGAGAATAGTGGTTTCAAGGTCTGCTAGCTTTGCAGAGCAAAATTGGAACAGAATTGATGCAAATTTTTGGAATGATCCACTTAGTGATGGTGATCCACTTAGTGACAGTAACTCACTTAGTGATGGTAACTCACTTAATGATGGTGTCAGCATTCAGGGAGGAGAAGCTGAAAAAGATATGAAGCAAGAGTGGATTGACACACAGGAGCAGTCAATGCCACGCAGGTCAGAGCGACGGAACAAGGGGATTCCACCTGCCAGGTATTCTGCTAGTAAAAATAAAAGTGTGTAATGTATGGTATGAGCCAAGGAACTATAAGGAAGTATTGGCATTACCCAAAATTGAACAAGTAAAGTGGAAAGAAGCCATGGACAAAGAAATGAAATTCATGGGTGAACATAAAGGTTGCAAAACCGTAGGATGTGGGTGTACAAAAAGAAAGTACTGCCCAACAATGAGGTACAATATAAAGCAAGGTTAGTGGCACAAGGTTTTTCACAGATGAAAAATGTGCACTATGATGAAGTATTCGTGCCAACTGTAAAGAGTGAAAGCATCACAGTCAATGCCACGTAGGTCAGAGCGATGGAACAAGGGGATTCCACCTGACAGGTATTCTGCTAGTAAAGTTAAAGTGTGTAATGTATAGTATGAGCCAAGGAACTATAAGGAAGTATTGGCATTACCTAAAATAGAACAAATAAAATGGAAAGAAGCCATGGACAAGGAAATGAAATCCATGGGTGAGCATGAAGTGTTCACATCTATGACTTTGCCACAGGGTAGCAAAGCTGTAGGATGCAAGTGGGTATACAAGAAGAAAGTACTACCCAATAATGAGGTACAATATAAAGCAAGGTTAGTGGCACAAGGTTTTTCACAGATGAAAAATGTGCAGTATGATGAGGTATTCGCGCCAACTGTAAAGAGTGAGAACATCAGGCTGGCACTAGTGTTGGCAGCAGCATGTGGCCATAAAATCTGGCATTTTCACATAACCACTGCATTCCTCAATGCAGAATTAGAGGAAGAAATTTACATGGTTCAAGCACCAGGGTATGAAAGTAAAAAGCCTAACATGGTGTATAAGTTGAACAAGGCCATTTATGGGCTGAAGCCGTCAGCCAGGAATTGGAATATCTGTTTAGATAATGCATTGAAGGGTCTTGGGTTCAAGAGTTGCAAGGCTGATGGTTGCATATACACTGGAAAGTTACAAGGTTAGAATTGCCAACTATTAGCATTTGTGGATGATCTTTGCTTCATTGCAAAGGATGTATCACAGGTAAAAGAATTTGCGAATAAGTTAGAGATTAGAGAAGAAATTTGAACTAAAGAATTTGGGAGAAATACAAAATTATCTCGGTGTAGAGATACAAAAAACTGAGAAAGGTAGTTATGTTCTCAGTCAAAGAAGAAAAATTGAACAGTTGGAGAGATATAATATGAAAGATTGTAATACTGCTCCAACACCTATGAGTACGGATTTTCATAACAGTTTGGGTGAGGACAAAAGTGAAGCCTGTGATCAAGAGATATACCAGTCAGCAATAGGGAGCCTGTTATATCTGTCACAGTGGTCCAGACCAGACACAGCTTGTGCAGTAAGCATTTTGAGTCGCTTTACTGCTGCACCAACGCAATTGCATTGGATGGGTGTAAAAAGGATTCTCAGGTATTTGAAGGGAACTGTGAATTTGGGTCTTCAAATACAGGTGTCTGAAGAATTAAAATTGAAATGCTATGTTGATAGTGATTATGCAAATAATGTAAAAACCAGAAAGTCCAATTCTGGGATTGTGGTATTGTTTGGAGGGGCTTTAATTGGTTGGAAGTCCAGGAAGCAAACAACTGTCGCCATTTCTACTGCGGAGGCAGAATTTATTGCTGTCTGAACTTTGTTCAGGGGTCACCGGGTATGTACAGCTGTTACAGGATTTAAATGTAAAGGTAAATGAAGCTGTAACGGTGTATGAAGATAATGCTGCCTGCATTAAAATGGCAACAGGTGATAGAGTAAAGAATAGAAGCAAGCATGTGGACATTAAATATTGTAATGTCAAGGAAGCCATCAAATGTAAATTGATTAGCTTGCTTCACTGTGCTTCAGAGGACAATTTGGCAGACATAGTGACCAAACCATTGGGTGGAGTGCACCATGGGAAGAATATTAAGTTAATTGGATTTATGTCTCTTCCAGTCATGAAGGGAGGAGTGTTAGAATATTCATGACTGGTAGAGCCATGGTAACAAGGTCAGCCAATGAATAGGCATAGCAACTAAGTCAGCCAATGGGAGTTTAAACACATCTGAGTCTGTGCAGAGAATTGAAACTGAAACAAGCTAGAAGGCTGGGCGTGGCTCAGCCCACTCTGTTCTCTGTCTGCTCTGAACTCTGAACTAGAAACTGCTTGTAACTGCTGCTACGTTAAAGAAGAACTCTGCTGCTGGTATTGTAAATACTCATCTGTTATTATGTATATAAAGAAGTTAATGAATCCAGCTGAATCGGTTTCTCTGTGTGTGCTTTCTGGAAATGATTTTCTGCAACAAACTCTGACATGATCCATACTTTGTTGATTCTTTTTTCATCTGATGGATGCTTCTTTGCACATTCCTATAGAACACAGACTATGTGTTATCAAACCCTAGTGGGTTATGTTTATGTATTTGTTATGAGTGATTGTATACTGCTCCATTCATCTAAGTGGCTTCCTAAACAAGGAACTGCTTAAAAATGATTTAAGAATGAATCCTTGATGTCTGACATTTTTGGAAATTTCCATGTTTGCAGATTGTTAGCAATCTGAACACCACAGCAATCAGAATATTTTCCCCAAATATGGATATGCATGCACTCTCGTGCCCATCGCTCGTGCTGAACCATCCCTTATCCCTACCCCCCTTGCCGGTCTGCAAAGCTGAAAAGGTTGGGGAAATCAGAGCTAGGGGATTCCAGAATATTTTTATTCTTATGTGGACATTTAACAATTACTGGTGGTAGTTTTTTGTTTTTTTTAATCCAGGTTCTTTACCAGCGTCAGATCATCCATTTTTCCACTTGGGATTGAAATTGTTCTTTGGGCCAAAATGAAAAGCGGAAAAGAACTGTAGTTGCCTTCCTTCTTTCTGGGGCATATTTCTCTCAAACAAACTATGGATCTTGCTCTAAATCTAGCACACATAGGTGTGGCTGACTTTCCTAGCTGGTTTTGCCTCAACTGACCCTCATTATTCAGGGTCAAGGCAAAGTGGAGCTTCTGGCAGATTCCAAAGAGCGTGGCAGCAGAGCCAAGATTGCTGACATTTCAAAATCAGTGCATGAGAACGTTCAGCTGTGGCAAGAACACACCCAAATAAACAAGTTTTGCTTGTAGGTGAGAAAGGTGAGGCAATAACTGTCCAGAAAATAGTCAAGAAAATGTGTAGCCTTGCTAAAAGGTTTCAAGAAATGTGATTATTGGGCTATATGTGTGTGTGTTTGAATATGATAGAGATTTGGCAATGGTTCACAAGCTTGTTCATTCTATTATAAAGTTAATTAAGGAGGAATCTGTTTAAAGTTAGGCCTGGACCATTTAGTCCTTTATATCAGGGGTCTCCAACCTTGGCAACTTTACGACTTGTGGACTTCAACTCCCAGAATTTCTCAGCCAGCGCATGCTCCCAGAATTCCTCAGCCAGCACATATCGTAAAGTTGCCAAGGTTGGAGACCCCTGCTTTATATCACGGGATGTATTAATAGACAGTGCTGATTTTTGTAAATGTTCCCAGCCTCCACCATAGCAATACAGGATTTGATGTTTGCATGCCTTCTGAGGGAAAGCTGAGGCCAAAATAAAACAAATTCTGTTTACCCACAGCAAACTTTGAACTTTTGTTCAAAAGCAAAAATGCAATCTGTCTGTTATTATGGGAGGGACATGAACATGGCAGGAGTATAACGGCTTTTGATGGATGAGAATGGTGACAGACTTGTGAGTAAACACTCGAAATAATTTTTGCCATGACCTCTTTGGCTCTAATGTTTAGACTCTAGATTAGTTAAAACCGGTTTTATAAGGAACTGTTTAGAGATATATAATCCAAAACAAATTCAGGATGAAAAATAAATCAAATGAACAAATACAGTATTTTTTCCTTCTTGTTTAAAGAAACCTGACATGAAAGCTATCACTACAAGCTATCAAACTGATGATTCAACAAAAATATGAAATCTCTTCTCCCTATTATTTATCTGTTTTGTCCAACAGACATCTCTTTGAAATAACACCGAGAAGAGGGCAATGTTGATTATAGAATTTTATTGCTTTGTGTTAGGACTGCTGTAGGTTGTTGTCCTCATCTACTGAACCTTTTTTCTTTTCTTTCTTTCTTTCTTTCTTTCTTTCTTTCTTTCTTTCTTTAATTCTTTCTTTCTTTCTTTCTTTCTTCTTTCTCTTTCTTCTTTTTGAGGAAGGAAAGAAAAAAGGAATCCGCACGTTACGATAACAAGAAACAGTGCTACCACACTGAATATCCGGGGAAAATATCTTGCAGTTCATGAAAACTCAGTTCACATATGCAACAAACTGCTTTGATGACTGAGCCATAACTCTGCCTAGAGATGTAAAATTTCCAGAAATTTTGAAGCTCGGAAAAAAACCCGTTTTTTTTTCCGTTTTTTGGGGGGGGGACGGAAATTTTCGGAAAAATTGAAAAAAATGCTACATTAGCACTTTTTTGTCTTTTTAAAAGTCATTCTGTTACTTTAGGAACATAAAATATGACTATGGACAATTTGACTTGGCATAAAATTATCACAACTTGCATATTAAAAATATAGTGTAGCCAAACAATTATCACAAACAGAATTTACTTTTTTATAATATTTATTTGTAACAATGGGAGAAACAATCTCCTGAAGTGCTTACTAGTTTATGTGGAACAGCCAAAAAGCCTCCACCGAAGTGTCAATGGACATTGAATCAGAAGCATTGCTTGTCCTCAGTGCACAGAAATTAGAATAATCTGATATCATACATTTTTTTTTAGAAATGATTTGGAAAATATTTGAACACCCTGTCTTAAAATATTTTATTCATCATGTTAAAATAAAATATTCCACAATGTTTTTTTTTTCTTTTTTCAATTTTTCCAATTTTTTGGAAAAAAACAAAAAAGCCTTCAGGAAAAAAATGGAAAAAAACCGTTTTTTTTCCGATTTTTTCCGTTTTTTTTCCGGGCCTTCACATCTCTAACTCTGCCTATATTTGGAAGGGATTAAACTGGAAGCTTGTGGACATCACAAATTGCTGCAACTAGCTTCCAACACAGTGATCGTGTTGGCTAAAGGTGCTGGGAGTAGAGTTCAGGGATAGCTTGCTGGTTAGTCTTCAGGATTTACAAGAAGCCACTGGATCCAGAATTATTGTCCAGTACATTAAAATATTGGGGCTGGAAGAGGGAGGGAAGAGGGAGGGGAGAGGAGAGGAGAGGAGAGGAGAGGAGAGGAGAGGAGAGGAGAGGAGAGGACAGGAGAGGAGGGGAGGGAAAGGAAAGGAAAGGAAAGGAAAGGAAAGGAAAGGAAAGGAAAGGAAAGGAAAGGAAAGGAAAGGNAATAAAGCAGAAAACGGAAAAGAGAAAGGAAAAGAAAGAAGAAGGGGAGAGAGGAAAAAAAGAAAGGGGAGGGGAAGGGAGGGGAAGAAAGAGGGAGGGAAGAGGGAGGGGAGAGGAGAGGAGAGGAGAGGAGAGGAGAGGAGAGGAGAGGAGAGGAGAGGACGGGAGGGGAGGGGAGGGAAAGGAAAGGAAAGGAAAGGAAAGGAAAGGAAAGGAAAGGAAAGGAAAGGAAAGGAAAGGAAAGGAAAGTTATTTAATGTTTGAGAAAATGAATATGTTAAAGATATGGGGCTGTATTGAAAGTTCAAACTTGGTCATTGCAAGACCCTTTGAATGTAGCTCCCCATTGAGAACAATTACATAACAAAGGAGAGAAGATACTGAATCTTCTCCTTTCCATAGAATCTCAGGCCCCCTTCTTTTGCAATTCTCCAGACCTTAATCAGGAGATTAGAGGCAGTAGATCAACATTCACTTCCTCTCCTGTGCAGAGGTCACAGGAAAACATTCACAGGATTAACAAAAAAAGCTTTTTAACTTTCTATCTGCAGGAGGATTCTCCCAGATCCTGCCCCTTGTGAACTGCACACCTGCAAGAAAGAAGCAGCATCATTTCTTCCTGTATCTTCATTTTTACCTGGCCGCTTCAACAACCTTTCAACCTGAAATAAAGAAACGAGCAAGTTGGAGCATAGTGCAGTTTGCTTGTAGTCATTCAGTTATATTGCTATACCATTATAACTTTGATTATTAATCAATGTGGAATGTGTGATACGCATACGTGAGATTGGGTTAATGATGTGGAATATTAACCCTAACTTTAACCCTATCTTCCTGCTGGCTTAATTTAGTCATTGGTGCTTTTCCAAAGCCGTAGTTGTTGAGGGAGTTCATTGGAAAGAGATTCTACTGGATAGCAATCAAAGCTGGGGCGCTCTACAAATACCCTACAATCCAAGGCAATGGGAAACAATTGCTTCAGGCATCCAGTTGATGGTGCAATGCTAATGATTCAGCACCAGAAGATTTATCTCCATGTTTCCATTGCTATTTCACAATATGCTGCTTCATGGTAGTTGGACGTAAACTTCCAATCATTCATTTTACAAACCAGCACGGGACACAAATAAACGAGAGATCAACAATGTGATAGCGGCAAGATCCATAATGGCAGAGTGTCACTAGATGTTGCCTATTGTCCTCCAAGATTCATTAGTTTTTCATTAAACTCAAAAGATCTTGGTGTCACATTGAGTTTCAAATTTTCATCTGCGCTTTCAAAATCCACTCCTATGTTTACACACACAAGCATTTATTTATACATAAAAAACAACCTCCACAGGTGACAGCCTACAGTCAACATTGTCTGACTTTAAAAGGTAATCAATACTGATAGGATCCAGTCAGTACATGGATGGGAGACCACCAGAGAATTTTGAAGCTAAGTAGCCAAACCAAGAAGCAGAAAAATATTGACAAAACAACAAAGGCAATTGCAAGCTGCTTCTTTCTCATTGATAAGAAACGTGTATCTGTGCTCATCAGTCCCCACACTAACTGGGGAAATAGTCATAGGAAACAGTATTCAAGGATGCCAATATTTATATATGTATTGGTGTCCATGACATTGCACCTAGAATGCCCAAGACAGTCTCTTTAGATCAGGAATCCCCAACTCCTGGGCCACCAGGGCACACAGCTGGAGGTGAGTGGCAGGCGAGTGAGCGAAACCTAAACCATCCTCCCCCCCGGTCTGTGGAAAAATTGTCTTCCACAAAACTAGGCCTTGGTGCCAAAAAGATTGGGGACCACTGCCTTAGATGATGGGTGAGCATAATTCCTTACCACTTCAAAATCAATTTAATGTATAAACTACAGGTAGTCCTTGACCACAATTAAGCCCAAGATTTCTGTTGTTAAGTGAGACATTTGTTAAGTGAGTTTTGCCTGATTTTATGACCTTTCTTGCCACAGTTAAGTGAATCACTGCAGTTGATAAATTAGTAACCTGGTTGTTAAGTGAATCTGGCTTCCCCATTGAACGTAGCTGGTCAGAAGGTCGCAAAAGATTATCACATGACCTTGGGACACAGCAACGGTCATAAGTATGAACCAGTTGCCAAGCATCTGAATTTTGATCACATGATCATGGGGATGCTTCAAAGGTTGTAACTGTGAAAAATGGTCATAAGTGACTTTTTTTCAGTGCCGTTGTAACTTTGAACGGTCACTAAATAAACTATTGTAAGTAGAGGACTACCTGTATGTACTTATTTTTTAAGCAGGAAAGTGTCAAGAATTTGCCTACATGGAAGCAATCCAACCCCGATCCTATAGCCTGCTGTAGGAAGATACACTGCAGCTACTCCACATGAACGGGAAAGAGTTCTGTTTATACTACTGGTATTTTAGGCTGTATTATTTAGGCTGTATTTTAGAGAGTGCAAAAGTTGGCTTGAAACTCAACTTTAAGAAAACTAAGATCATTGCATCCGGCCCTCTCAATTCCTGGCAAATAGGGGGGGAAGAAATGGAGGTAGTGACAGATTTTATTGTCCTGGGCTCCAAGATCACCGCAGATGGGGACTGCAACCAAGAAATTAAAAGATGCTTGCTCCTGGGGAGGAAAGCTATGACAAATCTAAACAGCATACTAAAAAGCAGAGACATCACCCTGCCAACAAAAGTGTGTATAGTCAAGGCTATGGTTTTCCCAGTTGCAATGTATGGCTGTGAAAGTTG
>QLTV01001132.1:661585-679738 GCA_003457575.1 Thermophis baileyi
TAGATCAAGCATTTATTTTAAAAAGCTTCTTCATTTTGTTAAGTTGTCTCGAACAATAATAAAGCAGTCTTTAAAAAATAAGTCTAATAATTTGAACATTCTATGGACATTTATAGTTATTGACTTACCTCCTTGCATCCAGTTTCAGCAGTCTGATTAGCACAAGAAAATAAAAATCTGCCTCTGCCTCTACCTCCCAGCAATTTGCCTCCTTGCAGTTTTAGTTTCACTTTCAGTTTTAGCACAAGCAGCTAATAGTTTCAGGCTGCAGGGATTGCCATAGCCTATTGCCGCCTGCCTGCAGCCTGAATCAGCTGATGGTCGGGAAGCCGATAATCAGTTGCTTGTGCTAATGAGGTTCTGCGCTGTTTGCTGCAAGGAGGCAAATTGCTGGGAGGCAGAAGCCAAAGAGTGGGGTTGGCTGGGCGGGGCTACATTTGTTGTATAAGACGCACCCAAGTTTTCACCCTCTTTTGGGGGGGGGGGGAAGTGCATCTTATACTCCGAAAAATACGGTAAGTATACCATCTTGCTGTTGTAGTCTGTAAAATCTAAAGTATTTTTCTCCGAAATATTCATGTACCTTGAACACTTAGGACTACCTATATACCAAAGTATTTTTTTAAAATATGCAAACCAAGAGGTGGCAATCCAATGTCTATCTGCTCTGAAATTGGTCCAGTTCAATTCAATGGGATTTGTTCTTGGGCAAAACCATATAGGATTATAGCATTCGTATAGAGAGAAGCCAGCACAGTCCCAGTTTCAATGGATCTCCTTCTGAATCCATGTGTAATGATATGTGAGAAAGACCTAGGGAATGGTTAGATAAGAGAGATCATAGCCCACAGCTGCATAATGGATGGAGAAAGAGGCTGAGAATGGATCCTCCCTAGCTTCTCAAGCTGTAAAGGAGATTTGTATTTTTAGACTTGGAAGATTCTGTTAAGGTAGCTTTAACAGTAAAGAAGAATTAGCTCATTGGTCATGTTCCTGTCTGGTCTAACTGGAAAGGCTGGCACATATACTAAAAGGCTGGATGTAAGTAAATCAGTATACTACAGGTAGTCCTCGACTTACAGCCATTCATTTAGTGACCATTCAAAGTTACAACAGCACTGAAAAAAATGACTTACGACCGTTTTTCACACTTACAAACTATTGCAGCATCTCCATGGTTATGCGATCAAAATTTGGAAGCTTGGCAACTGACTCGTATTTATGACGGCTGCAGTGTCCCAAGGTCATGTGATCCCCTTTTGCAACCTTCTGACAAGCAAAGTCAATGGGGAAGCCAGATTCACTTAACAACCATCGCACTAACTTAACAACTGCAGTGATTCATTTAACAATTATGGCATGAAATGTCGTAATATGGGGCAAAACTCACTTAACAAATGTCTCACTTAGCAACATAAGTTTTGGGCTCAATCATGGTCATAAGTCGAGGATTATCTGTATAGCAATATACAGTATAAGCAATGAGCCATAAAAGTTTTATTTTTCCCATATTGGGGTTCCCATCAAAGCCCAGCAATAACTCGCGAGGAACAAATTGCTTCTAACTATTCTTTCTTGGGTTACAAGAGTCTTGTTTTAACCAGCAATTCACGAGTGCTACATATTGGAACTACTGCTGCAGCTGGAAAGGCGAGTAAACCTTTGTTTTGTGGCTGGGAAGAGAAAGAGGTCACGCAAACCCCAATGGCTAATCTGACTACTAAGCAGCTTATTTGTTCAGGAGTTGACAGGGGTGCACCTTGAACCACTCTGACACTGAAATGCAGTCTATTTATTTGGCAGGTCCTTGCGTCGTCAGGCTGCTGAGAATGAACTGATGCTTGTGTTCTGAAGTTAATTAAAAGAGTAATCTAAATGAAGCAAGTTCCTGATGAGATGCCAGCTGTAGACAAAGGCATTCCTATCCACCGATACAGCATGAGAAAGCAAGCGACATGCAAAACTAATTACGAAAGGAGGCAGTGTTAGAGTCTCTGGTCCTGAAAGCCCTGCAGTGTGGAAGAACAACACGAGCTCGTCCTGTGGGTACGTGACAGAGGCAGAGGAGAAGGCATTCAGCTACTGCTTGCATTGCGACGGTGTAACACTCCGAATGGGCTTTCCTCTGTGCTCATTTTCATTCTTTTCGAGACATCCTCCATTTAGGCTCAAGCTACCATCCCTTTCACATTACAGCTGTCAGCTAGTCATTAAACTGGTGGCTGTCCTGGTTCTAAAAAGCTGGCTGGGGAATTCTGAGAGTTGAAGCCCACAAGTCTTAAAGTTGCCAAGTTTGGACACCCCTGCTCTAAAAGGAAGCAGTACTTATGAGGGATAATGACTATGCCAATCTTCCCCAACTCCTCTTTCCAGATGTGGACAGTGCCTACTGGTCAGTTAAAACAGGTTAGTCTACCTCTATGTCATTTCTGTATAGGGCAGAATATCCAGAGTTTGAACAAGTATTACAAGACAAGAAACAAGGCAGGAACATTTTAGAGAACTCTTTGGATCTTTCAGGTGCTTGAGGCGAGGCATATATTTGACTCACCACCTTGTTGGAAGTTCATACAGTGATCAGTCTAACATTTGCCACAGAATAATCCATCCATGACTACAGAATTGCACAGAGCCCCTCTCTGCCTTACCTGACTTCTATATTAAAATACACTTTTACATAATGAAAATGGAAAGTCAGCGCACTGTAAACCAAAAGCAACCTTCTGGCATGTGTCATTTCCAAGAATCTTTCCCAAAAATGAGGTTGGCTACAGCCAGTGTTTGGCTAGAGGCATTCCCATCCCTTCCTAAAAAAGGAAAAGGATAATATAGAGCAATGATGGCGAACCTTTTCGGCACCGAGTGCCCAAACCGGAACGCGCGTGCATGTGCGTGCATATGCGCACGCCGGAGCACCGGAAACCCGAAGACCAGCTGGCCGGCACGCGCATGCCTGTTTTTTGGCTGGTTTTGGCCATTTTCCGGCTGTTTTTCGGGCCATTTTCATGTCGCTTTTTGGGCCGTTTTCAGGCCAGTTTTCAGCCAGTTTTGGCCCGAAAAACAGCCTGAAAATGGCCCGAAAAACAGCCTGGTTTTTGCAGTTTTCAGGCCATTTTCCGGCGCTCTGGTGCCCACGAAGAACAGCTGGCCGGCGCACACATGCACGCCGAAACTAGAAGAGCAGCTGGTGACGGCACGCGTGCTCACAGAGAGGGCTCTGCGTGCCACCTCTGGCACGCATGCCATAGGTTCGCCATCACTGATATAGAGCATCTGTTGAGAAGGAAATGGCAGGGAGTATTAGTGCTTGTAACTGATTATGTCCCCCACTATGAATGGGCAGCATCCCCATCAATCATTTGTGAAAGTGCTACACAATGTTCTCAAAACCCCAGATCCAAAAAGTCAAGAACCCTTTCCTTGGCTTTACTTACATACCTAGAACCTGGGTCAGGTGATTACCGTATCTTCCTGGGCAGCAGCAAGTTGTTCAGTTTGGTCTAGTGGTTACGGCCCTAGGCTAGAAACCAGGTGACTGTGAGTTCTAGTTCCACCTTTGCCATGAAAGCCAGGTGGGTGACCTTGGGCCAGTCACTCTCTTTCAGTCTAACCCACCTTACAAGGTTGTTGTGGGGAAAATAGAAAGAGGGAGTTGACTTATTACTTTTTTTCATTGCATCCAAAGTAGATCTAACATACAAATACTACTACTCCCCCTCCTCCTTCTCAGAGTTTAGACTCTCTTAAAGTGTGTGCCCTACTGTCTAGCAATAGACACTCCCATAAATACATTTCAAGGCAGGATTTGAAGCAAGAGTGGGCCTGGGTGGTAATACACCCATAAAGGCCCACTGTTTATTTCAATGGAGGAGATAGTCATATGCATAAAATAACATTCTCAATAATAGGGCTCTGAGTTGAACTAAATGAAAAAAGCCAGCACTTGTAGCTTGGTCTTATAGAGAGAGAGATCACTAAAAAAAATTACCTGAGGAAAATTCAGAATATTACACAGGAATTGAAGCCAGTAATAACAGCTATTGGCTACACAATGAATGATGCAGTGGGGTAAACATCCCAAGACCAACTCAGCTAAGCCTGGGTAGGGGGTGAGGAGAATACAGAAAACTCCCCACAAAGATGGGATTTATCATTGAAGGTTGCTCCCCCATAAAATATTTTCAATCCTGAACTATGCAGAGTTGCAAACATATGATTGGTTATTTTATGTTTCTTCATATTGTCTGGTTATGGTCCTTTTCCTTTATTCTTTTAACCTACTTTATTCACTAGCCTTTGACCCTTGATGTTTATAGTTCTTAATGGATTTTTGTTCCCTATCTTCCCTTTTCTCTTCTCTTTTGCTGCCAATTGTTTTTCAGAGCTATTTAATTTGCACACCTCACTACTGTGTGATAATAATAATGATGATTCTTATTATTATTAGCTTTAGAATGACTTCCTTGCTTGGTTCTGCTATGTCGCACCATGTGCATTTTGGTCCAACTCTTTTATCTGTCTTTTATAAAGGATCTGTAATAACTGATTTTAACTTAACTGGGTATGCATGGAAGTATGCTCTACCAATTGAGCGGTAGAGCATTTAATCAGTAAGAATAAAGCCATGCGCCATGCTTAGAGTTGGAAGAGGACAGTCTTCTGGGTTCATATCCCTGCTTGGTGCAGAAATCCAAATTAAGGAAGTTTCCTGTATATCCAGCCTGTGTTTGAAGACATCCAGAGAAAAGGAGCCCACCATTTCCAAAACAACTATTTTATCCCCCATTTCTGCAAAATCCCCTCATTGTCAGGATAACTGGGAAGGCAGCGCAGTTTTGGTATCTGTGGCAACTGAGATTATAACTCCCCAATCTCTGATAGTTGTATTTACTGCTTTTGTTCAGAATATGCCATAAATCCTTCCCCTTCCACTCACACCCACACACACGCAAACCACATAAACAGGTACTCACTGAAACGTAATGGGCACATTCTCGAGAAATACACAAAATATTTCCTTCGTGATACCGAATTTTTATTATTATTTTTTTCCTCCCTTCGCAAACCAAGTTGATCTGGCGTGTAATCGGGAAGTCTGGGTAACGTTGAAAGAAAAGCCGGACTCTAAAGCTAAGCGCGGTTTGGAAGCCTAGGAAGATCGTAAGGACAAATAATAATAATAATAATAATAATAAGGTCACATATTGAATCCATGGCTGGGGAATTGTTCTATCTATGGATCTGGTGATCCATTTTCCTCTTGGGAAAAAGATAGGATCGAATGAAGTGCGATTAATGGCACGGTTTTGCATTACCTGGTGGGCTACCGGCTGGGGTGGGGGGCGGGGGTTAGCCCTGGGTTTCCTTTCCTACGGCGGCGGCGGCTTGCCACCAGCGGAGCCGCCACCTCAAACCCCGACAAGGGAGCCGGGCACGCCAGGCAGAGGGGGCTGGCCGGGGTCTCGCCCGCCGCAGGGAGAGAGCGAGCAGACGGCGAGCGTCTGGAATCCCACCCTTGGAGCTCCCGTGATTGGCACCCCAGAGGATGGCTCGAGCTTTCCAAGCGCAGGGCCGAGCAGCCAATGAGCGCGATCCGGGGGCGGGCCTTGGCATCAGGAGTATCTGTTACTTTAGACTCGCCGGCGCTGCTGAGGGGAGCCCAGAGCCGAGCCGGACGGCGCAGGTGAAGGGCGCGCGAAGCGAGCGAGCGAGCGAGCGAGCGAGAGCCGGAGTGCGGACACTCGGGGCCGGGGGAGTCGCCAGTGCTTGGACGGCGGCGGGTCCTGCTGAGGGGCCACCCGGCTCCACTCCTCGGCTTCCCCGGAGGCAGCCCCCATGGCGACCAAAGGACTTTAAAGGAGTTCGGGGGCTTGGTCGGCATCTGGGCGATTCCGGGTACGCAGCTGTCGTCGACTCGGATCCTTCCCACCTTGCATCGCGTCGCGTCTAATGCTCGCTTTCTGGGAAGGCCGCCAGCGGGACAGGTTTTGCTTGCCTGCGAGATTTTTTTTTCCCGGGCCAGGAGTTTAAAGAAAGGGCAGAGCCACGACCGAGCTGGGGTGCAGAAGCGTGCGTGATAAATCTGGAGAGCGGCGGCTTGGAAGCTCCCTGACTTCTCCGCGAGAAGTGGCCGCCGCCGCCGCTTTGGAGAAGGAAGGGGAGGACGACAACTGGAGACAAAGCGAAGGGGCGGGAGGAACCTCTCGCCGGGACATCTCAAATCCACCCCGAGTCCGGATGTGGCTTTGATTCTTTGGGGAGGGAAGAGCATTTGGGTGCCGTCCGAAACAGGCGACCTCCCCGCCGCCTCTCTCCCGCTTTTCCCCCCCTTTGTGCACCGCTAGGTCTCCTAGGAGAGCCGGCAGCAGATCGGGGGGGGGGGTGGCAAAACAGGGCAACCCGGGGGGCTTCTCGCAACCTCCGGCGACCAGGAACCATCCCCTGCCCGTCTTAAGGGTAGGGTCGGGCGAAAGGGTGGGCGTGTTAGGGGGGGAAGCAAGAAGGATCGGCCGGCGACAGTTTTTTTCTCTTCCTTGGCCAAGATGGGGCGCTGAGACCCCGCACAATCGGATCCCCTCTCAGCTTGCGCCCCCTTTCGTGCCGTGTGTGTGTTTCATTGTTATGCTCCCCCACCCCGGCACCCCTCATGGCGTTAATCTCCCGCTCTTCTCTCCCGTTTGCTGTCTCAGATCCGGCGATTCCTGCTCTCGCCGCGCCCTGTCATTGATGGGAAATCAACTGGATCGCATCACTCACCTGAGTTACAGCGAGCTGCCGACCGGGGACCCCTCGGGGATCGAGAAAGACGAGCTGCGCGTCGGAGTGGCTTACTTCTTCTCCGACGAGGAGGAGGATCTGGACGAGCGAGGGCAGCCGGACAAGTACTGCGTGAAGGGTTCGAGCAGCCCGGCCCAAGAGTCCCCCACCCGCCACCTCCACCACACGCCGCAGCTGGTGCTCAGCGAGACCCAGTTCTCCGCCTTCCGCGGCCAGGAATGCATCTTCTCCAAGGTGAGCGGAGACTCCCAGACTGGAGATTTGAGCGTCTATCCGGCGTCTTCCCTGCCTGCCCTGTGCAAGCCGGGAGACCTGCTGGAGCTGCTCTACCTGGGCCCGTCCGACCACCCTCCGCCGCCCCCGCAGTGGGCAGTCTATGTGGGCAACGCTCAGATCATCCACTTGCACCAGGGCCAGATTCGGCAGGACAGCTTGTACGAGGCGGCCGCCGGCAACGTGGGCCGGGTGGTGAGTAGCTGGTACCGCTTCCGCCCCCTAGTGGCCGAGCTGGTAGTGCAGAACGCCTGCAGCCACCTGGGCTTAAAGAGCCACGAGATCTGCTGGACGAACTCGGAGAGCTTCGCCGCTTGGTGCCGCTTCGGCAAACGGGAGTTCAAAGCGGGCGGCGAGCTCCAGCCGGCCTCGGGCTCTCAGCCTCAGCAGCAATACTATCTCAAGATCCACCTGGCGGACAACAAGGGCCACACGGTGCGGTTCCAAAGCTTGGAGGACCTCATTAGGGAGAAGCGCAGGATCGATGCCAGCGGTAAACTGAGGGTGATCCAAGAGCTGGCGATCGTGGATGATGGCAAAGAATAAAAAGCGCGAGAAGGGAGACCGGCCGTGGCCCGATCGGCAAGCACCACCCGTCCTCCCCGCGGACTCGCACCGCCTCCTGGTGGTTGCTCGGCTTCTTCCGCCTTTTCTCCTCCTCCGGTCTTTCCCATGGAGGGAAAACCACGGCCGCATTGCAAACGAAACCAGCGGCTGCCCTTCCCTTGGCCTCGGCCGGAAGTTGGTTCGCCTCTGGCGAACCGGGATCGCCGTCACCATGATCCCGACGACCCGGAGGGAGGGGTGGAGAGGGGTGGGGCCGGCCACGCGATGAGCAAAGTCTGTGGACAAAGTCACTCAGTGTTCATACTTCCCATCCTGCTTAAATAAAAAAAATGTTTTAAAAAAAATCCCCCCCTTTTTTTTCTAAAAAACAAAACAAAAACGTTCCTGGCTTTAATCCCTAAGAACCACGGCGAATTTTTTGTTAAGGTAAAAACAGGTTAGTTTTTGGGGGGTTCTGCCTGTTCCAAGTGTGCAAGAACTTTTGATGGGGTGTTGTGGGGGAGGGCAAGCAACCTGGTGCCCTCCTGATATTTTGGCTGCAGTTGCCCTTGGCCACTATGTCCAGAGGGAGTGCAGTTAATTCTTTACAGCATGGCAATTTTATAGGATGATAAATCTTGTTGTAGAATTACTCTACGTTTTTACAATCCCTTTCCTGAAAGGCTCTTTATCAGTTTCCAGAGTGTTAGACTGATATAAACATGCCGTAGAATTTTGTGTGTGGGGGATGGCCATCTGATGCAACTTACCTAGGCTTGTTTTCTGAGTAAGCATGTATAGGATTTCACAATATAGTTTCAGCCCTCTATCTGACTTTTATGCAGCTGTTGCCACCAGGACAATTACAGTCCCAGGAAGTTACAGTCTTAATCTGTTTGGAATGGCATTAGGTAGTAGAAAGGTTGTACTTAGACCATTGCATGGTTAAAACAGCAAAAAATTCCTTCAAAGGAATTTCCTTCAAAGGAATAAGCTATATTGGTGTCTGTGTAGCATTTCCTCAGTGACCTTGACTAATCTTGCAAAAGCTAAGCAGAATGCAGTTGGTTAGTATTTGGATGGGGGGCCATCAGGAGATCTTGGGTTAGGCTAAGATTTTTTTTTTTAAATCTGAAATTGCCAAAAATCCTTTATATGGATATAAGGTCACCAAGAGACGCTTTATCTTTATTATATAGTTATGATTTCTTTTAAGAGGTAGCAGTTGCCTTCCCCGCCTTCAGCAATTAACACAGTCTCCTGTTTGGAGTGGAGATTTTACTTTATGGTAAAGCCATGTGATGTTATTTAGGGTTGCCCGATGCCAAAATGACAGCGCATCGGTGGTAACATTGGCACATAAATGCTGTGTTGATTGAACTTGTATTCCTATATGTAGAAAAGTCACAGTATTTACATAATGATATTACATGTTTCAGCATTTGGCACCTTGCAAATGGCCATGTGATAAACGTGGTTATTTATTTATTTACTTATTAAATTTATATGCTTCCCATCTTGCTATCAATTACTGCAGAAGCAGTTGGATCTGTTCTGTTTCCTGGAATTTCCTGGAATGGAATTTCAAGAGTAGTGAAGGGGATGTAGTCCCTTTATAATGCCCTCCTCCCTTTCTGCTGTTTTTGTTTTAGACTTGGTGTGGTTAAAATTGGGAAGAGAGGGATGTATGCCCAACTTCATTAAGCCTATCCTATGTTTCAACCAAGGGACCAAGTGATGCAGATTAAAAAGACCCTAAAGCTGCAATTCCATACCTATATATTCAGAAACATCCCCATATTAAGGCAACTGGGGCTTGTTGCTCCTTGTGATTATACCCTATGAAATATAAATATTTTGTACATGGCCTTCCCAGACCTTGGGGCTGCTGCTTTTTGAATTCCCACTTCTTTCTTAAATTCTCTTGAATGTAAATTCTAGATGTTTTAGTCAGGGCACAATTGGGGAAGGCAGGCTTGGACTGGATCAAAAATTACAAGGCACACAATAGAAAGGGTTAAACTAAATAGTGTGGTGGGCAGAACAAAACTTAAAAAGTTGTTCTGTTAAAACACATTGGAAGGGAGAGAAGATGGTTTCCTTTTTAATGATCCACGTCAAAGATTTTAACTTGTATTTCACTTGATAATGTTCTTAGTGGTTTCTTAAATGTTTCCTTCTGCTTGGAAGGCAGCCATGTTTCAGTGATCTAAAAAATTACTTTAATCCCATATGCATTCTTTGGGACTATTATTTCTGAATAAACTTGTATAGGTCTGTGCTACTGCTTATTTCTCCAGTTATATATAGTGGGGTGCTTGAGGGGAACTGGGGACGAAACTTAATCTATTCCCACAATCCTTACCTCTCAAAAAAAACCAATAATAATAGTAATGAAAACAACAATAACATAACCAAACTAATTTAGCTATGGGTTGGAATTCTCATGTTTCTATATATAGATTTACTCTGTCCCTTTTCTCAAAAGTAAGACACTCTTGTCTCCAGTGGTAAGTGTCTATTCTTCAGGTAAGCGGACCTAGGATTGCAGCCTTTCTGCTATGCATCTACAGTCAGATACAATACTGTCTGATTTATCCTGAGGTAAATACGTAGGAACTGTTATCTTTAGATAGAACTAAGCCAAATAGTTTTGCTGTGGGGATTGACTACATGGTAACCCATGAATTGGATTGAATGCAATATAATTATGTTTTTGTATATGTTTCTTTGGAATAATACTTGAACTCTTCTGTGCAATTACTCCAGCATAATAATCCTTTTTCTTCCATGGGCCTACTTTGCTTAAGTGATTTATGAATCATTTCAGCTTTGGACTCCCACATATTACACAGCTATTGTATGCTGCTCTGTTCTCTGCCTGCCCAGAATATTCTTCAGGAAAACAAAGAAAGGTGAGTATAGATTCCAGACGATAATAAGCTGTTCATTAGTGATAGTTCTATGCAAAGCCACAAAGAGATTGTTGCTGAGTTGCTTGAAATTCAAACTGATCACAAGCGCTATTTGGTTTGACTTCTTTGTTGTTGTTAAGTACAGAAAATGTACCTTGGAAAAGCGGAGTGCTTCATATATTTCAAATCTTTATTCTCTTGTCTGTTCCTCAGTGTTAATCAAATCTGAGTAAAGAAAAACAGGGACATCTCCCAAAATAAAGTATTCTGAGCAGAGTACATTCTAATTATATTAACATGATGTTTTTGTTCAACTGATCAATTTCTTGAACATACTCCTACTCTGAAAGCTTATTAAGCAATAGCATACAAAATTATGCATTTCTTTGCCCTTCACAATGTAATCTTCACATGTCTTAAATTAACGAATATTTATTGCCTCAATATATTATTTTGCTGTAGAATAACTGACTGACAGTTGAATAGTGAGCATGGCAAAAATACATCAAATCTGAGGCTCGGGCAGGAAAGAAAACTGACCTCCAATGTTAGCTAGTTTATTAGTTTCAACTTTTCTGATCTGTAGAAATTCATTAAAAAAATAAGAGGGTTTTACTTCCTTCAAATTTAATAACCTGTAAATATTCAATTGGAAATTGAACTGAGAATATAGTGAGATACATGCCTGCTGCTGTTCATAGCTTGGTGATAGCTAAATCGGTATGGGTTTAACATTTGTTCATATGTTCACCAATGCAATGCTTATTAGTTATGTGTGAACAGAAACAGTAGATGTAGCCACACGTGCATCTGCATTGCTTTCTGCAAAGTATTTTGGCGCAATCACACACTATTGGTGCTGTAATCCATATGAAGGCCACTGATACATCCAATAGTCACTGAAGGCCTCCACCTTCCGCATGAATTGGACTTCACTCCTTAGTAAGGGTATAATATGTAAACCTTCTAATGCAGGGGTGTCAAACTTGTGTCGTCCCGTTGTCGTCACGTGACGTATCACAACTTTTTTTCCACTTCATTAAACCGGGGTGGACGTGGCCAGCGTGTGACACATCCGGCCCGCTGGCTGCGAGTTTGACACCCCTGTTAATGGAATAACACCTCTTTCTCCCATTAGAATGATGTCATCTCAGTGATGTCAGCAGGAGACATGCCTTCACCAGAGCCTCTCATAAGAGGAGAAATAACACCTGAAAAAGACTTCTCCTCCTTTCTTAAATATGTGATGGTTGGCTGGATGAATTAAGCTTCTTAAGTCAAAAGGTTAGAATACCTTCCAGTCCTGCCTATTTAGCAAATGCTTTATCATTCCCTTTGATCCCACTCCGTGCTGATCTGCTCAGACTAATCCATTCTGCATTGTTTTAGGGGGTCTTGAAATAAGGAGCATGCTTGCTACAAAAGATTTGAGTAGCTGTAGCTTTGTGGTGGTTTGTACTTCACATCAACAATGGTTACGTACTGGTTATGTGTTTTCTGCAGAAGCATGCCAATTTCTTGGAAGCATTGCGATTGTGGGTTAATTTTTTTAATAGAAAGCGTTGAGTGTGTTAAGCCTCAAAGCTAGATCAATCCTTCAGGGCTTCATGTTCATTCCTTAAAATTTACTTCAATAGAATTTTATAGAGATCATTGGAAAGGATGTTTGTGTATGCATATTTTAGAATCTAGGGTCCAAATTATATTCCATTTCAAGTACTGATTTCAGATTGACACTACTTTAAATTTGCACTTGAGTGAGCATTGTAGACTTTACAGATGCAAAGAAGGAACGACTTTGCAGAACAATCAGCATTTAAGCATGTTTCATTCTTTCTCAGGGCCAAATATTTTGCCATATATTTGCTTCTGGAAACTCTTCAAGTCACTCCTGTAATGAAAATTCCAGTTTGCAAATAAGTTATTCCCTCATTGGGATAATCATAGGAATAACTACAGGTAGTCCTTGACTTACAACAGTTAATTTAGTTATAACTTGTTCAAGTTATAACTTGAATGGTGACTTATGACCATTTTCACATTTACAACCGTTGCAGCACTTCATGTGATCAAAATTCAGACACTTGGCAACTGACTCATATTCATGAGATGGTTGTAGTGTCCTGGGGTCATGTGATCACCTTTTGCGACCTTAAAAGCAAAGTCAATTGGGAAGCCAGATTCACTTAACATCCGTGTTACTAACTTAACAACTGCAGTGGTTCGCTTAAGAACTGCCGCAAGAAAGTTCGTAAAATGGGACAAAATGCACTTCAAACAAATGCTTCACTTAGCAACATAAATTTTGGGCTCAGTTGTGGTCGTTAAATAGAAAACTACCTGTAATTCATTTTGGATTCTTGGTTTATTCTATCTTAGTTATAGGACTGACTTGTAGAAAGGCTCCCACAACTGAAAATAGCAGTATGCATTCTTGCCCATAGTGTAGTCCCATTCAGAAAGAAAAATGCTGAGAATGAGCAATTTAGAGAAGCCATTCTCCTCAAGCTCAGCTTTCAACATATAAATAGCAATACACTTGGCTGAAACTTTGAAATTGATCCACACTCCAGCTAAAAATATTAAGTCAATCTGGTTCCATTGGTTTTTATTATATGGTTTCAGTAGCACTAAATCATCTTAAATACAGGCACCTGGTTTACGTGGGTTTTGCAATAGACTTTCATATGCTTAGAAATTAAACAGCTACTTGAATTCTTAAAGCTTGTCAGGGCTTTGTACTAAAACTAATAAAATGATTGAATATGACAACCCCTTTTTTAATAACTCCCCTAATTCTATCTCAACTGCTCAATTTGGACTCAGATCTCCATCACCAGTCTTTTGGCAATCTAGGAAGGCCATTTATCAAGAGCTCAATAACAATAATGAACATTTGATTATAATAATTAACAATTAACCGGATGCCATGTACTTTCTTTCAGTTTGGTGGACTGCATATTGTACAGATTTGATTTAACCTGTTATAACTTGATTAGAGAAAACTTGTTCCTTCTGATTGTGCAAACTGCACCTTGTGAATCTTTACAAAACCTTACCCCTTCCAGAACTTGCAATACAGTAGACAACATACTCATTTTTGCTCAAAAGCAATAAAAAAGAAGAGTGCCTTAAAAGAACAGGGATAGACAACCAGGTATCTTGCAGATGATTTGAACCAACCCCCAAGGCACTCAATTCCGATGGCCAATTGCAAGAGGTTGTGGGAGTTGTAGTATCTGGAGGACGCAGGTTGCCTATGCTTTCCTATGGGGGATGATTGAACAAAAATGCTTTCTGTGAGTAGAAATTTCTCAGAGAAATATCTCCCTCTGGGAAAGTGCATATAAAATAGATTTATTAGGAGAAGTGCACACAAAACAGCACAAGGTATATTAATGTTCATGCTGTCTTTGTTTTAATTGGGTCCAATTGGAACAGACTGAAATCAATGTATAATCAGGAAAATGATATTCAGAGTGAAATAGGTTTGTTCATTCCTAATGATGATTGTTCATCCCTCTTTTAATGTCCTATTCCTATGTGAGTGTGTCTAAGAAATAGAACTTAGATGTGATACAATGTTCTACCAATCTATGCAATCCTTCTTTCCAGCTCCCCCCCCACCCAAACCTGTGATCAGAATAGGATGCATATAAGGGAGGGCAATATAAATCTTCCAAAGGCATCGATGATCACCCCCAAAATAGCCAGCCTTGCTTCATCTCCAATGTAGGCAGTAAAGTTCTAATTGCAGTTAAGTTTGCTGTTTTCTTTCCAAACTACTGATTATGCAGACCTTCTCTCTTTCACTCGGATTATTTGCACAAGGTAGTGGATTACTCAGGAGAGGAAGAAATTAATTAATCATTATCCTGATCCAGCCAAGTGCAGTGAAGCACATTAAATTCTGGTGATTTCACCAGCTGAGTTGCATAAGGGCTTAAAAGTTTCCCACTGAAGAGTAAGCTTTTAATCTGAAATCCTTTGCTCTGGGTAATAGCGCCTCATTTCCACCAGAAAGACTAGTTCTGCATGCATGGGATTGCAAAAGAAGCTGTACACTTCTGGCTGCAACGTACTTTAGGATTTTTAGTTAATTACGTTTTCTTGATTTTCTATTTTCAGAACATTTAAAAAAAGTTATTAATTTCTCCACGTAATACCAATTGATTTCTTATTATGGCAGTTCATCTTCCCTTGATTTTCCTATTCTAAGCATTTTTGTAATATCTTTGGAGAGCTTTCCAAGCCTTGCTCAATCATAATTTGCTTTTATAAAACATATCAGTTTAATTTTAAGGCAAGCAGCATTAAAATGATCTTTTTCCCAAGACATCCAAAGAGTGTTTCTAAATTTAGCCTGTTAAACAATAGTTATTAAACCAGATTTTCTTTTCCATTCCTTTTTAATTTCCTGTTAGGATGTCTGTCAGGTTGGGCGGGAAAATAAAATCTGTGATGATAAGAGGAAAAACTCTAGTCTGTGACTTCATAGGATCAGAAACATTATAGCAGACTTATAAAGTAATAATAGGTGGATGGGGCTAGGCTTCAAAAATAATTCCAAAAAGTTGCCCTGGAGCATACAAAACAGTGAAGAGAACACCTGACTGTAGTTCTTTACAAAGTATCTCTGTCTTTTTCATTCAGCAGCCTGCCATTCAATCTGGGAAGAAGAGCAATTCCACAATTCTGCTGATATTTTTTTTTCCTCCTGTTCATTTGTCATTCACTGATGCTGCTTGAAGGCTAAACATGCTGTTATTGGCTTAATCAACTTTCACCAGCATACTTCATCATCTAACAACTGCAGTCTAGACTTGCATTATAAGCATCATGGGGCTTGTATGATTGGGCATTAGCACATTGTGTGCAACAGCTACCCTACTTTGTGGACCACAGTTTATTATAGCAGGCATTGGGTGACACCAGCAATTATGATTTGTTCACAAGCCACATGTAAATCTCTGTAGCACTGCACTTCCTTTTAAACGCCTGGTTGTAATGGATTTACAAGCTTGTAAAGTTCAATATTATGGTGGGTCCCACCACATTTTGGATTGTTGGGATTTTTTAAACCTAAAATGGTTTCACAAATTGAATACTTGCCTCTTCTGTTTTGTTTTTATTAATGTTGTAGAGTTATTCTACTTAGATATTATATTGATCTATTATAGAAAGAAAATCTGTGAAGGGCTAACACTGTTAAGATTTAAATATGAGATCAAATCATCATCATCAACATCAAGTCCTGTGCAGGGCACATTGGGCAGCAAGTATTTTCCAACAGTTTCAATCATTCATAGCATCTTCAGCATCCGAAGGGACATTAATGATCTTAAGATCTTCCTTAAGCCACATTCGAAGTTCATTCCCAGTTAGGTGTTCTAAATCTGATCTTTGTAGGACCTCTTCATTAGTGAGGTGGTCACGATATGAGACGTGGAGGAGTCTTCTCAAGCAGCATTATTAGAAAACATTTAACCATTTAACCATTCTTGGTTGTATACTTCCATGTTTCACAAACATATATTGCAGTTGGTATAACAACACTCTTGAAGAGTTTTTATCTATGTGGTAATACTTATGGCTGCCATGCATCAAATTGGGTGCATGCATTGAAACACATCCACTGCCTTTCCAATTTGATAGTTAATGTCCTCTGAACCTCCATTGATAGACATAATGCTGCCAAGATAAGTACATTGTTGGACTTATTCTATTCTCTGACCATGGATTGTTATAGGTATATTATCTTGATCACTTCCGACTTGCATGAACATTGTCTTCTCAAAATTTATACATAAGCCAGTCTTGTTGGCCTCCTTATCTAAACTGGTGGTCATTTCTTGCAAGCATCCCTTTGTTTCACCAAGCAGTGTGATAACATCTGCAAAATATAAATCTCTTAGACGGGCTGTTGCCCATGGGATGCTTAAAGCTAGGGTTATCCATAGCTCTCTGTATAACAGAGTTCATGGAGAGGAGAAATAAGAATGGTGATAGTATACATCCCTGCCTTCCTCCTGTCTTGATGTTAAAGAAGGCTATGTGGTCACATGGGTTCTCAAAATTCTCCACACAATTTGTGCAAGCACAGTGTAGGGAGAGGAGTTGTTTTCCTTTTATTTCTACAAAAGGAGAGCTGCTCTAACCACTTTTGAGGAGTGATGGGAAATTAACTGGTGCATTACTGCCATAATGGCAGTCCAAGTGCTTTTTTTTTTAATGTCTTACAATGCCAAGTGGACTTTGAAAAGCGAAATTGTAAGAGTATTGATGCTTTTGAAATGGAAGATTCCTAAGTATACCATGGACAGCTGTGATTTCTGGATTTGCTGATTGAAAAGGGTTGAATATCGGAATAAGTGAACTATGTCCTTGATGGGGAAGAAGTGGGAAAAAGTATGTTTGTGCCTGCTGTAAGAAAGATCAGAAGTTGGTTCTTTAAACTTTTTAAATATTTCATTTCTTTTCTACTGCACTTTTTCTTCTTTTTCTTACATTCATTTTCTGTATTTTCCCATATTTATCTTTTATCTATGTTAAAAAAAATTCTAATGAAAATCATACTTAAAAGAGAATACTGTGGACAGGCAAGAAGATAAACCAATGGATCCTTGGACAAATCAATCCAAAGTTCTCACTCAAGACACAAGTGGCCAGCTTCAAATTGTCATTCTTTGGCCACATTATGTGCAGATCCAGCTCTCTGGAGATGTCTATAATCCTGGGAAAGGTGGAAGGAAAGAGAAGAAGAGGAGCAAGGTGGATGGACTTAATTCTAGTGACAAAGGATGCATTGTTGGAGGCCCTGAAAAACCAGGTTGGGTACAGATCGCCCTGGAAAAAAATCTGTCTACATGGTTGCTAAGAGTTGATGCTGACCTGATGGGATCTAATCCATCAACAATGCAAAGGGCATCCTGAAACATTATTAAGTCTGTGTAGAAAACGGGCACCTTAACCAGAAAAAGAAACTGCAGAATATTCAAAAGAAAAACCTACAAAGTGAGGTTAAAAACTGAAAAATGTTTGTGAAATTTCAATTGAACCCTAAGAAAAAGAATGTAGTAGGTAGGTTGGAGGACTGGTGGACTAGTTTAGATGTATTATTTTCTTGTCCTTTGGTTGGCCTCAGAATAAAATGGGGTTACATTCTCCCTTTTCTCATCTTTAATGCATAAGGAATTACACTGAGAATGAAGATTACATCAGATGGTCAATCAGCTAGCAACTTCAAGCCCAAAAATTAAAAAGAAGGGTGGGGGGGGAGGAAACCTTCATTGCTCTCTCTTTATTCCCCATGGCTTGGAAAGATGGCATGCAGAGAGAAATGAGGCCTTTTCAATTAATCATTTTATTTTTCAAGGAAGATGTACAAGGAGATGCTTTTTCAGTCCACCGCCCCCTTGGTGCTACAAACTCATCCTCAGTGCCCCCCACCCCCTTCAGGTGGGCGTGGCTTGGTGGTCAGGTGACTGGGTGGGCGTGGCCAACTTGTAAAATGTGAAACTCACTTAACAACGCTCTTGCTTAGCAACCAAAATTTTGGGCTCAATTGTGGTCATAAGTCTTTCTTTCTTTCTTTCTTGCTTTCTTTCTTTCTTTCTTTCGGTCTTTCTTCCTTTCTCTTTCC
>QLTV01001132.1:679768-695898 GCA_003457575.1 Thermophis baileyi
TTTCTTTCTGCCCTCTTTCTTTTTCTTTCTGCCTTCCTTCCTCCCATCTTTCTTTCTTTCTCTTTTTCTTTCTTTCTTTGTCTTCCTTCCTTCCTACCATCTTTCTTTCTCTTTCTTTCTTTCTTTCTTTCTTTCTTTCTTTCTTTCTTTCTTTCTTTCTTTCTTTCTTTCTTCTTTCTTGTCTCTCTCTCTCTTTCTTCTGCAGTAGAAAGCAACCTCCCCCAAGGCAAATATCTTGTGACAGCAGCTATGAGATGCTCCTAAAATTCCAAATTACTCACCAACTCCCAAGATGGGGGATTCCTGACATAGAGTTTATGGTTTATAAAACGGTTCCATGTGTGCAGTATATCTGGATGAGAGAAAGTGAGGGCGTCCCTGAATGTGTGAATACACATGAGAAACATCCATGCCTTTTCCAATCTTCTTTCTCTTTCTTCTGGGTGGCGGGAGAAGGAAGAAAGTGCTCTGGCCGGTGCTTGGCTTACTTTCCTGGTGAGGCTCAGAGACTGCCCGGCACGCCCATCCGGTGGCTCTCCAGGCAGCGCCACTTTCTCCCTGCCCCACCAAGGCCCCCGCCAGTCTGGAGGCCGGCGGACCCCGACGCTTCCCAGCCCGTGAAGGTCCCGGAGCCGAAGCCAGGAAGGCGAGAGGGGCGGCAGCAACCACACTCCGGCCTGGCAGTGGTGCGTCCCCTGTCATGTGCCATCCCGGAGCGTGGTCTCCGGGCTAGCAGGGGCCTTGGCAGAGCAGGGAGAAAGTGGCGCTGCCTGGAGAGTCGGCGGATGGGCGTGCCAGGCGGTCTCCGAGCCTCGCCAGGAAGGTAAGCTGAGCGCCGGCCGGGCCCACGTGCTACCACCCGCGCCTCGCTCCGGCCGTCTCCTGGGAAGTTTGCGGGAACTGGTGGGTGGAGCTGGGCAGGGCAGAGCCGCCGGTGCAGTGGCGCCCGGCGAGGAAGGCCGGGTGGGGAGGCGCGGCCGATTGTCTCGTTCACAGCGCCGTGGGGCGGATGGGCTGGAAGAAGCGTGGTTGAGCGGGGCCGGGCCGATCCGCAAAGAGAGCAGGCAGGTGGCCGGGTGAGAAGCCAGTGGGCTGCTTCGGAGCCCCAAGCACCGCTGAGCCGGCATGGGTAGAAGGTGGCCTTTTCTGCAGCATCCCCCTCCCCTCTTTGGATCGCCCTGCAAGGGGGGGCTCTGCCTTTGCAGAAACGGGGCGGGTGCATGTGCAGCAGTCCTGGGACATCTGCTTGCCCTTCCGCCGCCCCTCTCAGCGTCTGCATTTCCACCAAGGGCCGCCCGCCCACCCACTGGCCGGGCTGGACGCTGACCTCGAAAGGCAAGCGGGCATGGGGGACCGCAGGGAAGGCCGCGTGGAAGGCCGCCAAGCATGGCAGGGCTGCGGGGAAGGGAGTAGGCTGCTACCTCCCTTCCCCGCCACCCCGACATGCTTTCCTGCCTTCCACGTGGCCTCTTAGCACCCCCCTGCCGTCCCCCCCTTGCCTCTTAGCATCCCCCCTAAGTCATCCCACTGCCCCCTAGGGGGCGGTACCGCCCACTTTGGGAACCACTGATGTAAAGGATGGAAAATCCTCTGCCAAAGGGTTTTCTCTGCTTCTTTTTGTTTCTGTTAGGAGAATGCAAATAGAATAGAATAGAAATGTGTCTTCCTTGCAGCTCTTTGGACACTTTCTGCAGGTTGAGTTTCTGGAGCAAGATGTATTTCGTATTTGGGTGTGTGGAAGCTTTGCTTTCTTCTAATAGGGTGTAACATCAGAGGAGAGACAAAACTCCCAGCAAAGGAGCATACTTTCAAATATGAAAGGCCGAAATGTGCCTGTTTATCATTTTTTTTTCCTTTTAAAATTCGCCTTTTTGGAGAAAGCATATGAAATAGTACAGGATTTCACACTGAGAATGAAGAAGGCATAAAATACCTGTTTTCTGATTTTTCTTCTTCTGAAACTGAAACATGTGAGACCAAACACTGTCTCATGGAGCTTTAACATCATCAGGGCTCCTTGTTTGCTTCTTAGGTTTAGGGGACAGCCTAATTTCAGGAGTGGGGGGGGTGCTATTCCAAAGAAGCAGAGTTATAAAATGATTTCCCCCTGGCTCTTTGGTGTCAACAGAAGCATCGGTTTAGTGATGGAACAAAGTCACCCATTGAGGAATTGGATGAACACAGTAGATGATTCCAAAATACACCGGGGAGATGTTGGCCCTTTAAAGAACAAGCCAGCCTGATATGTCCACCTCAGCCTTGACCATCGATAGAGGAAAAGGGAGTCCTATCAGACTTGGGGGAGGGGGAGAAATGTTTTTGGGGTCTTTAGAGAGCTGGCTGGTTGTCACAGATGAGGGACTGACCTCAGGCAAGGTTGGAAACTTGAGTTGTTTGGCTAAAAAGCTGTTTTACCTCTTTCTAACTGCATTGTGGAATCTTCTCTTCTTTTGGCACCTTTAAGAAAGTTGCTTAAATCCTGGAGTTGACAAGAAGCCCTCTAGCACCCGCCTCAGCTTGGCTGAGCACCAGATTCCCAAAGTTGTGGTTTCCTTCTCTATCTTTAGCCAGGTTGTGGGGGAGGTGGCCAAAGAGTTCCCCTTCAATCCTCTCCTGGTTTCCCAGAGGACTGGTGGGGAAGGGAGAAACTGGTTGATGGGGGGGGGGGCAGCAACAGCATAGGGACCTCATTTTCCAGTTACTGTTCATCCCCAGGCGCAGATTACCTCAGCACCAATGTGCACAAAAAGCAGCTCTGACAAAACAAGTATTGAACCCAGCGCTTACTTTGTTCTTATACCTGTCCCCTTCAGCAGAGGTCCGTCGTACATTCAGCAGCAAAGGATAAAACATTGCCTAATTCACAAAAGTCTTAACTATTTTTTTTTCTCTAGAGGAGGTTTCTTTTCAAAGAAATGAACAATGGGTTTGCTTCCTCGGTTTGTTTCACATTATACAGGTAGTCCTCGACTTACAACAGTTCATTTAGTGACCGAAGTTACAACAGCACTGAAAAAAATGACATGACAGTTTTTCACACTTGCGATCGTCGTAGCATCCTCATGGTCACGTGATGAAAATTCAAATGCTTGGCAACTGACTCGTATTTATGACAGTTGCAGTGACCTGGGATCATGTGATCCCCTTTTGCAGCCTTCTGACAAACAAAGTCAATGGGGAAGCCAGATTCACTTAACAAGTGTGTTACTAATGTAATAACTGCATTGATTCGCTTAAAAACTGTGGCAAGAAAGGTCGTAAAAATGGGGCAAAATTCACTTAACAAATGTCTCTCTTAGCAACAGAAGTTTTGGGCTCAATTGAGGTCGTAAGTTGAGGACTACCTGTAATAAGGAACAATGTTGTTTGGTTGCTCTGAATGTAGCATGACCCTACCTAACGTGCTTTATGGCTTACTATGATGCGCAAACTCAGCCAATTAAGGATTATGCAGGAAATCATGACTTGGCAGAACCAACAATCATTGCTTGTTCTGCAAAACCAGCAATGTTGAGAAGAACTGATGATTAATACACATTCACTTAAAAGGGTGGCAGCCTTATAGCAGTATAGCACTCTCTCTTTTTAATTGAATGGGAGATTTCCTAAAATAGGATTCTTAAAATAGGACCTACAATAGATTATTAATGTATTGGATTAAGGTGCGATTTTTCACATGGTTCTTACATTTGGAGTTAGAAATATTTTTCATGAGGTAGAAGCGCTGACTTTACTTCCCCTTCCAAATCCTTACAGGTAAATATGTTGTGGTTTATCTGCTTTTACTAAGCCAGTGCATAGCATGGGCAAGTTCCAGCTATCTATATTTTATTTTGTGCTAGTATGGTTTGTTTCTGTGTACGATGAGGAGATTTACTGCAAAGTTGCACATTGAGGGTGTGGCTTGATAGCTGGAAAAGCATGTTCTCAGGTAAACAGTGACCATCTACGTTTTTAAAGATTTGGTTTCTCAAACATTACATTTCTTTTTAAAATGTAAAAATCACTAAATGTCAGAGATTATCACGTAGTTCAAATCCATCACCAGCCATAGAAGCGGCCAGCCAACTGTAGATAAGGGAGGCTATATATGTCATGCTGAATTAAAGGGGGAAATAAACCTAAGTCATTATCATTCCTATTTTTTAATATTGTTTCCATCATTATTGTCAGTATTAAGAAATAGTATGACTCGGTTACATTGAAATAATTTATTTAAACGCAGATTACTTCCAGAATGTTAGATTTCAATAATAACATGGATTTCTAATGAGGTATTTGTAATGAGATTTCTAAGCTCAGGTACACCGAAATGTTCTCTTGAGCTCAGAACAGCATTACAGATTGTCCTCAAGTTATGACTGTAATGGAGTTCCGCAACTATGGCTGTAAGTCATCATGATCATAAAGTGGATCACCCTCATAACCAGATCCAGTTTTATGACCTTTTTTTCTGGCAGTCGTTAAGTGAACACTGGTTGTTAAACAAACCTACTGTTCATTAGGGGGCAGTTTTTGCCAGAAACCAGAAGAAAATGCCAGTTTCTGACAAAAATGTAAATTGCAGTCACATGACTTCAAAGTGCTGCAAATGGCTGTAAACACGGCCCAGTTGCCAAGCACCCAAAATGCAGTCATGTGACTGTGGGGAGGCGGACATTGGAACCCGGTCATAAGTTCTTTTTCAGGGTCTGTCATCATTTCAAACAGTTGCTAAGCGACTACATTGTTGTAAATTGAGGAGTACCTGTACTGAATTGGACCTTGTTGTGGCTGACAAAGATTAGGTGGAAAACAGTAGATGAAAGACGAGACAGAAGGCAATACTCATCTGTGCTTGTCTTGTGCTTCCAATGCATACAGGTAGTCCTTGACTTACAACAGTTCATTTAGTGACCATTACAACAGCACTGAAAAAAGTGACTTATGACCGTTTCTCAGAGTTACCACCTTTCCAGCATCCTCATGATCATGTGATCAAAATTCAGATGCTTGGCAACTGGTTCATATTTATGACAGTTGTTTTGTTCCAAGGTCATTTTCCAAGGACCTTATTTTGCGACCTTCTGATGAGCAAAGTTAATGGGGAAGCCAGATTCACTTAACAACCGGGTTATTAACTTATCAACTGCAGTCATTCACTTAACAACCGTGACAAGAAAGGTCATAAAATGGGGCAAAACTCATGTAACAAATGTATCACTTAACAACAGAAATCTTGGGCTCAATTGTGGTCGTAAGTCAAGGACTACTTGTACATGCTATAATTCAGTGGTTCCCAAACTTTTTCAGTCCACCGCCCCCTTGGTGCTACAAACTCACCCTCAGTGCCCCCCAACCCCACCCCCTTCAGGTGGGCGTGGCTTGGTGGTCAGGTGACTGGGTGGGCGTGGCCAACTTGTAAAATGGTGAATCTCACTTAACAACGCTCTTGCTTAGCATCCAAAATTTTGGGCTCAATTGTGGTCATAAGTTTCTTTCTTTCTTTCTTTCTTTCTTTCTTTCCTTTCTTCCTTCCTTCCTTCTTTCCTTCCTTCTTCCCTACCTCCCTTTCTTTCTTTCTTTCTTTTTTCTTTCTTTCTCTTTCTCTCTTCTCAGCGGCGGGAAAAGGAATAAAGTGCTCTGGCCGGCGCTCAGCTTACTTTCCTGGCGAGGCTCGGAGACCGCCCGGCACGCCCATCTGCTGGCTCTTCAGGCAGCACCACTTTCTCCCTGCCCCGCCAAGGCCCCCGCTGGCCCGGAGGCCGGTGGATCCCTGAGGCTGGCGGAGCTCCGTAGGTGCACGCCCCGATGCTTCCTGGCCCGCGAAAGTCCTGGAGCCAAAGCCGGGAAGGCGAGAGGGGTGGCGGCAGCGGCGGCAACTGCACTCTGGCCCGGCAGCGGCACGTCCCCTGTCATGTGCCGTCCTAGAGCGCGGTCTCCGGGCTGGCGAGGGCCTTGCGGGGCAGGGAGAAAGTGGCACTGCCTGGAGAGCCGGTGGATGGGCGTGCCAGGCGGTCTCCGAGCCTCACCAGGAAGGTAAGCCGAGTGCCGGCTGGGCCCATGCGCTCCCACCCGCCCCTCACTCCGGCCGTCTCCTGGGAAGTTTGTGGGAAATGGCGGTGGGTGGAGCTGGGCAGGGCGGAGCTACCACAGCAGCGCCCGGCGAGGAAGGTCGGGCAGGGAGGCGCGGCCGATTGTCTCGTTCACGGCGGCGTGGGGTGGATGGGCTGGAAGAAGCACGGTTGAGCGGGGCTGGGGCAGCGCAGCCTATTGTGCCTTTTCTTGCCCCGCTCTCCATCCCAGAGGGCCGCGCATCCCCCCCGCCAATCCTCCATATAAACCGCCCGCCCTGTTTCTGCAAAGGCAGAGCCTTGCAGGGCGATCTAAAGAGGGGAGGGGGATGCTGTAGAAAAGGCCGCCTTCCACCCGTGCCGGCTCTGCAGGACTTGGGGCTCCGAAGCAACCCACTGGCTTCCAACCCAGCGCCGCAGGCCAAGTTCCCAGAGTGGCGTCGGCGGTCGGCCGGGCCGATCCGCAAAGAGAGCAGGCAGGTGAGAAGCCAGTGGGCTGCTTCGGAGCCCCAAGCGCCGCGGAGCTGGCACAGGTGGAAGGTGGCCTTTTCTGCTGCATCCCCCTCAACTCTTTGGATCGCCCTGCAAGGGGCGGGGCTCTGCCTTTGCAGAAATGGGACGGGCGCATGTGCAGCAGCCCCGGGACATCCGCTTGCCCTTCCGCTGCCCCTCTCAGCATCTGCATTTCCACCAAGGGCCACCCGCCCACCCACTGGCCGGGCCGGGATGGACGCCGACCTCGGAAGGCAAGCGGGCATGGGGGACCACCAGGAAGGCCGCGTGGAAGGCTGCCAAGCATGGCTGCGGGGAAGGGAGTAGGCTGCTACCTCCCTTCCCCGCCGCCTCGACATGCTTTCTTGCCTTCCATGTGGCCCCGCCGCCCCCCATGCATCCCCCCCCGCCCCTTTCAGCCCCCCCCTCCCCCCCCCCCCCCCCCCCCGCCGGGTCCCCCCCCCTCTCCGGCATGACACCCAGTATGCTAGTCTATCACTAGTATAGCATTAGATATCTTGGAGATTCTGAGATCAGAATACTTCAAAATAAAGACTAAAATTGCCCTCCCTTACCCGCCCCCCCGCCCTGCTTTCCTGCCTTCTACGTGGCCTCTTAGCGCCCCCCGCTGCTCCCTTGCCTCTTAGCGCCCCCCTGCTGCCCCCCTTGCCTCTTAGTGCCCCCCTAAGTCATCCCACCGCCACCCAGGGGGCGGTACTGCCCACTTTGGGAACCACTGCTATAATTTCTAGCCCTATGAATCCAATTATCTCAACAGAATTAGATTTGTACAATTCTTACCAAGATTGTAGTCTTGGTTCCAAACAAACTGCTTGGGTTTTAATTAACTTTTCCCACTTATTTCAGCAAGTTTTATCTTGAATTGTACTGTTTTCTGTGGAACTTTAAATGCACTATGACCATTTTCCTGAGAATCTACAGTGCCAAAGTGTCAGGCTTTTGAACTGGGACATATACAGTTGTGCTGGTTGCCATAATTGAAGTTTGCTGGAGTTAAACATCACATAACCAGGGGTAGTCACATAAGGGACATTCTCTAACTAAACACAAAAATAGAAATCTTTAATTTTGTTACTTCCTCCAGTAAAAAGAATTATTTTTCAATGAAGGTAATAATGTAAGCCCCAATTTACCAGCAGATATCAATCATAGCACCTGTTGTTTGCTCAAATAACAGCAACTCTACTTCTTGTACTAAACACCTTGACCCATTTTCCTCTCCCCAATCCAAGTCCTGAGATCTGCAAACAGCGATAGTGCCCATTTCTTTGGAAAGTGATCCAATTCACTATTCCCTTCATGCTCCTCTAAGAGTGCATGGATGTCTGTCAGGCTCAGCTTCTGAGTGCAACTTGAGTAAAAATTGCACACAGGACATTGAGCCATAGTGGCACAGTGGTTAGAATGCAGTATTGCGGGCAAGCTGTGCCCACTGTCAGTAGTTCGATCCTGACCGGCTCAAAGTTGACTCAAACTTCCATCCTTCCGAAGTCAGTAAAATGAGGACCCAGATTGTTGGGGGCAATAGGCTGACTCTGTAAACCGCTTAGAGAGGGCTGTAAAGTACTGTAAAGTGGTATATAAGTCTAAGTGCTATTGCTATTGCTATTGAATGCATGTTAGGGTGGCCCTGGGTGCTGTCCACTCACAAAACTCTTATCACTGAGACAGTGCAACCAGAGCCTTTACTGTAAATCCTGATTGATTGATTGATTGATTGATTGATTGATTGGATAGGAAGGTGATCTGAGTTGACCAGACTAAAACTGTAAATTGCAACCTGCTGACTTTCAGGTTAATGGGATTTCAAAATCTATCGGGAGGATGCATAAATCCTGTTGTTATGTGGAATACCAACCAAAAACAGGTCAAACTTAAAAGAGAAAGCTGGTAGTCTGCAGGAAGTAGTTGTCATCCCATAACAATGCTAACCAACCACATTTTGTTGCCATGGTGGCCCAGTGGTTAGAATGCAATACTGCAGGCTACTTTTGCTGTCTGCCGGCTGCCAGCAGTTTGGCAGTTCGATCCTCACTGGCTCAAGGTTGACTCAGCCTTCCATCCTTCCGAGGTCAGTGAAATCAGGATCCAGATTCCTTATTCAATATGCTGACTCTACAGTAGTGCTGTGCCACTTTTTGCAGTGCTGTGATTGGCTTTTAAACAATTGCAAATATGGGGGGAAAACCATAGCAGAAAAGGACCCTGGGATATGAGACTATAACTTTCCAGCCTATTGTAGCCTCCAACTACATTGGATTAAAAAAAAAGCCAAATTCTACAATTGCATGATAGTTATTTAATTCAGGTTGCTGGACCACAAATCAGATAGCTCGAAGCACGAGCTTTAAAATCGTTATTAATTTTGCTGGGTGGCTTAAGGCAATCAATTATTTCTTCTCAGACTTAATCTCCTTCTCTATCTCATCTGCAATATAAAGGATAATTCTGACTTCCCTATTGGGTAGTTGGAATATGGCAATAAGACAAAATACAGGGGTGTTTTGAGCATCAGGACACTGCACCAATGTCAAATTTTATCAACTTTACATAGTTCCTAAGCAGCTACCTCTATGCTCTCCAAAATAGCAAAATAAAATAACAAAATAAGATGATGTTAGGAAAAAGGAATGCTTAGAAAGAGGGGCAGGTGGTTACACTGTCCAATAGAAAAATTTCAGTAATTCACACAGCTCACCTTCATTCCTTAAATCCCTAATCCCTTCAATCCCCAAAGTAGACATGGACTCAGGATGCACAAAAACATAAAAGAACTACTTATATTGTGGAAATTCTTACTCCCCTTTGCTGCAATTGGGTCACAGTTGTTTTCAGGGCTCTTGTAATGAATGAATTATCACCATCTTGAATTATTTGAAAAATAATAAAGGCAGGATAAAATAAAATAATAAAATAAAACAAAACATTAAGATATCTGTTACCGTTCTTTCCAAGCAGAAGTTGCCACCCTACTCCAGTAAATTATGGATCCCATTCATTTTAGCCTTCATTGTTTGGGTGAAGAAAGGACAAAAATGTCTCTCTTGATAGTAAAAATGTTGTTCATCCCTGCCTCCATCTTCTGGTGCATCCCATATATCTTTTAACCCATCTTGAATGTAATACAGTATTCCTCTCTGATGATAAATCAGTTCTATTCTGAGGAGCACAGCCTACGCAAGATAAAGTCATCATCATCTGATTTCTCTCATCTAGGTAAGAAATAATTTATTGTACAAGAAATCAAAAACAAAGCACCACCAGGGATCATTTGCCAATAACTCTGTTGAAGCTCCTTGGAAGCTTTACATTTCATAGGTCAGTGAACCTGAGAAATGAACATCATAATCTGTCATCTTTCTGTTTTAATCTTCTGCCTCACTCCTTCCAGTCTTCCAAATCACTTTCAATGTACTGCAGTGGAATCTTTTATTTAATATCAAAATAACGACTCCTCAAGTTGCCAAGAACTCATTCAAACTTTTTGATTTGGAAGCTCCACCTTCCTAAATCTAGAAGATTTGGAAGAGATTGCTTGTAATTACTTATGGATTAAAAATTAAAAGAACCCTGCACATAATCAGAAGAGTCATTCTTACACATCTGGAATAACAAATGTCATGGATAGGGCTGTTACCTCACTTTGAAAACAAGTTTCTCAGCACAACTTCAGGAACTTCTGCCTCCTGTTAAGCCTGGAGTTTGGCTCGTGATAATTTATTTTGGTTGCCCAGTTTAAAACCTGCATAATATCATTGCAACCTTTTTTATATTCATAAATTAAAAACAAAACAAAACAAAACCAAAAGGTGGTGAACCTTGAAAGATGGAAAAAAAATCTTTTGTAAGATGGTTGGATTCAGATTGCATCATACTTACTCAAGGAAAACAAAGGGGTTTAAATTGTAACAAAATTCAAACACAATGACTCTATGTACTATTGAATGTTGACTCAACTGACAGAAAATAATTTGCCCTGGTTTGTTTTAAAACAAGAAATGCTTTTCTTCAAGTATAATGTAAGGTTCTGTTTTAGGAAAGAATGGGCAAAGCAGTAGAAGTCCTGTTTGATGTCAGTTTTGCATCTATCCAGTAATTGTACCATACAATCAGTAGTGGGTTCTAAAACCCTTTACTACCGGTTTGCGCGTGCGCTCATGTGCGACCGGGCGGGTGGGCGGAGCCTCCCACTGCCGCCGCTACCGGTTCTAAGAACCGGTCTGAACCGGGAGCAACCCACCGCTGCATACAATGACTAAATATTCTGTGATTAAGAAACATATATTAATAGTATAACAATAATATTAATATTTTGTAACATTAGAATACCCATTCTTTTGTCTGTGATTTTTGAATTAAGAACCTCATTGCAATGCTGGAAGAAGTATACTGACCATCAGAAAACTGTCTTTCACTCTGTATAGGTACTCCGTGACTTACAACTGCAATTGAGCCCAAAATCTCTGTTGCTAAGCGAGACAGTTAAGTGAATTTTGCCCCATTTTACGACCTTGTGGTGAATCACTGCAGTTAGTAACATGGTTGTTAAATGAATCTGGTTTCCCCATTGACTTTGCTTGTCAGAAGGTCGCAAAAGCCGATCACATGACGCCAGGACATTGCAGCCATTATACTGTAGTTTTTGGGTAGGAGCCCAACATACATGATTCTTCTTTCTCCTATTTTCCTCCACAACTACCTTATGAGGAAACGGGGGGTGAGAAAGCATGCTGGTCCTAATGCTTCAGCCAGTGCAGAATGCAGTGGCCTGAACAGTTTTATGGAAGCCTAGACTTGCACACGGGTCATCTCTCTTGCAGGAGCTGCAATGATTGTCAATATGCTTCTGGGTACAATTCAAGGTGCTGGTTCTTACCTTTAAAGCCCAAAATGGCTTGGGGCAGGCTAATTGAAGGACCACCTCTACTCTATTATATCCACCTGGCTCACCAGGATCGGAAGGCAGAGTATGTTGTGGGTCCCATCTATTAAGGGAAAGACATCTAGTGGGATCAAGGTGGTGGCCACTTCTCTATGAAACACCATTTCCTCCAAGGTATGATTGCTGCCACCCCTCTTGTTGCTTTTCTAAAAAGCCCTGAAGACGTGCTTTTGTCAGTGGGCCTGAGGACCACGAATGAAGATTGAGCCAGTCAAGTGGTTGATTTGTTTGCATTGCTGCTGCCATGGGGATGAGTGGAATAGGGTTTTATGGATTTCTATGTTGCAGATTTTTAATGTTCCAAGCTGCCCAGAATCACCTGTGTGTGAGTTGAGTGGCCATATAAATGTGTTTAATAAATAAATATAAAGTCATCCAGAGGGCTTCCATGCAAGAGGATGGACTTGACCGTGAATCTCGCTAGAAACTGTTCTGTCGGGAGAATGAGGGTGGCTAAGCACTGAGACGAGACGGTTTCCAAGAGAAATCCCTTTATTAAGGTAACAGCTAACCAGCAACAAGAACGGGGGAAAACCGGCAACTCACTTTCTGTCAGCTGCTATTTATATAGCAGCTGTCACAACAGGCAACCAATAGCGCGTGTCTATTTTCCCGCTGGCTGAGCTGTCACGCCTCAGCCAATGGGAGACATTTCCGGGTTGCTGGGTAAAATGGCGCAGCTTGCGGACGCAACAGAAACAGTCCAACACCTGAACTCCTCCACCATGCTGGTTTACTAACAACAAGAGAGGATGGGATAGTTATTCCTTGCTACCAATTCTCATCCCAGGAGACTCTCTGCTACCTTCCCTTCTTTTTGTTTTCTTTTTATTTGAACTAGAAACAGAGCTGCAACCACCCTCCCTTTTTATTTTCTAAGAACTTCCAAGGAGCCCAGAGGTATTATAAGAAATGTAGAGGCATTGCAGGCTTCTGACTTATTACGGTATTTGTAATTGAAACTTAAAAAGCCAGGAGGACCAAGGGAGCTGGCAGGCAAGCACCAAGTAAAGTGTCAAGAGGTACACTTGGATCCATAAGAAGTCAGCTTCAAATTGTTCTTGCATGGAAGAATAAACTGAAAGGCTATTACAATTACATGAATTATTTTATGGTAATAATACAACACATTCATTAACCAAAGCTGTGCAACCTGTTTTGCAGAGAAGCTGCTCTCTGGTTGTTGTTGTTTTGTTGTTTTTGTAACAGGAGTAATCTAACACACCAGACTTTTTTCCAAGCTTTGCCAAAGAACTCAATATTCAGAAATTACTGATGGAGTAATTTCCATGAGTCTTCTTGTGAAATGACCCAGGTAAAAGTGACGGAGGAGGCTTCCAAATTCACCAGTCCTACGTTGTGCGGCTTTTGAAGAAGTTGCGTAATTTTGATTAGAGTTATGCACTTTGCTTCTTATTTCACACTGTTTTCATAGGATTGTATATGTTTTAAATTGCCACAGAGGTGACTACTTTGTGTGTAGTTCATGCTATATCAAACAAACAGTCCTGATTGTCCTCAGGAAAATATTCTTGGGAAGCCAACATTGTCTTTCAAATAATGATGGACCCAAAAGCAGACTGGCAGCCAGTACAGCAGCCATACTGCACTGGGATCACACTGCTAAATCTCCATCTGCTGGTCTAACAGTCCAGGAGAACCCCTCAAGTCATAGACCTGACTGTGGGAAGTGGGATTCCTTCTAGTCAAACTTGAAACCATAATCATGCCAGTTCAAACACCAAAAATAAGCATCACGCAGGGATATAAATCTGATTTTGTTTTGACTCAACCATGTTCTCGCACCTTCAGGCACAAAGTCACTCCTGGTAGGGTCCAGGGTCCAGATCTATATACATAATTTGTACCTCGTGTTAAAGCAGCATATTGAAAAACTGATCTTTCCTTGTGCATTCTGACTTGAACCTCCAACTGAGAAAGGAGCAGAACTGCTAAAATCATTACCTCCTATCTCCAACTATCACAAACAGCCTTCCCCAACCCTTTTGGCACCAGGGACCGATTTCATGGAAGATAATTTTGCCACGGACGGGGGGGGGGAATGGTTTCATGTGCAACCTAGATCCCACACATGCGCAGATGAAGCTTTGCTACTCACCTGGTACTTACCTCCAGCTGCACAGCCCGGTTCCTAACAGGTCATGGACCAGTACTGGTCCACAGCAGAGGTGGGTTCCAGCAGGTTCTGACCAGTTCTGGAGAACCAGTAGCAGAAATTTTGAGTGGTTCGGAGAACCAGTAAATACCACCTCTGACTGGCCCCGCCCCCATCTATTCTCTGCCTCCCGAGTCCCAGCTGATCGGGAGGAAATGGGGATTTCGCAGTAACCTTCCCCTGGAGTGGGGAGGGAATGGAGATTTTGCAGTATCCCTCCCCTGGAGTAGGGTGGGAATTTTACAGTATCCTTCCCCTGCCACGCCCACCAAGCCATGCCACGCCCACCAAGCCACGCCACGCCACACCCACCAAGCCACGCCCACAGAACCGGTAGTAAAAAAAATTTGAAACCCACCACTGGTCCACAGCCCAGGGGTTGGGGACCCCTGGCCTAGAAGGATACCATAATCAATGGTACTGAACCCTGATAAGAGAGCTAATAGCATCATGATTAATATTAGTGGCAGCCCTTCATGACACTGGCAGAAAGTGACAAAAATGCTACTGTTTTCTGTTGGCAACTTATTTTCCTTGTCCATGTTTTACTCACGTGTATACAAAAATATTGCAGAGATCGATGATTCTTATTCTTACACAATGCTAATGCTTACACTTCTTAGCAGAGAAAACTAAAAATATTTGGTTTGGTTGAGAGATACACAAACTCAGTGAATGAAAGCTGCTCAGTATCTTACAGTAGGATACAGTTTTATAGAAACTGCAAGGAAATTTTACAGTGGATTGCGTTCATTACTTATCACACTTAATCATCACACTTACACGCTAAGAAGATCCATCTGTAGGTTTCTGGTGTGCCTCACTTGGTAGATTGCTTCATCGTTTGATTGTCAATCTGATTGTAGCTCCAGTGGAAAATGTGTTCAATCATCATTACATTACTTTGAGATTCACACTGTCCTGCATTTTCAAATCTACAGCCACACTTTTGTATAAGTGCTCAGGTATGAAGATCTATCTTGATTATATATAATCTGGATGTATTCCTAGAAGTTAAAGAAATCTCTAGCTAATGACTTTAAAATAGTGGATGCTGTCTCATGTCCAAACTTTAGTCCATCTGTACCGATATTACTAACACTGATTGGCAGCAATTATCCAGATTTTAGGTAGGAGTTTTCTAACCTTATCTAAAGATTGGAACCTCCAGCATACAAACTAAGTGGGTGTTCTGCCAATGACCCTCCCAGAGACTGGTTGGAAATACAGTGACTCCTACTCAGTATATCTGATTCATCTCTTCAACAAATGAGCTTACGAATTAAGTTTTTCTTACACCACATATCAATATTCCACAGGACCGATGAGCCGCTATTGTCTTATTGGTGCTACCAAGGGTTTGATTTTAACTAGAGTCTGGTTTTATAATGTAGCAAATGTGAATACAAAAGATATATGATTATACTGATTTCAACAAACTTGAAAGGTAGGATTGGCAGAGCCAGGAGGAAGAGTGAAAAGGGGGATCAGCCTAGAATCACTATGTAACCACAAATGAACAAAGATCAACCCTCCTTTCACTGCTGTAGACCTTTATCTAACTCCCCAAGTGCCAAGACCATTAATTGAGAACATTCCTGTGCATAGTCTTTTAGCACCAAATCTGTTAAATTGAACCTTCAAAAGTGGATTTGTCTCTCATGCCCGATGGTTTCTTGGTAATCATTGAATCTTTCAAGGCAGCAAAATATTTTTTAAAGATGGACCTGGAAGAGAGAAGATCACAGACTATATGACATTGGGCTATCAGTGGTGCTGTTAGGATTGGATATTGGGGCCCAAGCAATCTTGAGCCAATAACAAATAAGGATATAAGGGGGCTGACATGGATTGTCACAATACCATTTCCCCCTTTATTTTAAAGTATTTTATGATTAGGGGTGGCCAATTCGTGTTATGTGATATTTGTCAGGCTTTCTTAAAACTTTTTTTCATTCTACAATAATTGTTCCCAACTAAGACACAAAATGCAGAATCTCCTAATTGCATTGCTGAAAGTATTAGGGTTAGGGAACAATGAGAGGTACGTTCCTAAAAGACTTTAAAGTTAAAATGGGGGATACTGTATTTTGCATCAGAAATTGGAAGAAATTTTTTTAGTCTTTCTGATAGTCTTTATCCAGCTATATTGACAAAATGATTTAGGAAAAGAAGACAGTTATGAAGATTCAAACAAGCAGGAACATGACTGTAGAAGTGGTACTTAGCTATTTCACGCGAAGAGTCCTCCACTCCTCTGCTCACAACAGAATACATTATGCCACCAGACTTGAAATTTTGGGCTTAGACAACTTAGAACTACGCCGCCTTCGGTATGATCTAAGCATAGTACATAAAATTATCTGCTACAATGTCCTACCTGTCAATGACTACTTCAGCTTCAACCGCAACAATACACGAGCACACAATAGATACAAACTTAAGG
>QLTV01001132.1:699725-715311 GCA_003457575.1 Thermophis baileyi
ATGGCTGTAGAAGATGCCACACTCCTCCCAAAGACCAGTGAGGTCGCACAGGGCTGGCCTTCTTCAGGTCCCATCAGCCAGACAGTGTCGGCTGGTGGGCCCGCGGGGGAGGGCGTTCTCTGTAGCCGCTCCGACTCTGTGGAACCAACTTCACCCCGAGATCCGTACTACCCCCACCTTACTGGCTTTCCGTAAAGCCGTTAAGACCTGGCTTTTCCGGCAGGCCTGGGGCCAATAATGGACTGATTGGCCCATGTATGTTTGTGTGAATGTTTTATTTTAATATTTATGTATTTTTAAATTGTTTTTTTTCTATTGTTGTCTTTTTTATATATATACTGTGAGTCGCCCAGAGTCCTTCGGGAGTTGGGCGGCATACAAATTTTGAAAAATAAATAAAAATAAATAAATAAAATAAAAACACGTGAAATCTCTTTTTGTCTCTACTCAACACTGAGGATACCACACTCAAGGTATTGTGTATGATTCTGGGCACCACATTTCCAGAAAGATATGGCCAGGTTAGAGAAGGTTCAGAATGGCAATAAAGAT
Organism: Thermophis baileyi; assembly: GCA_003457575.1. Taxonomy (NCBI): domain Eukaryota; kingdom Metazoa; phylum Chordata; class Lepidosauria; order Squamata; family Dipsadidae; genus Thermophis; species Thermophis baileyi. Next base: position 700,278 of record QLTV01001132.1, read on the forward strand.
GATACAGAAATTTAAGAAAATTCCTCCTGAGGTTAGGTTGAAGGACCATTGGCTATTCTCAGTATGAACAGAAGAAAACTTCGGAAGCATGATAGCCATGTTTAAACTCATACAGGGATCTACAGACAACATAGTCAAGAACTATTTCCCATGGTCACAAAGAAGGAGGATGGGAAATAAGTGGTATAAGTGCAGCTACCTAAATTTCATTTGAATACAAAGAAAAGGGGCCCAATAGAAAGATCTATATCAAACTAGAACAACCTACCTGTGAGGAAGTTGCAGGTTCTCCATTTTTGACAGTTTTTAAGAACAGTCTGGACAATCTCCTCTGTGGGTGGGTTATCTTATTTTTTTGCACAGAGATTATTTTTCTAATCTTTCCAGGTCTACAGTTCCATGAGTCTATGATTTAAAGAATAAACTTTGCAGGTATTATTTATAAAATTGACTGTGTATAACAAACCAATTATATGATGTTTTCCCTCCCTCCCTCCCTCCCTCCCTCCCTTCCTTCCTTCCTTCCTTCCTCACAAAATGTACTTTTGCTTCAGTGTGAATCTAACCTAAAGCACTAAGATGCATTAAAATTTTTCTAATTGTACAGGAATACTGCTATTTATTCCAAGGCTTTTACTCATTCAGTTATGTAACAATCAGACACAGTGATTTAACTATGGAGGCTTCTTTGCTGCCTTCTGGAAAAAAAAGCTGCAATCCCAATCATGATGCAGCCAAGCTAACTTAAATCAGGGAGCCCATTTGTGTTTTCACAAAGTTAAGTTTGATTGACATCACTGAGGTTTTCTCCCAGCATTGCAGCCTTTCTCTATGTTGGGTCACAGTCTTCACGGGCTGTCTTCAAGGCCTGTAAAAAAATTGCCTTTCCCTGAGTTAATAATGTGTAGAAGAATGAGTTGTTCCAAATCCTTATTTTCTGTAAAGAGAATTAACAGAACAAAAATTACTGGAATTTAACCCCAGGATTTTGCAGCATCTTTGTATAACAGCTGTCTGATGGCCAAGGAGTCAAATTATTTTCTCTGTTTCAAAGCAGCAGATCACTAAGGAAGAAACACATCGCCAAGGAACATTTCTTCCATGTGGAGTAATACGGCTGCTCTTGACTGGTTCTCCTTTGAGCCCATTGTGAAATTGGATGGTGGTCTCTTCCATGCTCCTCCGGGCAACTCTGCAAATACTTTCTGGCCTCAAGCAATTGGGGCTTCATTCCTTAGCAAATCTGACCATACAACTTCCTTAGGAAGGCTCTAAAGGCCACGATCCATGATCTGGATTCAGCTAGAAGGATGCAGCAAAGAAACCTGGCCACCCAGCAATGCTCATGGATGTCCTTATTAATTTCTGACTGTATTTCTGCTAAAGGGTAATTGTAAAATACATTCTATAATAGCACAATGCACATGTTACACATTGGGGTAACCTAGAGGGAGGGCTCCATTATTGGCATAAATTGTGTATGCAATTTTATCCTTATTTGCTATCTCAAATGTGCACTACATTTTCCTTTAAAAATTACCATATAAATGGTCACTTAGAACAATAAGCTGCTACTGCCAATAGAAAGGGGGGGGGGAATTGCATCAACTAACCAAGTTGCTACAATATGGCTGAGGCAATCAGCAGCAGTTATTATCCTTCACACTGTCTACTTAGCAACAGCTGTTGTTTAATAACAAACCACTCTAAAGCAATACAATAACAGCTCTGAAATTTTTCACAGCATAAGTGTGGTATACCAGTTTATTAAAATTATCCTATTATTGTACAACAAATCTTTTCCTTGTTGCTGGGTTCAGGGGCTGTTACCTGGTTGATTTGTTCCAAAGGCTGGAATTACTCTAGCACAAGTTGTGACCATTTTATTCTGACTCTTCCCCAGATCCGTAAGAGCAGAAATATGGTTCATGATGGGGCCAGGAGGTAGGTTTAGATATACTAGGCACCATGGAACCCCCTTTTTTGGGGGGATAAGTTGAACCCAAACAAGATTGTTAGTCTCCACCCAACCCAAAAGCAACTTGTCTATGGGACGACAGCATCGGAAACCGATCTTCAGATGAAGGCATTGGACACTGGGCAGTATGTAGCTCAGAAGGGCAGAGATATTCAGAAATTTGCATAAGGACTAGCGCCAACAGTTGAATGGACATGACAGGAGAGGAAAGAGTTGATGCCAGCAGTGAGTTTTTCTGTGTTAATGCTAGGAGTCTCTTTGGCGTTTCATATTTGTATTAGTTTATCGAAATATAAAATATACATTCCCACAATGGACAAAGAGCTGCAAAAGCTGATGGAGTTAGCAAAGATGTCTATATAGACATCTTTGTATTCTTAAAGATAAGAATACAATAAACTTTGTTTCTACTTGGAAACTGCTTTTGGGCTTTGTGCTTGAAGTGGAAAAAATTGAAACTTTGATTTTGGGTTTTGCTGATTAGAGAGTGGAACAGCTTGCCGTCAGAAGTTGTGGATGCTTCATCACTGGAGGTTTTTAAGAAAAGACTGGACAGCCACTTGTCTGAAATGGTATAGGGTCTCCTGCTTGAGCAGGGGGTTGGACTAGAAGACCTCCAAGGTCCCTTCCAGCTCTATTCTGATTGATTGATTGATTGATTGATTGATTGATTGATTGACTTTAGAAATGGCTAGTATATATTATTTTGTAAAAGTAAAAAGTTGAGTTGTATGTTATTATCTTACATAGTGAGCCAAAAAGAATTGGAAGTCAATTCTTTTCCCTTTCTTTTCCCCTTTCCCGTACACTTTTTTCTCTTTCCCTTCCCCTCCCCTATTTTCCCATTATTTTCATTTATTTTTTCAATGCTAGAAGTCTCTTGGGAATAATGGAAGAACTAGAGCCCTTGGTTACAAACAAGAACATAGATGCAGAGACTGTAATAGAAACTTGGTGGAGTGGAGAGAATTGGTAGAATATAAAGTTTTCTGGATACAACTTTATACAAATGGCAGGGAAGGGCACAAAGGAGTAAGTGTCACTCAAGGCCAAGGAGGATAAAAACACAGCACACTAGCAAAGATTAGATTACTAGATCCTCCACAGAGCTGCTATCTCATCATATGATCCCAAATGTGAATTAGTTTTAGGGCAAGGTTATTCCTCATCTGAACAAAAAGCCAAGAGTAATCTTGTGATGTTAGAAATTAGGGAAGCTTGCAAAGGCAACATTGTTATAATAACGGGGAATTTTAATTACCGTTACTATAGGCTGAGTACACTCGTGCCCAAGTCATGATGAAGAACTACAGTTCAAAACCTCTTTTTGTGGTTGTGCCTCAGAACAGCCGAGGTGGCGCAGTGGTTAGAGTGCAGCACTGGAGGCTACTTCAAGCTGACTGCTAGCTGCAGTTCGGCGGTTCAAATCTCACCGGCTCAAGGTTGACTCAGCCTTCCATCCTTCCGAGGTGGGTAAAATGAGGACCCAGATTGTTGGGGGCAATATGCTGACCCTGTGAACCGCTTAGAGAGGGCTGTAAAGCACTACGAAGCGGTATATAAGTCTAAGTGCTATTGCTATCTTGGAAAAATCAGATTCAAATCCTAAGTGGTGACTCTGAACAGATGCATTGTGGGACAGAGCAAACAATTGTCTTAATGCACATGGGCAAGCCAGTAAACATTGATCCCATTCGACTATTTCTCAAAAATAAGAGGACTGATGTAAAGGAGACTTTACATCATATTCATCAGAAACTCTAGCAAAAAAAAGTGTGAGGTGATAAGAAACTGGCTAAGTATTTCAGCTGCTATGTATATTTAGTTTGGATGTTCTTATTGTTTTTTAACAATTTTTATTTTTTAATTTTTTTATACACGTAATCCTCAATTCACGACCACAATTGAGCCCAAAATTTCTGCTGCTACATTGTACCACCTTTCCTGACATAGTTGTTAAGTGAATCACTGCAGTTGTTAAGTTAGCAAAACGGTTGTTAAGTGAATCTGGCTTCCCCGTTGACTTTGCTTGTCAGAAGGTCTCAAAAGGTGATCACATGACCCCAGGACACTGCAACCGTCATAAATATGAGTCAGTTGCCAAGCGTCTAAATTTTGATCCCGTGACTATGGGGATGCTGCAATGGTCATAAGTATGAAAAACGGTCATAAGTCACTTTTTTCAGTGCCATTGTAACTTTGAACGGTCACTAAATGAACTGCTGTAAGTCGAGGACTACCTGTACTTTCAGAATTATAAGCCACCTAGAGTCATTGATTGAGATGGGCAGCTATAGAAATTGAATAAATAATAAATAATTGGAGAAAAGTGTTTAAGGAGTGTATGGTTAAAAGAAAAGCATTAAGGAGAAAAATAAGAATTTCTTTAAATATATTTGAAGCAGAAAATTATATCCAAGGAAGTGATTGGGCTGTTGGACATCAAAAGGAGGAAAGGAATACTCAAGGAGGTCAGGGAAACTACAAAGGAAATGAATTCTTTGAATTGTCTTCGCTACAGAAGATATAAGACACATACCTGGACTGCTTCCTCATGAGGGGAATCTGAATAATTTAAGTAAATGGGGGAAGGAAGAAATAACATTGTAAGACATACTGAGGAACTTTACAGTAACCAATTACTAGATCCTGATGACAACTAAGAGTTCTTTAAAAACTCAAAAGTGCAATTGGTGACCTCCCATCAAAACACATCTAAATTGTTCTTCAAATAAGGCTTAATGTCAGAGAACTCGAATAGCCAATATGCCAGCCAGTTATTTTTAAAAGGGATTCAAGGGAGATCTGGGAAATCATAAGACCGCTCAGTGCCTCTCCTGGACAAATTAGTGGAAACTGTAATAAAAAGAAAAATAACTAGGTGCACCAAGGGGCAGAAAATCAACACGGATTCTGCAATGATAAATCCAGCCTCAGCTTTTAAAATGTTTTGTGCATCAACAGGCATGGAGATAGATGTAATCCCGCCAATACAATGTACTGAGATTTAACAGTCCGGCAGACTTCCTCTTGGGGATATTTAATTGTCATGAGATAAAGAGGAGCTATCTTTTTAAGGGACTGAGAACTCACAAAGCAAACGGAAGAACTAAATGGGCAGTTTTCTCACTGGACAGAGGTAAGAAATGGGGTCTCTGGAGGATCCGTCTTGGGACTAGTACTTTTAAACATTAACGATCTTGACTTGGAGTAAGCAATGTGTTATGTTTAGCACAATGAAAAACCCAAAGTAACAACTCCAGAAGGGTTTCTTTAAGCTGAATGAGTAACTACCCAAACCAAAAATGTAGTAGTATTCAAATAAGTGTAAAGTGGCGCATCAGAGGGCAATTTCCCTCACCCAAACTTCCCATGAAGTGCAGAACTGGAAAACGTGCAAAAGAGAGTGATGAAAATGATCTGATCCAAACACATCATTATGCTTTAGATCAGGGGTGTCAAACTCGATTTCATTGAGGGCCGCATCAGAGTTGTGTTTGACCTCGGGGGGGGGGGGGCTGGAGTGGGCGTGGCCAGGTTGACGTCACTTGTGTTGGGAGGGTGTGCCTCTTGTGGCCTGAGTGCTCTGCCAGTGAGAATGGGCTTCTGAGCTCCGTTTTTGGCCATGACGGCCTCCTGCAGCCCTCTGCTAGCAAAAACGGAGCTCGGGGGGGCCGCGCTTCGCCCTCCTGAGCTTGGTTTTTGCTGGCAGAGGCACCATGAGCCGGTCCTTTGCTGTTTCCAGGGCAGCCCCAAAGGCCAGATCTAAGCATCCCGAGGGCTGGGTCATGGGCCTTGAGTTTGACACCCCTGCTTTAGATGTTTTGGCTTACCAAGGATGCACCTGGGTGGGGTTAGAACATAATCGTGTATAAAAATCGTAAGCAGAGGAAGGGAAAAATCATGCAGGTGTGGAAAATGCAAACACTAGGATTCCGCCAATGAAAATGCCCTAAAATAAAATAGATTCTTTACACAACACATACTTAACTTGTTATCAAAAGATCTGGTGATGGTTATTAACTCTATGGCTTTAAAACAAAGCTAAATTAATATGGGGGAGAGGACTTGAAAGTTTTTAATCTTGAAGGCTATATCTCGCAGATGAGGGAAGTCTTCTTCCAAATGCCAATTGCAGGGGAACCGTGACAGGCAAATAGTGTGTTCCCCTGTCAGCCTCTCCAGGTAGACTACACAAGTAACATAACCAGACAAGCTAATTCTACTTTATGGTAAAGCAACATGAACAGAATCTTGCAAGTCTGAAAGTTCAAATACCCCACCATCTCCTTGATTGCTTAAGAAACTAGACATGGTCCCCTCTGAGCTTCTTATTCTGTCCACTATCCAGCTACCCAGCTAAGCCGTCTCTTATCTGAGTGTTTCCTACGCAGTATCTCCTGAGCTCATTTCCCAAGGTCTTTCCTACACGCCATTAGACCCAACTCTTTCTTATGAGCACCCAAGAGGATCCATGTCAAAAAGAAAGAATGGATTAATTTTTGAATATACTTTGAGGTTTTAACAATACTGCTGAGTTTAACTGGCTGAATCAGAGAACAATATACAGGAAAAGTATATTTCTGGGGGTTTGCCTTCATCCAATAGTGAGTCATTTCTTTGCTTCTCCTGGATCATAGACCACAATACACATTTTTTTACAGAGGGAGATAGGAGGAAGAAAATTAAATAAAGTCTGTTGCTTTGTTCACATCTTCCAAGATTCACTGTTTGAGTTCATGCACTGCACTGAGTTGTGATTTGTTTTAACCATGGCTTCTTGACTACGCCACAATAGCTTATTCATGTAACCTGCTAAAACATTGTTTGCAAACCATTCATCAAGCTAAGCCAAAACTAAACAGATCAGGTTATGCTCATTGTAATATGTAATAACTTCCAAAGCCAAAAAAAATCATGTATGAATGTGTACGTGTGTCCCTTGTTATGACTTGTTTACTACCCTAGCATGTTATTCTGCATTTTCTATATTAATGAAGTAACTATGCAGCTGTACCAATTATCAATCATATCTCAAAATAGCTTATGATAAAAACAACAGTTAATAAAGTCTACTGATGAAATAGTATATATTAAAATAACCGGCAATATGCTCACTTAAAAAGTAGGGGAAGGGAAAAGGGAAAAATAATAAGAAAACGAAATCACAGCCAGTTGCGAGTAGTGGTCACGGTACCAGGCTAGAAATAAAGAGACCATAAATTCTAGTCCCAAATGGGCACAAAGTCAATTGGGTGACTGTCAGGCCGAAGCCATCTTATTTGGACACTTTGGCCTGCCACACTTTATGCATTTAAACAAACGTATTCTTGCTGTGGGAATTTGGGAGGGGCTATTGCATGAGGGATGTAGAAATGTAGCCATAACAAATTCCTTTAGATTCTCAAGGTCATCCTTTGTCCAGCACCTGCCCGGAAGCTGAGGGGAGTAACAGACACGTTGGCAGAAGATGAGTGGCTAACGTGATGAACTTGTGGGTGTGGGGACAAGGGGCTTGATCTTTCAACTGGGTGAAGAAACCCTCGTAGCGTCAGATTCGGGTTTCTCACAGCTGTGCCAACATGGCTCTACTAATAAATTGGAACCTTGAGCAATAATTTGCATTGGACTCTGATTTAGTTTTAGATGCTATTTGGAACCCTGACACTGACTTTGGGCCAGTTACTCACTCTGGGAAGAAGGCAAGGACAAACCACTTCTGAAAAACCTTGCCAAGAAAACTGCAGGGATGTCTTCAGGCAGTCTCTGAGAATCAGACACTATTGAACAGAAGAAGAGCAAGAAAAAATGTTCTGAGAGGAAGGACCTGAGCTAAGAATCAGGGGACAAAAAGAGGTAACAGTAGGCATCTATTAAATAATACCAGCATTTTCCATGAAACTCTACAATCAACCAAATCTGCAATGTTGAAAGCAGCCTGTTAGGTAACCCCAGTTGTTTAAGGCTTGCTATGCCACATTAAACTGACTCAGTCAATAAAATAACTGAAAAGCAACATAACTGCTTCAACAGAAACATCACAACTTATAACCAGATATCCCACTCAGCAGTTTGGCCATCATATTGTCATAGCTGCACTTACTGTATGTATTCGTCTAAACATGAGAATATCACTGGGTAAATGTTGGCAGGCTGTCCCTTTCCAGGAAAAGGTATAGTTGGTACCCAATCCAAAGCTGGTTATAAGCATTCCTGGCTACACTATATTCATCTAGGATCAATCTAGAGGCAGAATATATTAAAATATGCTTTAAAAAGTAATGTCTCTCAGAAATCCTCCAGTAATGCGACAGGACCATATCATAGCATCTATATTAGGAAACCAGGAAGTTCTGCACATTTATATGCTTATTAAAGCTCAGGATGGAATATTTGGGAACCCAATGAGTAAAACATACAAATAATAGCTTATTCAGCTGAGATTTTAAGCTCAAATCATGTTTGTACACTTATTTATTCCATTTGAGTCCAGGTTGTATGATCTTTAGAGAACTGAGGACCATCTAAGATGTCTACCTCAGACACAACTGTGCTCTACACACAAACATGCACAAACAAATAAGGGAACTGATAAAAAAATGTAAACTGTGAACTTCAGTTTAAATCACAAGTGAAAAAGGATTTCTAGCTATTTTTATTATGCGCACAATCTTGAATATCCACATTGACAGTATTACAGTACAATAAAATGCTAAAGGCAGGTAATGCATATAAATTTTACATTGTAACCACTATATGGAAAATGATCCAAGAGGAAGTATTTGAGTATGCCAAATATAGAAATGGCAGCTGGAAAGGAAGAATATATTTCATGAAATTCAAATAAGTTGGTATTCATTCTTTCTGAGCATTTGAATACAGTTTTGATATGCCATTAAAATTCAAGTATTTGAGTAGACAGAACAATAATTTTAAGTTTTTCTCTTAGTAGGATGATAATTTCTTTTGTTCCTTGGCAACAGATAAGAATCAAAGTAAAGCTGTTTGCTTTGATAATGGTATGATTAGCTATTTGAAATATTTTTGAGAATACAGGTGATAGGATAATCAAGCTGTGTACTGCTGAAATTTCTGAAGTTTCTTGGAGTTGTGACTTGTTGAGAACCAAGTTCTAAGTGTAACTTTGCAATTTCCTCAAAGCTTTGCACTTAATCAATAGACATGTGCTATGAATTCGAAAAGTGCCATGTTCAGTTCCTAGCATCTCCAATTTCAACCGGAAAAAAAAAAACATTCCAATGATGGATAGCTGGACAGTGATAATACTGATGTGCATGGATCAATTAGTAATATTATCTGGCACAAAATAGATATCTGTCTTTTTGCGATGTCTGATTCATTGATTCTGGGACAACAATGAATAACCGTGAACACCAAATCAAATATTTATTATGGTCATAGATCAACATAGAGTGAGATTCAAATAATTTTTTTTTAAAAGCCAGAAATATTTAAATCAAAATTAGACAAAATTAAAAACATAGATGTTTCTGATTGGACTGAAATTGGAGATTCTGCCTATAGTTTGCAATTTGAGCTTCATATCTGCTGATCTTCTTGGCTTTAGCAGTTATTTGGTGCTTTATTATTTCCAAAGCTTCTTTAATCTTCCTTGTTTTTACGTGATATTTCTCGATCAGGTATTTTTTGGTCTTCTTCAGCTTCTTTTCTTTCATCTGTTCTAGTTTATTTGCATCTGATCTCAGCTTTCTGATCTTGTTTTCCAGCCAGATCTTCCATTTTGGTGGTTTACTTTTTGCTTTTTTTCTTCTTTGTTGATTTTGCATCCCAGGTATTTCAGTTATAGCTGTGTTGTACATTAATTAGTTTGTTTCTTGCAGTAAGCTAGTGCTTATATTTGATAGGACAGCATTGGCATCTTTTAATAAGTGGGCTAAATATAGATACCATTTAGGGTACTTGCAGATGCCTTAGTACACTATGTGATCAAAAAGACAACCATAAAATAGCTTTTGAACAAAAAAAAAAAAGAATAGAGAAAGAGAAGGAAATCTTTTTTGTAGCTATTTTAGAGGTGGTATTCTGCCGGTTCAGACCGGTTTGGGTGAACTGGTAGCGGTGACTGTGGGTGTGGGTGGGCCCGCCCCCGCCCGCCCGGACATAATGCCGTCCTATTTAACCTCATTTTTGAGGCTGGGCGCATGCACGGAAGGCGTGCGTGTGAGTAAAGCGCATGTGCAGGAGGTTGTGTGCATGTGTGGAGGTGCGCTCACATTTGCGAACCGGTAGGGAAGGTAAGTGAATACCACCCCTGAGCTATTTCTTTATTTCATTTTATTGGAATCCATAAATGCAGCTCAGGCTGTTTCCTTATTTTGAAAATAGGGTGGGTGCAAGGAATTTTTAGGCTTTTCCCAAGTGCTTTGTGACTTTACTGTTATACTTGGTTTGAAACACTGGTGAATGTTAGCTTTAAATGACAGGCGCAATACGTTTAACTACAGAGAGGCTCCTAATGACAATTAAGGACCCATGTAGCAGCAAACATGCAGGCACTTATTCCCCAAAGATGATTTCACCTATCATGCAACATAGACTAATTTGCTGTTGTTTGTGGCTGAGCTTTCTTTATCAATGAGGCTTTAACAGCCTCATTTTGAATCTTCCCTGACATCCTTTGAATAACAGATTTTACTTTTAGATTAGAGTTTTTATATAACCTGGAAAAAATAATAATTAGAGAACAAGCTGCTTCATGGATTTAGTTAGTGATGTCATGGTTTTCCAATAATCCAGGTAAGCATTATTGGAAAACTCCAGCTGGCTTGCACAAGTAGTTTAGTGGCCAATTTACACACAGCCACCACAAACACAATTATGTCTAAGAAAGTAGCATTCAGAAGGAGGTAATTAAAGAAAAAAAGTATGGATGGCTGTATTCTATATAAAACTACAATATAGAGGTAGAAAAAAACCCTGCATACTGTATATGGAGAATACTCTGAAATGTTTGTGTGTTTCCATGGGCTTTTGACACTTTTAATAGGTCCAAAGAATATATTAATTACAGGCTTATTTACTGGAGCAGCTCAGGGTACATTAAGTGCTGTTATTTATGTTATAATAAAGCAGGGGTGTCAAACTCGATTTCATTGAGAGCCGCATCAGGGTTGTATTTGACCTTGTGGGGCCAGGGTGGGTGTGGCCAGCTCAACGTCACTCATGTCGGGGGAGCCTGTGGTGGCCTGAGCACTCTGCCAGTGAAAAGGGGCTCCTGAGCTCCGTTTTTGGCTGCGACAGCCTCCTGCAACACTCTGCCAGCGAAAATGGAGCTCGCCTGTGGCCCTCCCAAGCTCCATTTTTGCTGGCAGAGGCACCGCGGGCCGGTCCTTCACTGTTTCCAGGGTGGCCCTGCGGGCCAGATCTAAGCACCCCGCAGGCCGGATCCAGCCCCCGGGCCTTGAGTTTGACACCCCTGTAATAAAGGATGGCCTACTGACATGTTAGATAACTGAATCTTGACTGAACTTAAGCCTCCCATCAAGACTGCCAGATAAGCTGCTGCTGAATTGCTAGACCACTAGCCCATGAAAGAACATGGACACTCAGATTGGGTTAACCACACCTGCAATGGTTTAAGTGCCTTGAGTGTCTTTGTGATTTCAAATAGGACAATTTACAGTTCTCTCAGGGTGAGCTCAGATCAGCTAATTTTTCTGGGGAAACCAAGGCATGGGAAGCCTATAGAAAGAGGCTCCTAGAATTCTTTCCAATTTTTAATAGCAATTCCATTCTGGGTCATGTGACCAGAAGGAAAGTGGCTTAGAAGGGAGTGGAAGGTACCTTCTGAGCTGCTGCCCCACTGCCTCCTCCATTGTGATACATGGGGAGGTTTTCTGGATTCTTTTCCTCTGTAATTCCCAGCTGGATTGGCTGTCTCCACTCCCTAGATAATAGTCTTCATTTAGCAATTGCCTCATACAGTGATTATTCATAATTATGATGGTGATGAAAAAAGTAACTTTGTGGGCAATTCTTGCATATATAAACTTTGCAGGTCTGTAAAGCAAAGGACAACTGAAGTAAGATAAAGCACAGTCCCAGTTTCACTTAGCAGCCACTTCACTTTGCAACCAACCAGTCCCAATTGAAGTTGCTGTAGGGGAGAGACTGGCAGAGCCAAGGGGAGGAGTCGAGTGAGGAATCAGTTTAGAATCTCTACATAGTCACAAGAGGATGAAGTCCAAACCCCCCCCCCCTTGAATCCCATTGAAACTTATCTACTGTAATTCTATCCAGGTGCTAACAGTTAGTCTGAAAAGGTTTCTGTGAATAAGGCTTGAGCAATAGATAGGTAAATTTGAACCCTTTGCATGTGGACCTGATATTTGCACCTGACAGTTGCTCAACAAGCACTACTTGTGATTATCTTAGGGTATCATCTCATGTGGTAGTTTCCCTCTCATCCTTTTTTGGGCATTCCCTCATTCTCATTCAGGTGTTCAATTTGCTTCTCTCACCTTCTTTTCCTTTTTGACCTCCAAGCCTATCTTTTTTTCTTTCTCTCATTTGCCTCTTCTCTCCCAAACTTTAGAAGCTTTCCCCCCCATATTCTTCTGAGCTGAGTTTTTGCCTATTAACAAAGTTTAACGTTTATTCCCCTCTCTTCTATCAACCCACTACCCACCTGACCTCCATAGCACTAGTTAAATCAACCTGGAGCCTACCAGCTCTACCTGAAAATGCAATCTCTAACTTCATATTTCTTCTATATATGGGTATCCACCTTTTGACTTGCCTGGGCTGCATGGAATGAAGAGGAATTGTCTTGGGCTGCATATAAAATATACATTTAATATATATAAATAACAACTTCCTTAATTTTTTACATTTTTTATTATCTTGTGGGGCTGCATTACTAGCTGTCCAGGGCCTCATGTGGCCCGCAGGCTGCAGGTTGGACATGCCCGTTCTACATCTTCTAAATACCTTAACATTTTAATCCTTTCTTGACTTGGCACAGTTTTACTGCAGCCAACTAGGTTGCAGACTGTTCTGAGGTAGGTCAAATATAATTTAAGACCCCAAACAAATTTACTCACAAAAATACCATGCTATATAAATAAAAACAATCTCAAGCAATGAAGAAAAATGAGAAATACTGGCCTTGCCCTTATGAGTGATATAACTTTGCCCATTTGTATTTTATCACTTCCTATTGCAGGCTTTTCTGGGGGAAAAAATAATTAGGCGCTGAAACCTGACTAACTTCAGGAACAGATGGACAATTGATATTTGAAATGCCAGTAAAGGAAATTATTATGTTTTTTAAAAAAAAAAATCCCACATATTAACATGTGGTTTGTTTGTAATTTGTTTTTAAACATAGTAATCTCCCTTGGTATGAAGAAGATTTAAAACTGGCATAAATGAAAAGAAAAAACCTTGTGGGTAACCATGGTTACGACGAAGGTACTATAGAACAGTCCCTGATGGATACCTCAGGCTAGGAAGGGTAGATTTGAAGATAAGACTGACTTTGAGTGAGATTCAGAACAAAGCCACAATATACAGTTGGGAAGACTTTTGTTTGTGCAAAATTTTCAGCAGTTCCATCGTCCAAATGAAAACAAAACCCCCTAAACATTAAGGCCACAGAGATGATTATTTATAAAATATCAGGAGTTTACAGGATAAGTATGAGTAACCTAATAATCTCCTTCTGGGAAAAAGTAGAATATGTCATTTCCTGAAACAGTATATGCTTGGAAGTAGGCCGAATAAGCCAGCCCAAAGATCACATTAAACTGATTTATTTAAGAAACGTCTGTAAACCACTACCACTACGTTTGCTTAGTTGCTTATAGAAAGCTAACTCTTCAATTCCTGGCAACTGTTATTTAGCTGTCTATGAAAAGTATGAAGATAAGTAACCACTGATTGCCTTATCTTGTATTAATTTGTGGCCATACCCACATAACTTGGAAGAGAATTCCATGTTTACCTGTCCATTGTATCTTAGTATAATTCATTTTCCCCCCCCCCTAAGGTTCTATGCATATTGAAGTTCACAACATGGCTATATGGCAATGAATTTTGTAAATGTCTGCTATGTTTCCTATACTTATTTTATAAATACAGTAGCACACACTTTTTCCCATCATGGAATCACTTTCATCTGATCATTTGGTTTGCTCTGTTCTGCATCTTCTCTAGATTTGTAATCAGCGTTTTGAGATGCTGCAATCAGTGTTTGGAAGCGAGCCCACAATCTGTTGCATATTCTTTGTCACTGCTACTTGGTTTCCCAATTGACTGTTTCCCAAAGTTAATGATGGGACACTTGGAAATGCTATATAAGAAAGCTTTCTTTTGGCCTTTTTAAATTTCTAATCATTGGAAGAAGCACTACAAGTGCCTCCATTTGCATGCACGATGAAGTCTGAAGATGAAAAACAAAATATTTTAACCAGAAAAAAAGATCCAAACAATTTTTGGGTACAAAGGGTTAGACTGTAGAATTGTGTGAACTGGGGCTGCTCAAACCTCAAGATATTTCCTTAATCAGGGGTTAAATCCAGCAGGTTCTGACAGGTTCTGGAGAACCGGTAGTGGAAATTTTGAGTAGTTCAGAGAACCGGTAGCAGAAATTTTGAGTAGTTCGGAGAACCGGCAAATACCACCTCTGGCTGGCCCCAGAGTGTGGTGGGAATGGAGATTTTGCAATATCCTTCCCCCAGGAGTGTTGTAAGGAATATCCTTCTGGGTTCAGTTCCAAGTGGGGAAAAAGACACTGGATTCATGGAAGTTGCTTGGAAAGAAGGTTTAATGGTGGACAGGAGCACATGGCATGGGCTCCTGAACAGAAAAGGTGGATCACATGCTTCCAGATGTTGGGTGAAGAGAAAAAGGGAGGAAAAGATGCTGAGTCTCTTGGTTTTATGACCTCTGTTGGGCCCCACCTCTTAGTTTCCTGTTCCTGTACAGAAATGTATCCTGATTGGCTGTCAGACTCCCAGGCTTGGCTGATGTAATCTTCCCAGGTCACATGTGGTGTAATGAAAGGGCTTTCGG
>QLTV01001132.1:720190-749782 GCA_003457575.1 Thermophis baileyi
CTCGCCTCTGTAATTGGCGAGGTCCGGCCATGAAACGGTATGCATGAGTTTTTTAACTGTTTTTAATTGTTTTTATTATGGTTTTTTTAACGGTTTTTTATATTGTTGTGAGCCGCCCAGAGTCCCTTGGGAGTTGGGCGGCATACAAATTTAATAAATAAATAAATAAATAAATAAATAAAAAATGGAAATATTCCCATTCTGCCTAAAAATTAGGAATAAGCATTAACATCAATGCCAAAAAATTCAATAGATCTTACGTGATATCTTATTCAACAACAACAAAAAAGCACTATCAGAATTTTGGACTCTATTGCTTGAATAAAAGTAATACATGTAAAAGGTTTGAATAAAACATACTGTTAGAAATTAAACTCAATGCTTCACATAAAACATTATTTTTCCGTTCAGGAGGAAGTTATTACGTATATTAATTCAAGTCAGAGACAGGATTTATTTTTACTTAATGTACTTTTAAAATATATTCTAATCATATGAAAAGTTACCCCTGTACAAAGGAAGTCATTTTGCTGCACCCTCTTTGTTCATCAGCATAAAAAAGATTGGACGTTTGGTTGGTTGATTCATTGATTTGAAGAAAGAATAATGACATCTGGATAGAAAAATAAAACATACAAACTAACATGCCTATTCCCATAAGAGGTCCACTATCTACTTTAGCCCAAGACTTTGTGAGGAAAACCAGTTTTAAAAAGCCTATTTAAATAAGAGTATCGTAGGGGCATACAAATTCCTGGAGGAATGATGTTCCAGAAAGCAGGTGCTGCAACAGAGAAGGGCCTCTTCCGGGTTCTCATCAGATGATACTGATGGTACCTAAAGCATGCCAACTCTGTCCAATTGTACATAATGGATGAAATTACTGGAACTAACAGTCCCTCATGACATGAAGGGCTTCATAGATGGTAACCAGCATCTTGAATTGCACCCAATACCATTTGTGATTTATGATTTATCAGGAAGCCTAGATCAGAACAGAATCTGGGTGAAGGCCTCCTTGCCCAGAGATGATACCTACACTTTGAGCAAATGCCCGGAGTCCAAAAAAATCACCCAAATTGAGCTCCACTCCTAAAATGGAAAGTGAAACTCCATTCAGGACTGAAGATGGAAATTCTTCAGGTGGTCTACATACCAACGGTTACTCAATCTTGATGTCAGGAGCTTTGGGTCAAACTCTCCTTTCTTGCCAGCACCAACTGGCAATTATCCACAGAGAAAGAAGAACAACTGCAATAGGTAGATCCCACTTTTAATCCCTATAGGCAATCCATAAGGAAACTCTAATCAATGACATTGAAATATATGGATCCAATTATTCCATGGATTGCTGGTATTAGCAACTTATGAACAAATCACTTATCAGTGTGATAAGTCCCTCGGGAGTTGGGCGGCATACAAATTTAATAAATAATAAATAATAATAATAAATAATAACTGTTTTCTGATCCCTGAGACAAAATAGCCAACTAAATTTGATCTAATTACCGTGGGTATACCAAGAATGGAAAAGACAAGGTTATTTGGATCTCTGCCTATTCTGCAGAGCTATGATTGTCTTAAGGTAGACATGAAGATGCATCTGTTGATTACTAAGAAAATAAAATCATACTGCAAAAATGTAAATGTAAATTGTACAGACTTCAAGGTGTGCAACCTTTTTCCTCCTACCCCTGGAGCATATGAGTCAGGAACTGGAATCAGTCACAACACGTCAAGGCAAGAGCCAAACTCAGCTGGAGCTTGCAAAAACAAAGCCAAAAAAAAAAAAAAAGGCTTGATTAATAAAATGCAGCACTATTGCTTGGGATTGAGAGACTTCATACAATGTAGCTCTCTTGCTCGCAGTTCAGTTTAAAGGATCACACATGCACATGAGCTTCAATCACAAGAAGCTGGCAGCAAATCCAGTGGTGCCAGAGACGGGATTTGACAGTATTTATCCCCTGCCAACTTTGATACTTCCATGAAGTTCAATAGTTTTGCTATTCCTTTCCCATTATATCCAAGCAAAGAGATACTACTTGTTAGGTCATTCGATTGAATTATAAAATTTTCTCTCTCTCTCTTTTACAAATGCTCTGTGCATTTATGACAGCCAAAATACATCAGGTTTGTCTACACTTTGAAGCATGTTATTCTTTTGCTTTATGTTGGCTAAAAAAATAATTCCACAATGGGTAGCAAATTATATGCCGTTTAACCTGGACTGAATTTTTAAGACTTTAGCATTCCAACACAGTATTCTTGGCTGAACAGAAAATAATTGCTGCATTTATTACAAAACTATTATCCCTTATAAGTTAGGCCTTCTGCTATTTATTTTAATAGCTGTGAGGATCAAACAGAGAGAAAAAAGGATGATTGGAAAATGTTGAAAAAAGCTTTAAAAAAAAAAAGAGAGAGAGAGCGTGATAATCACTCTTCATGTAGCTCTGCCAATTACTGACCTAGAGCTGTTGTTTCTAAAATTCATTCACCTTTAGGAACAGCTTTGCAGAAGATTGAAGTCTTTTCAAACAACTTTTTAATGTCCAGGGATGGAAGATTCCTAAGCAATCAACTAGTGCTGCTGACACAGCTGTCATGATTTAGAGAAAATGTTGGAATCACTAGCCCTAGTTTAACAGAAAATGCCACTATACTTAGGAAAGGCAAAAATCAGCAACAGACAGATTTTCCTCTTCAGCCATGGTAAATGTTTTCCTTCAGATGTGCCCTCATGTGGAAAACTGGAGGAAAATAATTCTTCCAGCAAATGCCCACAATGGATTTTCTCTCACACATTTTCTCTCATTCATTCATGTACCACTTACAGACAACTCTCTCTCTCCCCCCCCCTCTTCTATCTTGCTTTCTCTCTCTCTTTCTCTCTGTCTCTGTCTCTGTCTCTGTCTCTCTCTCTCTCTCTCTCTCACACACACACACACTTCTAAAATTATATCATTTGTTAAGGTGGCAAACAAAACAAATATTTCTACTAACAAAACAATTTTTTCCTTCAACTTTCTTCAAGATGGATGTTGAATACCATATAGTCCTGTTAGAATAAAATATTCCAAAATACAATATTACATATAATTAGAAAGAGTCATTTAGTCAACTCAGTTCAATACAGGAATCTCAGCTGAAGCATCTGTGATAAATAGCTGTCCACCTTCTGTTGTGTGTAAGATATTATGAGCCGTGGTGGTGCAGTGGTTAGAATGCAGTATTGCAGGCTAACTCTGCCCACTGCCAGCGGTTTGATCCTGACCAGCTCCAGGTTGACTCAGTCTTCTATCCTTCCAAGGTCGGTAAATGAGGACTCAGATTGTTGGGGGCAATATGCTGATATTGTAAATCACCCAGAGGGTGCTGTAAAGCACTATGGAATGGTATATAAATCAAGGGCTATTGCTATTGCTATTATTCTCCAGACTGAAGCCATGTCACATTAAAATGTTTATGTAGATTAGTTAGTATCTCTACTACAGTAACTGACAAATCAGATAGAATATGGCTATCTAAAGCAAAGTGTTTTGAATGGGCCATTAAAAAATTGGATTTATAATGGTTATATGCAGGCATTCAGGATGTTTGATGCTCTGGTGGATATGAGTGTCCACAGGAAACAGAACCTTTGGTGGAGAAAGGGGATGGAGGGAGAAGAAGAAAAGAGCAATGTTATTCCCTCTGATGTTATGGGAAGAGTAGCAGGAAGAAAGACCATTGGGAAAGGAAGAGGATAGATCTAGAACTCGCAAGGGAGATGGAAGAACATTTTGTTAAGTGTTCTTCGTTTTGTAATATTCCCATTCCTCCTAAGTCTGAGAGAACCTTCCATTTTGAGAGTAGTGGGAAAATAATCCGGTCCTATCATGAGATAGCTACAACTTTCTCAGTTCTGATCCATACAATTCACAAAGCTGTATGGTATTTGTGATTGAACCTGATTCATTTACCGTTGGATAAAAAGAAAACAGAGAGGGAGACTTCCCCAAGGTTTTCCTCACAGTCCTTAATGAAAAACAACTCTTGCTGTATTGATAGAGCTAGCCACATGTTAATGAATTGGCCTCACTATTTCTTTGACACGGAGTGTCCAGAAATGGTCTATTTCATGACTGATGCTTTTTCTAGTGTTTCCAAGGTCACGTGGGATATATTAATGGTGATTATGATCCTGAATTCTACCATGTTTATATCCTGAGCAGCTAAAAGAGTTGCTGGGAAGTTGGAAAAGAAAAGACATAAGGTTGCTAGTTTACTTCTCTGGTATTGCTAGATTATTTACTGCCCCTGCTGCTACCTTAGACTGATTACCAAAAGTCATTAAAACAAAGCATTGTTACCAGGAGTGGGTTCTAACTTACCTTTCTGCCTGTTCTCTTCCTCCCGTGCCGCGTGGGTTCGCCTCGTGGGCGTGCGTGCGCTTCGCGCATGCGCACACATGCACAGTGCAAAAAAAATGGCAAAAACAAGATGGCGACGCATGCGCAGTGCCAGAAACTCGGCTTCTGCGCATGCGCAGAAGAAAAAATAATTCAAAAAAATTTCAAAAAAAAATAATTAAAAAAAAAGATGGTGGCGCCCATGGACCGGCACCGACTGAACCGGATCGGTGACATCACCGTGACGTCACCAGCGGGTCGCTACCGGTTCGGGAGAACTAGTCTGAACCTGGAAGAACCCACCTCTGATTGTTATGTTTTCCTCACTCCAAATAAGTCTGGCTGTCTGGCTGGCTGATTGATGCATTTATAAACCGCTGGAGTCAGTGACATTAAGTGGTGTACAAAAGCAACAAACATAGTCAATAAAATACAATAAAGGAATGCCATATATAATTATAGTTAATTGTAACTATTAAACATAGAAAAATAATTATAACGTTGTGGTACTGGGAGATTTACAATGCTCAAGTGCAAAAAAACTTCTCGAACAATCAGATTTTCCAAGGCTATAAGAGGGACTTTATATTAAAGTAATTTAATCCTTACATACAAAACAACTTCAGTGTCATGTTCCATCTGACAAGTGAATGAACATTTAATCTGAAGAATTTATTTCAACAAGGCTGGTGATTATTATAATGCTAATGGCAATAAGTGTTATTTTGAAGGGAAGGCATAATAGTCTCCAGACATTTATGATACATGTTAATGAACATGTTGATCTACCACAGGATGGAAGGAGGGAGGGAGGGAGGGAGGGAGGGAGGGAAGGAGGGAAGGGAGGAAGGAAGGAAGGAAGGAAGGAAGGAAGGAAGGAAGGAAGGAAGGAAGGAAGGAAGGAAGGAAGGAAGGAAGGAAGGAAGGAAGGAAGGAAGGATCGATCCCAGGTTACTTTTTGACTTTGCTACATATTTGTTTCTCTTCCAATCTTTGTCAAAGACTGTTAGCTTCTCTTGGAGTGAGAAACAGAGTGGGGAACAGAAACTGGATGGACTCACCCTTCTCTAACAGTGAAGTGAAACTGAAATGATAGTGACTGCACCTCCCACTAATAAATGTGTTCAAATAACACACATAATATTTAGATGAGAAGAGGAAGAGGCCTCATGACTGTCATATATGGCCAATATTTGCATTTTAGAAATTCTTCCCCAGCTCCTGTTTTGTATACATCCTACTTGATGAAGAGATATGGAAAACTCAAAAATATGCATAGGCTTTTGTTCCATTTTAATAAAATCTCCTTCAGGTTAGTTTTCTTGTAACAGTATGAAGTGATTTGCCATTATTTTCTTCTGAGGAACTTCCCGGTCTAGATTTCAGCCCTGATGTTTCTCGGTGGTCTCCTAGCTGACCCTTGTATAGCCTTCTGAGATCAGCCAGTGTCACCTAGGTGTTGCCATTTAGCTGGGCTTTATTTTTATTGGCCCAGTTGTGGAATCTACCAACAACAGTAAGAAAACTTGGACAGTTATCATATTTCAAATGGCCAATGAGTCTAAGAAAATAAGTAAGTTTGTAATTTTCCATTTCAGAAGCAGGCAGTGCCTTCAAGATATTTGGGACTTTAATACCCATCAGCCTCGACACAGCCAATGAAAAGGGAGAACTATAAGATGCTGAGCTTTGTAGGTTATATAGAAATAGGTCCTGTGAACTCAGCAAAGCTTATGTTTGAATAGACATGGATGAAATTCAATGGTGAAGACCAGAGAAATGAATCCACGTCCTTTCTACAGGACAAGAAGCAATGGATGGAAGCTCATCAAGGATGATCCAACCTGGAACTAAGGACAAATTTCCTGACAGTGAAAACAGTTAATCAATAGAATACCTTGCCTCCAAGAGTTGTGGGTACTCCATCATTAGAGGTTTTCGAGAAAAGATTGGACAAGCATTTGTCCAGGATGCAATAAGGACTCCTGCTTTGGGTGGGGGGTTGGACTAAAAGCCCTCCAAATCCCTCCCAGCATTATGATTCTATGTTCTATAATCCTTTCTATTCTTCTTAACCAGTATTTTTCTTTCCTTGCTGGAGGGTGCTTGAAATAAAATGAAAAAAATCTCATCAGAACAAAACTCAAAACAACAACTTATAAAACATTATAATAAAAGAAAAGGCTGAAGTATTTTGTTCTGACCTTCACATAAAATTTTGGGGACATAATATTTTGTTTTCAATTTAAAACACTCAAAACAATTCCACTCGAGGTTAAAACTGCCAGTTTCAGAGTTGAGAAGTTATGATCTAGCTGCACACCGCGGTTCTTGGAACACACGTGTATACACCTACACAGCGTGTTTCAAACTGATTCACACAGAATGGCTTTTTCCAGTTAGAAACATTTTTGAGGTCAAAACCAGGGGTGAAATGCTACCGATTCGGCCCAGTACGGGCGTACCGGTAACGGCGCCCTGCCCGCCAGTGGTTCAGAGAACCAGTAGCGACGGCAGCGCAAGGATCCGCCCACCTGCCCTGACATCGCCATTTTCTTGTTTTTTACCCTCTGCGCATGCGCAGAGGGTGAAAAAGCCCCTGCGTAGGCGGAGCGCGGGTCAAAAAGTGCGCACGCGGAGCGAGCGCTTCCGAACCGGTAGGGAAGGTAAGTAGATTTCACCGCTGGTCAAAACAATTCCTAATGGTCATCATTCTGGTGACCGTGACAAATGTATCATTTTATAAAAATATTACAGACTCATGTGGGCTGAACATTTCTGCCACAGTTTGTGGAATCAAAAAGTGGAATCAAGACATAACAATCTGTAATCTGTCCTGGTAATCAGTCTAGCTAGGAGGTTTCGTGAACAGAGCAAGTGTCATCAAGAGCATAAGAGCTCATTAAGAAAGTGATCCCTGGCAGATAATAAATCAAACAACAATAGTACTCAGGTTACGATGGCAATTGGGATAGAAATTTCTGTCATGGGATGCAGTTGTAAAGCATAAAGTGCTTTAAAGTCTGTAGAGATTCTCAGTCATCCAGATCATGGTCATCCCAAAGGTGCTTTTTTCAGGAGGCAACTGGACTTTGTTGTTTTTTCTTTTGAAGACGTTTCGCTTCTTATCCAAGAAGCTTCTTCAGCTCTGACAGGATAGTGGGGAATGGAAGGATTTATATTCCTTGCAGACTCTACAGACTTTTAGCTATACAATTTGGGATGAGCACCCTTGGAATGGTGTGGGAGTAGGAATGGATTTCCAGAGGGGAAAAAAATGCAGACTACAGGAATCAGGAGCACTACTCAGGTGACCCTGAGGACAAAGATAAACCTCCAAGTGCTTCAAAGACCCTCTAAATGGATGCAGATTACCAGCTGTCTGCAAGGAATATACATCCTTCCATTCCCCACTAACCTGTCAGAGCTGAAGAAGCTTCTTGGATGAGAAGTGAAACATCTTCAAAAGAAAAAACAAGAAAGTCCAGTTGCCTCCTGAAAAAAGCACCTTTGGGACATAAAGTCTTAACAATGGCGAGCCTACAATCCCAGTTGCTGTTGTACTTCTGGGACTATGTGGGTCATAAACAGGAAAAGGCAGGAATCCCTGGCAAGAAATCCAGGCGATGTGCAGGTGCTGCGGGGGAGCCTCTGGCAGGAGCTCCAGAGCATGGATGAGTATGTGGGCACTGCAGGGGGGTGGAGGTGCTGTGGGCAGACATTATAGAACAGTGGGGTGCACACAGGTGCTGCAGAGGGCAGGGTATGCCGTGGGTAGCAATTGCAATAGCACTTAGTCTTATATACCGCTTCATAGTGCTTTACAGCCCTCTCTAAGCGGTTTACAGAGTCAGCATATTGCCCCCAATAATCTGGGTTCTCATTTTACCGACCTCGGAAGGATGGAAGGCTGAGTCAACCTTGAGCCTGGTGAGATTTGAACTGCCAAATTGCAGGCAGCCAGCAGTCAGCAGAAGTAGCCTGCAGTACTGCACTCTAACCACTGTGCCACCACGGCTCATAGATGTTAGATGTTATGGTAGATGTTATGGAGGATGGTACTTGGTTGTGTCAGGGAATGCAGATACCACAGGCCGGCAGAATGGAGCACAGGTAGAAAAAAAGTTTCAGGAGCTAGAATAACTTCTAACTTCCTGCTGACTTCTCCATTAATTTTGCTTGTGGAAAGCTGGGAGGGAACATCAGACATCATGATCAGGTGACTATGGATTGCTGATTATTATGAGCTGGCGCTGAGCACCTGCATTGTAATTATATGACCATGAGGATACTGCAATGGCCAAAACTCCGAGGACCAGTCATAAATCCCCCTCATTCAGCAGCATCATAACTTTAGACAGTCACCAAAGTAGTGTTTGCAAGTTGCAACTCAAGGATTACCTGTTCAAAAATAGCGTCAGGAGAATAGTCTAAAATTCCAACAGTCAAAGTAAACCATAGGAACCTGCTTTAAATTGATTGATCAGTTTCTTCTAAATCTAACATACTGTATCTGTGGATTGCTTCCAGAAGTTTAAATATAATATTAGCTAGATTCTTAGTTTGGGGGGGGGAGAGAAAGAGTTAAGAACTAACTGGGATTGAGAATAAATAGAGTTAACCTTTTTTCTCTGCCTAATTTTTCAAAAGAAAATACTGTTCCCTCCAGCTGCCATTTACTGATGCTGTTTAATTTCCCCCCATTATAGTTGCAATTTATGGGAAGAGAAACAGTAATCGGCATCAAAAAAAAAATGGTACGTGGGAAAAGCAACTTCTCTGGGCTTATACACTGCTTAAAAACAGCTCAAAATTCAGCCAAACAGGCAGGGCTGAATAAGATTTAGCTAGTTAGATTTTTTTTTAAACAATGGCAATATATAAATGTTGAATGGCAGCCCTGAATTTGTGCAATTCTCCTCGTGGAGAGATTGATAGGGACAAATACTATAATCTTTTGTGCAAAGTAAATACTTTATTATTGTCACAAATATTTTAGCACCCACTACAATGTTTCAAGAATTTCATTATTAAGAAATTAATTAAGAGATTAGTTACAAAATTAATTAATTCCGAGAGAGGCACTGTGATGATCACTGTTTCCTGCCATCTCATTCAGATAAAGTTCTCTCATACAGCTATGCCAGTGTGCATTGTTGCACAAAATGTGGTCCTAAATGCTCATATTGGTCATATCATTAATTTTTTATTACCATTGTATTTGCAAATGGTCGCTAAGCAAGTCAGCTGTTGAACAAGGAGTGGGTGTATTGTCATCCTCATATGACATCCTTGCTATTGTTCCTGTTCCTGTTGTTGTTACTGCTGTTTATTTTTTTATCCTGCTGTTTTGATGTTTTATCTATTTTATTATATGCTGTCATATATTTGTACGCCATCCCAGTGAGTTGTGATTATTGAATGGTTTAGAAATACAACAAACAAGCCAATAAAATTATTGCTTTTTTGTTTTGTTTGTAGATATGGCAGGATATTAAATTCAGTTAAGTTTGTGTATCTGCATATTTTCTGAGCAGAAAAAAATGTTTTGTTATTTTCCAGGAGATGAGAATGATAGAATACACTGCTAATCACAATGTCAACATTCTGATCAATAAATAATTATGTCGTCCTTAATTCATGATTTATTGGCATGAGCATGGTCTAGCTTTGGAGTTTCACTTTTAGCAAGTAAAAAAAAAAACAGCAGGAAATACGCCATCAAACAACAATTGCTTCTGAAAATAAGCAACATGTGCTGGCAATAAAATGACCACCTTTTGGGGTTTGTTTCATGTAAAGAAGCCTTTAAAAATATTTTGTGTCTAGTGGATATCAAAAATAAAAGCACAGAATTAAAAATGATTAAAAGCTTGAGCTCAAAGAAGTATTGGTCCCTCACAAGTCAGAAGGAAGGTGTTAGTTCCTCAAATAAGGTCTCCAATAACAAGCCTTGCCTATTCATGGAGACAGACATGAGTCAATCATCAGAGATTTTTCAAGGATAAAATAGAATCCAAAGACATAATAAGTGTTTGTCACAAAAGGGACAGTTTCCCCTTAAGCCTAAACCAAGAGATAGAGCTAAAGATTGAATGATGAAGCATATCATTCATCATTGGGGGTTTCAGCAATCAACAAGATGGCCGATGGAACATGGTGATATAAGCCCCACCCCCTTAAACAAGTGTCACTTTGTTTATTTATTTAGAAGATTTATATGCCCCCCCTCTCACTCTCAGTGACTCTGGGTGGCTAAAACACAATATAAAATAATGAAAAGCAGTAAAAAAACCCACCTTCCTGGCAACAACACACAATTAAAAAAGCCACTTGATGGACTCCGTTCCACTCTGGGTTCTCCAGGTTCATTGGCAGAACCAGATCTTCAGGGCCTTGGGAAGAGTGTCAAAGTGGGTGCCAGTCTAACCTCTAACAGGGATGATGTTTTTGCTCATATTTTGTTTTTGTGTGCATCCACACACCTGGAGTGAACACTGCTAAACACAGTTCCTGAAAACAAAATGTGGGTTAAAAACCCCCCCCCCCACAGTGTTTTAAAATAAAATACTACAATAGAGCAAGTAAGGTTGTAAGCAAGGTTGTTCTTATAAGTTTTTCATTTTTTCCCCAATGTAAGACAACATGATTATTTTAAAATTAAAAAGTGATAAAACTAATAATCTCATTTGCTTCGGTGATCATAAGTCCCCTCCCAAAGTACTTCTGCCAAGGAACAACTACCAAAACCATGGATTGCACTTCTCTTTCCTGTCATTTTTTAAAAAAATATATTCTCCTGGTTGTCTCTCAATGCTTAGTCAGTGAGCAAGGAGTCATAAAATGCAGCATTGTTCATCTTCCCTTCCCACTGCCTGATGACTGTACCAAATATATGATTCAAGTGAAAATGTGGGAAGCAGTAGGGCCAAGGTGATTAGAAGCCCATAATCTTTAATTAAAATCCCATGGCTGCTGCATCCAATTTCTGAGCCAGTATCTCTTCAAACTTTTTACGCAGAAAGAAAAAAAGATGGAATAAATGGGCCAGAGAAAATTCAGTATTCTAATGCTTTTGAGTTTTATTTTCTTAGATTTTCAGTGGACTACTGCCACAGTTTCCTGTAATCCTTATCTTGGATACTTTAAATGTGAAATTATGTATTTTTTTTACAAAAACATACAGTCTAAAATACCTTATACTAGCATAGTGTCCTCTAGATGGGTACTAAGGCTCTAATTCCAGCCATTTGATTCAATTCAGTTTATTGCAATCATAGGCCAGTAGAGATATTAAATAAAGTTTAAGACAGAATTAAAATACATTTGTAAAACAACCTAACTAACATCTATAAATGAGGTCCAGGTTGCACCCTATATTAAATGATAATGTAAACACTAAAATTATATTAAATATGATAGCATCTAAAATGACAATAAACCAGTAGTATCTAAAATATTAGTATCACCAAAGTAACAACATCAAAATTTAAAATGAATTAAAATGAATTGCAGTGAATGCATTGTGGGAGATTGGTCCATCAGGATATAATTCCAGCCAGCAGAATAAATATTCACAGGGGCTATGGCCGTAACTTGTCTAGAGAGCATAAGGTTGGATTATAGCAGTGATGGCGAACCTTTTCGGCACCGAGTGCCCAAACCGGAACGCGCGTGCATGTGCGTGCATTGGGGCCAAAAATGGCCTGAAAATGGCCCGGAAAATGGCCTGAAAATGGCCTGAAAACGGAAAACGGCCTGAAAACGGCCCGGAAAAAACCTGGAAATAGCCCTGGTTTTTGGCCGTTTTCCAGTGCTCCGGCGCCAGCGAAGACCAGCTGGCCGGCTTGCATGTGCGTGCCAGAAACCAGAAGAGCAGCTGGCGACGGCGCACGTGCCCACAGAGAGGGCTCTGCGTGCCACCTCTGGCACACGTGCCATAGGTTCGCCATCACAGGATTATAGGCTTCCTATGAGCAGACATGAAGCTGGCAACATCACTCTACTAGACAACAGGACCTTGCAGGGTGAACCAACCACCCTCTTCCAGGAGGCCATTCTTACCCCGTGTGCTGCCTTTCTAGGAATTACAGTGCCACTAGTACCACCACCATTTCTAGGGAGTTTTCTGCACCAACTATGCTGAGGAAATTCTCTGTCCCTCTCTTCAGCAGGCTGGGTGAGTATATTTCTTTTTGACAGCACAGGCCAAATGGTCTTGGGTGGAAAACCACATCCAGCTGTAGGTCGTATCATATCCATGCTGCAAAACCGGAGTAATTCTTAGCTGTTAGCAAACGAAGATTTCTGTATTGGTTGTAGAATATACTGTAGAATAATAAGAGTTGGAAGGGACTTTCTCTCTTCTAGTCCAACCCCCTGCTCAAGCAGGAGTCCCTATACCATCTCAGACAAATGGTTGTCCAGTCTCTTTTTGAAAGCCTCCAGTGATGGAGCACCCACAACTTCTGAAGGCAAGCTATTCCATTGGTTGATTGCTCTATCTGTTAGGAATTTTCTCCTTAGTTCCAGGTTGCTTCTCATCTTGGTTAGTTTCCATCCATTTTTTCTTCTTGCCTTTTGGTGCTTTGCAAAATAGTTAGACACCCTTGTCTTTGTAGGAGCCTCTCAAATATTGGAACACTGCACTGCCATTGAGTGCTTCTCTGGATTTTTACAGCCAAGATCAGGTAGCTCTAATAGGGATGATCATTTATTTATTAAGTTGTCATATTTTTATATCACACAGTCCCAATATGATTGCATTACTCTGCTGGCAGCAGAACCCATAGTCTAGGACCGTGATGGCGAACCTATGGCATGCGTGCCACAGGTGGCATGCAGAGCCTTCTCTGCGGGCACATCAGCCGTCACCCCAGCCCAGCTCCACAGTGCATGCGCGCGCACCTCCCGCCAGCCAGCTGGTCTTTGGGTCTCTGCTGCGCATGCTCGGGGGTGCTTGCATTGCATTTTGGTGGTCCACGCGTATGCACACGCCCCCCGTGCCCCAATTTGGGCCTGGAAGGCCTCCTACACCAACCTGGAAGCCAAAAATGGGCGAGGGGGGAGGGGCGCATGTGGGGGGCGGGGCGCATGCACACACGCATGCTTTGGGCACTCAGCACCAAGTTCGCCATCACTGGTCTAGGATGTTTAAACTCGACCAGTTTACCATCACTGGTCTAGGATGTTTAAGTAGGGGGTTGGATGCAGGGCTGAACAAACAAGGATGCACAAACCATTCAGTTCAATATGTGCATAAATGTCTGCATTTACTTGCCGTTCACACACAGAATCTATTCATGTGTTAATCTGATGTGGGCGCCTAAGAGTGGGTAGCAAGCATCCCTCAATCTCACCATCCTATCTTCAAAGTAATGTATGGAAAGTATGACTATGATATGGAATAACTCATCGGCTGCTTGTTAAACTGTAAATATGCAGCCTATACTTCAAAAGGAAAAGTGTATTGGATTCTAATTTTCTATGGTGGTTTAATGCTGATTCACTCAGCTTCTTTTATTTTCTCCAGTGATGATTTATATAGACTGGCATACTGGAAGTGGTCAGATGCAAACAACGGGAACTCTCACATCTTCACCAGTTCTATGGCAGAAACTGTATCAATTCTCCTCTTTTGGGTCCAGTAACTACAATGGTTAGAAAAATAACCCCTGTGATTTCAGCAATGGCTGCGTGGTTCTTTTTTTAAACTGCCAGCGATCACAACCATATACACATATACATATAATTATCATGATTTGTGCAAAACAGTTGGAGAAGGAAACAAACTCATGAAAATGGTTGTTTTAAGAAGCAGAAAAATATGGATCCAGGTATGTTTGCGAACAACATTGGTCCAGGCAAAACCCTAATGCAAATATTAAGGTTTTGTTTAGGAAAAACCTCTGAAGAAGTTCACAAGATATGAATGATTTCTTAGAGATTTTCAAGCATCTTAGCCATGTTATAAATATTCTTACTTTTTTTTTTTAATTTGAAGCCACAATTATTCTAGTTGACCTTTGCCTGTTTTAGAAAAGTGGTAGTTGATAGGATTGGGGAACATTTGGACAAATCTCTCCAAATTACCAAAAAAGTAAAATTATAAATTACTGATTAGCAATAAGATAGTAACTATTATTAGAAAACTCCAATAAATGCTAGCCAACCAATCCATGCTCAAATGAGTTTACCATTGACTTCTGATTACTCCACTTTCCTCAAGGAACTACATCATCTTCCCTTCTTCCCCAGATGACTCACACTGCACTAGGCAACCCTTGGCAAATGTGTCCTCTGAGTAAACACAATCTTCTTTCCTTAGTATTCGCTCAGAGATGGTCTTCTTGCAGCATCTTGCTTCTCATCCAAGACCTGGTCATTTATGATTGCCATCTTTGGGTGCTCCCAAAGATCTGTCCATTTTTGCAAATAACAGAATAAGAGAGTTGGGAGGGAACTTGGAGGTCTTCTAGTCCAACCCCCTGTTCAGCATGTGAAAGCTCACAAAACCTGGAAAGACCTTTCCTGAATTCTTCTCTTTTCCCATTCTAAAGTACCAGTGTCAGGGCAGTCTTTTTATGTTTATCTTTCATTCATGTAAAAATCTTCCATAAATAGAGAGAGAGAGAGAGAGAGAGAGAGAGACAGAGACAGAGACAGAGACAGAGACAGAGACAGAGACAGAGACAGAGACACACAGAGAGAGAGAGAGACAGAGACGGAGAGACAGAAAGAGACACACAGAGAGAGAGACAGACAGAAAGAGTTCAAAATGATTTTGTTGCATGCAGAAATAAAAAAATGTGTTTTCTCTGTAGCAGGTCATTGATTTCATAAATGCAACACACTATAGTTTTTTTTTTTACNATAGAAAGAGAGAGCGAGAGAGACAGAGAGCCAGAGAGAGACAGAGAGAGAGAGAGAGAGAGAGAGAGAGAGAGACACAGAAAGAGAGAGAGAGAGAGACAGAAAGAGAGAGTGACAGAAAGAGAGAGAGAGAGAGAGACAGAAAGAGAGAGAGAGAGAGACAGAGAGAGACAGAGACAGAAGAGACAGAGAGAGACAGAGAGTCAGAAAGAGAGACAGAAAGAGAGGCTGCTCTAGAATGAAAGCAAGCACCAGTTCCAATACAATGGGACATTGCTAAGATAACCAGCAACAGCACTAGTGAAATTATTCTCCTGCTTTGCCCTGAGATGGTCAACATTCCATTCCATCAAAGGTGAATCTCACACATTATCTTCAGATTAAACTAATGGAAGAAGACATTAGAAGGCTGGAGTTGTGATAGAGAGAAAGCCCATCCAGGAAAGATAGCTGCAGTTTTAAAAGGTGTAATAAATTAAGTGACCTCCCTGAAGTTTACATAGAAATGAAATTTCTCATATTTCTGGCTTCTTTCATCATTATACATTATGCATGGCCTCTCTGAAGAGACAAATTGCCATTCTTTTCATCTGGTGATTCTGCAAAGAATAGCTGGCTGTATCCTTGCTGGTTTTAAAGGAATGTTTCCCCTTATATTTATAGCTCATTACAGTCACACAGCCCTATCTGGGATATTTAATTATACAAATATATTACTGCTATTTCTGAACAATTGTTTCTAGCTTGCTGTCGATCACAGAGCAAGTAAGATACCTAGAAAACCACTGGGGAATGGGACAACATGCTGCAGCCAACTCACTGAGGCCAACTCGCCGCAACCAACTCACGATTGCTGACTTGCCATGGGACAAACTAATTAAATCTAGTTATAGCCAACATCTGTATCAATGGTTTGGATCTATGACAATTCACAGTGGCCAACTCTCCACAGCCAATTCACTGCGAGACAACTCATTACAGGACAATTTAACAATTCTATTTAATTATTTTAAATAAATAAAAATTATTTTAAATGTTGCCATTCACATTTCAGTTTGTCCCTCCTTTTGCATCCTTTCTTTAATGATTCTATGCCACCATTTCTTTGATATTAGTGTAACTCTTGTCCCGCAGTGAGTTGTTCTGTGGCAAGATGGCCAAAGTGAGTTGTCCTGCAGCGAGTTGGCCATGGCGAATTTTCATAGATCCAAACCATTGGTACAGATGTAACTAGATTTAATTAGGTGCCATCTCCATGTGGACAGGAAGTGAAATGCATAATAGAATCCTCTCCAAAATTTCTCAGTGAGGCTGATCTCTGTCTACATAGAAATGATTCTTACCTATAATTCTCTAGTTTAGCATTCCTGCATCTTCTTCTTGTTAGGTGATGAAGCTATATTGTACAGCTCTTACTAATAGATATTTTTCCAGAAATGTCTAAGAAAGTCACCAAGTTTTGCTCCATTGCAGTCACCCTCATAAATAATGGAAAATTCACTTGAGCATGGTTTGGTTGGCTGGCATTTATGGGAGTTTTCCAATGATAGTTACTACCTTATTGCTTATCAATAATTTATTATTTTACTTTTTTTTTGGACTTACTCATAAATCGTGCTTGATTCTGTGCTCTTTTCTCCCACAGTTTGCTTCATTTCTTTTGAATGCATTTTTTGGTTGGTTTATTTTTTAAGTTGGTTTCTGAATAAAATAAAATAAAATAAAATAAAATAAAATAAAATAAACAGAATGAATTTAATATATTTTTTGATGTAGCTTTAGGCAAGGCTAAAAAAGAAAAGGCAAAATAAACTTACAAAAACAAACAAATGAACAAATAACTAAAAATGTGCCATGATCAACATCCCCCAACTTAGAAAGGTAACACTAGACAGAGAATTAGATCTAAGTGGCCAAGTTCCAGACAAGGAGAAAGAGATAGAGAAATGGAGGCTATTTATGACCTCACCCTCAGGCCACAGCAGTTTTCCATTAAGACTAAACACATAACAATATATCAGTGCGACAAAGAGGTTGTCTAGAGAGTGAAAAGGAGCGCCATCCCAGAGTTTTGTAGCAGAGTCTTTGAGGCACATTGCGGACAAGGTCTGGTTGGAGATCATCCAGTGGAGAGAAGACATCACATGTTGAGGATTATCTAGCTCCAGATTTCCTGCAGTGATCAGATGCACAGGCTTGATGGCCTTCTTCCAAATATTGTTTAGTGTACTGCTGAGATTTTGGAGAGAATTAGATTCGTTCCTCATTCAGCTAGGGACTTTGGGTCTCTCATTCTCAGGCCAACCTAGCAAGAGAGTGGGGATGAGTAGAGACCTGTCCCCATAGTTATCTACAGGGGGCAAAGGAAGGGCAAGTGACAAAATGTGTATCATGATGCTATGAGGCAACCTCCCTACTTGCATTCCCAGTGTTCGGATGCAAGTACAAAATGAAAGGAGGATTCAAGAAGGTAGGTAGCTAGGAAGATGAGAATCTTTTTATAGCAGAGATTTTATGACAGTGCTCAGTGCCCTGAGTGTGTGTTTGTCATTCAGGTTTGTTTTGACTCCTGGTGACTGCTAGGATGACTCTCTGCAGTTTTCTTAGCAAGCTGATTCAGAAATGGTTTGCCCTTGCCTGCTTCCTAGGGCCGAGAGAGTGGGACTGGCTCAAGGTCACCCCACTGACTTGTAACTCAAGCTCACAGCTGCCAGTTTCTAGCCTGGCACCTTAATTATGATTAAGATCATGATTTATGATTAATTAATTATGATATATGATTAATTAATTATGATTCTGATCATGATTTATCACCTGTTGTTTGTATGTAAACTGGGAGCTTATGCACTGGAGACAAATTCCTTGTGTGTCCAATCACACTTGGCCAACAAAGAATTCTCTTCTCTTCTCTTCTCTTCTCTTCTCTTCTCTTCTCTTCTCTTCTCTTCTCTTCTCTTCTCTTCTCTTCTCTTCTCTTCTCTTCTCTTCTCTTCCAAACTAGTTCTCTTCTGACAACTGACAATTGACTGTCAAGGATGAATTATTTCTACTTTCAGAAAAGAGGAAAAAAATGGAACAAATTTCTCTTGTAAAAAGACTACAGGTAGTCCTTGACTTACGACCACAATTGAGCCCAAAATTTCTACTGCTAGGTGAGACAATTGTTAAATGAATTTTGTCCTATTATACAACCCTTCTTGCCACCGTTGTTAAGTGAATCACTGAAGTTAGTAACACACTTGTTAAGTGAATCAGGCTTTTCCATGGACTTTGCTTGTCAGAGGATTGAAAAGGGTGATTTACATGACCCTGGGACACTGCAACCATCATAAATATGAGTCAGTTGCCAAGCATCTGAATTTTGAGCATGTGACCATGGAGATGCTGCAATCGTTGTAAGTGTGAAAAGCAGTCAAAAGTCACTTTTTTTCAGTGCCATTGTAACTTCGAACAGTCACTGAACAAATGGTTGTAAGTTGAGGACTACCTGTACTGGATTCCCATGGGCATGTTGGTAATTCTCTGCCTCCAGAATCAATCACACACACCTATCCCTGTGACCCATGTATGGCTTCTAGGGCTAAGGCAGGATATAAGGACAGGAAATAAATGTGCAAATCAAAATCTGATTCATAGCAAATTCAGAGAGTGGCTTTCAAATGTCCTCCGTTTGTGTGGAGAAAACCAGAGTTTACATTTTAAAAACATTTTGAATATCATGAGATATTAAAATATCAAGTGGGTTGAAAGTGGAGAGAGGGAATAGCTCCCTTGTCGGTATCGCTTGAATACAAACGACGTCATGAATGACGGCAACCGTCCTGCTGTCTCACATCCAAAAGTTCTACTGTTCATGACTCATTCAACCCTTCTTTAGCACCTCTACATCATTCCCATTTAATTTTGGTTTCGGCCAAAGCAAAAAAAAATGGCAACTGCCTACAAAATGGTATTTTAGGCCATCCTTCATCTTCCAATAAATTTCACCTTCTTGTTTCTTTCATTTTAGCAGAAGTGTGCAGCATCCCATTCTGGGAAATGTCGACTTTCCCTCCCACCCCTTTTCTGGGAGCCCCACTCTGTGGAGCTGGCAAAAATATCTTAATAAACAGGCTAGGCTGAATGGACTCAGAACCTCTGTGGGTTAAGAAATAAAAGAGGCACAACAGAAATGAAGGAATGAAGAAAAAAGATGAAAAGAAAGACTGTCGCTATATACAGAAACCTAATTTCTCTTTCTCCCTCCCTCCCTCCCTCCCTCCCTCCCTCTCCTCCAACGCATATAGCTGTGAATGTTCTCTTTCTTTCTTTCTTTTTTCTTTCTTTCTTTCTTTTTCTTCCTTCCTTCCCTCCCTCCCTCCCTCCTTCCTTCTTTCCTTCCTTCCTCCCTCCCTCCTTTCTTTCTTTCTTTCTTTATTTATTTATTTCTCTTTCTTTCTTTCTTTCTTTCTTCCTTCCTTCCTTCCTTCCTTCCTTCCTTCCTTCCTTCCTTCCTTCCTTCCTTCCTTTCTTCCTTCCTTCCTTCCTTCTTTCTTTTTCTCTCCAAGTTGCTAAGGAATAGGGAAGCAAGGCTCTTATTAGCAGGGGTCATTCAGAAACAGACCCTTCGTGCAAATTATCACTCTAAGGACAAATTAATGTTTGTTACTGCTGCTACAACTGCTACTCTAATGTGAACTCAGGTTAAAAAGATAGAGAGGATTATTCAACTGATGCTAATAAAGTGATTTTGTTTTGATTTTGCTTGGGAAAAAGTGTCAGAAATGAAGCAAATGTTCCCTTCCCATTGCAACAGTTCAGGCTTATTAGAATTGCTGTGAAGTAATAAAAATAAGAGGATCAGTTGTATGCTATGTAATTAATGTTACAGTACATAATTGGGATAAATATATGATCTCTCATAGCGATGAAAAAAAATCAGGACTGTGTTCAATCATCGTCACTGCATTTCCATACGACCTCTGTTTTTACTCCCATATCCCTCAAAAGCCGTTTCTAGATAGGTGCCAACTTAAAATGATGAATGAGGGATCAAGAATTCATTTAATCCTTTACCTCATCCTGAGCTGCCACAGATCCTGGCATGACAAAATCCCCCTCCATTCCACACCAAAAGTAAATTTAAAAAGAGTTTGTATCATAAACATTTCAGCTATGTTTCACCCGAAGCCTAGGAATGAATTATGTCTTCCCCAAATCAAAAAGTCCCAAATCAAATTTTCCCAAAATTTTTTCCCAAAAAAGTCCCAAATTTTTGATTCCCCAAATCAAAAAGATGTTATGTGTACCTCTTGGGCTAATCACAAAACAATTAGCTCACATAAGAGGGAGCCATCAAGCTACCTTGCTTCTTAAAGGACCTGCTAGGATCAGGAAGGAAGTGGTGTGGTGGGATGTAAGTTCTCACAAATGGAAAAAGACTGGAAAAAGAGGCCCTGCAGAGGTCCAGCATATCTATGATGTGACAAGGTTGATATACATTACAGCTAAACAAAAAACAGATCAGTGCAACTCTTCAGCACAACAAAGGTTGTGGGAACCCAGAGGTCTATAATGTTTTTCTAACTGGAGTAGAAAGCTCTAAATTACTCGCTTTTCTAGAAGAAAATGGCCATACCTGAACTTAGCAGGGTTCTTTGTGCATCAGTGATGTAGCTTTGCAATGTTTAGGTAAAATTTGACGCTCTTTTGTTCTCTGTGGCAGAGCAGGACAAAGTCATATCTGGAATGAAGGGGAGATACGATAGCAATCTTCAGTTATCTAAAATATTGTTATTTAGAGTAGGTAATGATTTGTTCTCTGTCACCCTGAAAGGCTTGACTAGACCTAATGTGTTGAAATCACAGGGATGCAGGCTCTGTGGAGATTGTAGAAAAATGTGATGGTAAGAGCTGCCAATCAATATATTGTCTGATGTAGAGGCATGTTCCCCTTCTCTGAAGGCCTTAATAGAATCTAGCTAGTCCTATGTCCAAAATGTTTTAGCAGATTCTGCATCTGGCTTGACTAGATGACCTGACAAGCCCCCAAGCATCATGCTTCTATGGTTTTGTATGAAAGGAAGAAGAAAAAAAAAGATGGATTTTGTTGGCAAACCCCAGCAGCAATTTCACATTTAACTAATGAGCCTATCTATAGCAGGCCATTTAATTTCAGGTTTGCACTAGATAAACCAGAGTGAGCAATGAAAGGCTCAGTCTACCAACACATTAATTATTTAAGAAAGCATGGGCGTTTAATTGTTTTGTTAGCTCCAGATTCCTCTGGAACAGAGGCCTGTTTTTTGGAGCCATAAACTGGAACGTCATACAGCATGTCATAAACTATTTCTCTGCTGCTAAGGAAACGGAAGATATAGCTATTCCTGTCCTAATGAGCTGCTAGCAAGAGGGGGGGGATCTAAGAAATCACTTTCTGTCCTCCAGTTCAGAGGTCAATGTTCCTTTTGAGTTGAAAACATGTGAAATTTGCTGGTGCTTTCAGTCTCTTTTTAATAAATTAGTTCTCCCTCAAACTAAACTCTCAAGTACATTTCAAAGCCCAGCTGGGCTTAGCTGAACACATGAAGCTGATATTACATCAAGTCACTGCTTATCTTACTCCGTAAGTTGTTTATATGACTAGCAGCTATTTCCGGGGTCTTAAAACATGTGGAGAACCCTATTCTTGCAACCTGTGATGAATCAGAGGCTAAATCAGTGTTTCTCAACCTTGGCAACTTTAAGATGTATGGACTTCAACTCCCAGAATTCAAGCAAGCCAATTGGGGGATTATGGGAGTTGATGTTCACACAACTGAAAAGCACTGGGTTAAATGTTGATGTTTCAGGGCTGCTACAGCATTAGATTTTACGCATTGGTGAGGATTGTGTAGAAGAACCTAGAGGTTCCTTCCCAAACTGTGACTCTGTTAATGCTTTTTGTAACGTAGGATGTTCCTCCAGTCAGGGATGGGATTCTACCAGTTCGGACCGGTTCGGGCGAACCGGATGCTCCGATGATCAGCTGGGAGCAAATCGGTTCACTCCGACGATCAGGGCAGAGCAGATTGCCGCGCCTCACCTGTGTTTCTCCCCAGCAGTAATGCAGAAGGTAAGTTTTTGTAAAACTGCGCACGCGCACGAACCGGTTGTTAAACCGGCAGGATCCCACCACTGCCTCCAGTGAACAGTGCTTCCTTCTTCACAAGGAGACGATCACTATGACAGAAAGCAAAGAAGTCATTTGCTTCTGATAACAAAAGAGCAGAAATCTAGAATTAAAGGAAGCAATACTTACCCTTTCAGTCAAGATTTCCCCCAGTTTTGATTTGTTCAATTTCCTTTGGATAAGCTGTGTTTATTATCTTACTCCTAATTTCTCCTATGAGCTTTTTCAAAGTGGATAAAGACCAAGTACCTCTACACGTATAAACACAAGCTGCTACATTTGCTACATGTACAGAGTGAGGGGCAAAAGGAAGTTGTTAAAATGGCACGCTCTTCTTTGGTACCAGGCAGTGGCCTTAGCAACATCTGTTCCTAGCTGCCATTTCCCCTTTCTAAAAGCACCTCTGTAGCCTCATGCAGAAGCAGGATAGATGTTGCCTTGGTCGTTTGCAATCTGATTTCCCCATCAGTCTATCCTTGCAATGGCCAAAGAACCAGTGTAAGAATATGATGCTTTTCAACAACTATCCCACTTTCTAGTATAGGAGGCAAAGAGTACAGTTATGTCTATCAGTTTGTGAGCTTGGCTGCCTCCTGATCAAGCTCTTCCCCTAGACCAGTGTTTCTTAAAATGTGCCCCTAGGACCTATGGGTGGGGAGTCCCCCCAAGACCCTTTCAGGTGTCTGCAAAATCTTTTTTTTGCCAACCTACCTTGAAAAATGGTCTGCAAAAATCAAAATTATTTGCCTACCTATGTTGAAAAACGATATTAAAATCCTCTCCAACATTTACCAGAAGGAGTAGCAGCAGCAAATGTGTCCGTTTTAATTTTTTAATGGTAAATGTCAGTAAAATAATCCCTACAAATAAAAGCTCTTTTGGGGTCCTCCATAATTTTTAGAATGGAAGGGGTCCTGTGAGGGGAAAAAAAAGAAGTTTAAGGAATGCTACCCTTGAATTACAGCCTTGAGTAATCATCCCCAATTATTGTACTGGTGCTTTCAGATGCATTAAACTTCTTTCCCTAATTTTTGGCTAGCCTTGGTCCTCCCCAAATGGTCCTCTCCAGTTCTTTTTAAAGTCAATAAAAAAAGCTCTAAATATCTTTAAAATGCATTGGATAGGGCTCTAAAGGCTGACCCTCTGCATACATCTTTCCCACCCAACCACCCCTGGGCAGTTATTCTTTTCCTACTTAGTTGGACAATAGCACAGCTCTAGGATGAGTTAATTACAGTACATTTCTTCCTTGATTTCCCCCCCCCATCAAATATTTAGCATATTGGGCTCTACTTGGCATTTCCCAAAGTTTCTCTCTACAGGAATCCTTTCACTGATGTGCTGGGCAGCCCAGCTAGTCAACCCTAGGTTGTAGAAGAGCATGTGGGAGAAAGCTACAATTATACAGATGCTGTTGTCCATGACTTTTTATAATTGCATTATCCCTTAATGCAGCTCCTCAGCTTCTCACATTCAGGGAAATGTGAGGCCTAATGCTCTCCTATGTTCAGTATGTGGTATTATATTCATTAATATTGAAAGAGTGCATTTGCTGAACCTTATTATAATTTTTATTTCACAAGGACCATCCATTTTACTAAATTACCGAAACTGTTGCAGCCTTTTAATTAAGAATAAATGTATACAGTGCACCATCAGCATTTTAAATATTCGAACCGTATAGCAGCAGTGAAATAGCTTCTTGCCTTCAGGGTGACAATTACATTGCTGCCTTTTGGCTTAAGGGGAAAAGAACATGTTTCTAGCCCTTATGATTAGACTGAAGAGCACCTTCTCCTTTAGTCATGCATTGATTCTACCATAGATATTTCATACATAGAAGGCTTTAATGGACTGGTTTTGCAGGCCATGGGAGCTCATTTTTGGAA
This sequence comes from Thermophis baileyi, assembly GCA_003457575.1. NCBI lineage: Eukaryota > Metazoa > Chordata > Lepidosauria > Squamata > Dipsadidae > Thermophis > Thermophis baileyi. The sequence continues at coordinate 744,496 of QLTV01001132.1, forward strand.
TGAGGGAAAGAAAAGGGAAAACTGAAACAAAACTTAAGAACCTAAAAAATGTCAAGCTAGATCATTCCGCTATGACTACAAGCAAAGGACAAGCACAAGAACAGACTATATTCAGACTGGGCTTGAAAATTCTACTTAGTTAGATAAGACAGAACTGGATAAATGTGTTAAATCTATCGCTTCAGGATTAATGCAAAACAATAACAAAAAAATGGACACAACTTTTCTAGCCTATCCTTTGAACAGCTTGGTTAGGGAAGAGACACAGCTCAGCAACAGAAGAAGTGCCCATCCTAAAATCTTCCCGTAAAAAGATCTTGTCACTAAGCAAGATCAGATCTGGCTTGAATTTGGCTGAGAGATCACCAAGAAATCCCAGGGTTGTAGGATGGTTGGAGAAATTGCACCAAGAAAATAGGTAAGTAGATAGGTAGTTGGATGGATAGATAGATAGATAGATAGATAGATAGATAGATAGATAGATAGATAGATAGATAGATAGATAGATAGATAGATAGATAGATAGATAGATCAGAAGAATATAGTACCAAAGTTTGTTGCAAAAACAAACAAACCTGAACCTTTTATAGATACTGTATATTAGAGGTGGTATGCTGCCAGTTCAGACCGGTTCGGGCAAACCAGTAGCGCCGACTACGGGTGGGCCTGCCCACCCGCCCGGATGTAATGCCGTCCTATTTAGCCACATTTTTGTGGCTGGGCGCATGCACGAAAGGCATGCATGCAAGAGCATGCACGGGAAGCTGTGCACATGTGCAGAGGTGGCGTGTGCGCATGCTCACATTTGCAAACCGGTAGGTAAGGTAAGTGAAAACCACCCCTGCTGTATATCCATATATTCCTGAGGAGTCTAGCTTAAAAGGAGAGACATTCTTAACAAACATTAGAAAGGAATCTCTTTGTCTGAGATGCTGGAGAGCAATAACCAACTAAAGCAAACAGTTTTGAACCAGACATACTGTTCTTATGTTCCTAAGCTACTTCTAACATAGGTATAACATGGGAGAGGAGACAATCCACTTTATAAAGAAGTCTGCCACAGATTCCTATGGGAATGAAATACCATCAAATATCAAATCAGGTTCCATGTAGCACCAATGAGCAGTAATGAGTAACACCAATGAAGGTTCTTCATATTCAGTGCTCTCTAAGGAAAAGTTAGCACAAAAATATAGTTGGAAATATATACCAACACAGGTGTTTTGACAAGTTGTATACAAAAAGGTATATATTAGAAGTAATTGTATTAACATTCAGATTGTTGCTTTAAAAATATGATTCTATTAGAGAAAGTTACAGATGAGAATGCATTTACATTTCTTAGCAATAATTTTAAAAATTACATACTCACAGAAGAATGACTGGAACTGAGTGAACCGTAAAATTTGTGACACTGACATGGATCAAATTTATGATATATGCATCTTCAAGATCAAAGTTTTCCTCTGATGTCTCATTCCCAAATATAGTTGATTAAGGAAAATTAATTGCAGAAGGAAACAAAAGGCTCGCAAATATACTTACTAGGGATTGAGTCTCATTGAAAACAATGGAAACTGAGTAAATTGTTCTATATGTTCTTCTGTTTGTAAAACCACTGTTGCCCTCTTTGGGACAGAAATACAAATATGGATGTCTGAAATTCCATTTTACTTCTCAAATTCTTTCTTGAAATTCATATGCAGCTGGTTTCTTCAAGCTGCTGTAAGGCAATTATGGCTCTTCCATCATAATAGATTTTAATTAGCTAGGGGAATATTGTCTTTTACTATGACACACTCACCCCCATAAAACTCTTTCAGCATGATAAAAGTTTTGTGACAGCTGCTTCCAGATTAAGTATCACCTGTCCATATTTTTAATCACTTTTGCAACTAAGCTTTTTTTTCAACTCCAGCATAAAGTTTGCATTTATTTATCTAGTTGAATCATGAATCAGAAAGCTCTAGTTTTAACAAATATAACTAAGCATGTACAGTATTTGATTCTATATATAAAGCTAAATAAATTAATCTGGGCTTTCTCTAAAAAACTGTATAGAGTTTTAATAACAATTGGAAAAATAGAGCAATCTTTTGTAGCATGAGTTGCTGGGCATTGGGTGGCATATACATCTAATTAATATAATAATAATAATAATAATAATAATAATAATAATAATAATAATAATAATAAAGAGACTGAAAAAAAATCTTAAAATCCAAACTCGGTGGAAGAAATACCATCAAGGCAATTAAAGCCTGGAGAATTCAAGTCATTAGATGCACAAATGGAATAGGGGACTGGACTCAAGCAGAACTAAAGGCCCTAGATAGGAAGACTAGGGAAAAAATTACAATGAATCAAGTTTTTCATCCGTGGAGCGACATTTGCAGACTCCACTTACCAAGGAAAATAGGTGAGTGTCGAATGGTGCAAGTGCATCAGGCAATTGAAGAAGGAAAAAAGGCTTTGGAAGGGGACTGAAGAAGATGCACTGAAGCTAATATATCAGGAAGGCTTATTGGAGTATTGGAGACACCAAACTGGCCTACAAGAAACACCAAATGAAGAACAGAAAAGAGGCATGGGAGCACAAAGCTTTATATGACCAGTACATTTAAAAAAGTGGCAAGGAAAGCAGATAATAACAAGACCTAGCAATGGCTAAGAGCAGGATAGTTGAAGGAGGAGCCCAAGGGTCTAATTCTGGCTGCACAAGACCAAGCCTTAAGGATAAATGCATACAAGGTCAGAATTGAGAACATGGCAACCGACAGCAAGTGCCGCCTCTGCAAAAAAGCTGAAGAAATGGTGGATCACTTGGTTAGCTGCTGCAAGAAGATCACCCTGTCCAATTACAAGCAATGGCATGACAAAGTAGCAGCAATGGTTCCTTGGAAGATCTGCAAGAAATATCATTTGTCTGCAAACAAGAAAAGATAGGATCATAAAATAGAGAAAGTAATAAGAAAATGAAGATGCTAAAGTGCTCTGGGACTTTAGAATTGAAGCAGAAGGCACTTGCCACGTAACAGTCTAGACTTCACAACTGTTGATAAGAAAGACCAAAGAAATTTGGATAGTGGAACAACTGGAAACTAGTTGGACACCATTGGCCTTGACAAAATCACCATAGATTAAATTGCAAAAGGCAGCTTTCCTCACAACAGGTCCTTGGGAAGTACTTGATAGGTGAATAAAAATGCCAAATCCAGCCTGAATATCTGACTGACTGAGCAATGGATCATAATTATAACTATCTTGATGTTCTCATGGAGCTTTGTCTCACCACAATGAATAGGTGTCACATTCTGTCCCACAAATTAGTTAATAAACACAAATCTAGATTGTTGCATAAACCCACCCTGTGTAATTAAGATTCAGTGTGTTGCATGGATTAAATAATGCCATCATCATGACTCAGCTTATCATAGGAATGCTTTCTCTTTAAATGTTCAATACACAGATGCTCCCTAAACGTAAGAGATTTTCTGTCCCTTATTCTGATCATCCAAAAGGCTCTGCTGTGGACAGAAAAACAGGAAGAAAAGTGCACTGTATCACAGTAATAATGGCCATGCAACATATTGTAGTATGTATATCAACAGCTCAGGCAGAAAATAAAGGGCTGTTGCTGAATTCAGTTTGAATACTATGTTTGTCTTGAAGTTTTGTTTTTCCCAAGAGTAAAAGGCAAGTACAGGAGGGTGGAGCAAGAGCCATACTGTAGTTTACTCTGCCAAGCACAGAAATCTCTCCAATTCTTTCTTCTGCACCATTTTTCCTTCTAAATTGTGCATATTTCTCCAGAGATCTCCCTGCTTTCTTCAGTGGCGCTAATTTTTCTATGGCATTTTTCTTGTTAGCTCATCCTCTGATTCCACCAAACACATCAACAGGATTTTGTACTGACATTTTACAATATTGAAAAATATGGAATTATTGAAAAATAAAAGTCTGAGTAGCCTTCATTCAGCCCATCAGTTTGCTTTGCTTTCCCTTTGTGAGGTGATGCTTCATAATGGTGCTGAGAGGTAGATGAGCTCACAAAGGAAAAGTAAATAAAATCTTTGGGTGGGCTGAATGAAAGATGCTCACTGATGAGTTTTTCTCTGTGTGCGCGTTGACTAGTGGCAGCTTAGATCAGATGTTGGCTTTATTTAACTTTTCAGTGTTTATTTGCTTTTTAGTTGCTTATTTATCTTATTTAATTTACTTGTTTACTTAGATACACACAAGTTTACACACAATATTTGTTATTTATGTATTATACTTATAAGTATAATATTTATACTTATTTATCATATTTATTTATTGTATTTACTTATTATATTTATTTATTATATTTATTACATTTATTTTAGGATTAGTTTAGTTTAGGGCATTAGGGATGGAGACATTCCTCTATTATGGGGGGAAACTCCTCTTTGAGGTAAGAGATCCTTTGTTTTATTTATTTATTTATTTATTTATTTACTTGCCAACTTTCATGTGTAACTCTAGAATTAGTTCAGGATTCGAAATTCTATCTGCTTCTTTGGCAATTTCTTTGGGGAAATTGTTGAAAAAGTGGTGGGGCTCAAGACTTGGGCAGAAACAGCATTGGTTGCCCCTGGTGGATGACAGGCTCAAGACCTGGTTGGGGAAGTGCACCTTTCTTGCTTCTTTTACATTTCTAGCGGCTTCAGTATTATTCACCAAAGCATCCTGGAGTCCCAGGGGTGAAATTCAAATTTTTTCCCTACTGGTTCTGTGGGTGTGGCTTTGTGGGCGTGGCAGGGGAAGGATACTGCAAAATCTCCATTCCCACCCCACTCTAGGGCCAGCCAGAGGTGGTATTTGCCAGTTCTCCGAACTACTCAAAATTTCTGCTACCAGTTCTCCAGAACCTGTCAGAACCTGCTGAATTTCACCCCTGTCCTAGACTGCTTACAAGAGTAGGAAGTGAGAGCCACTTGTACTTCCTGGGTTGGTGGTACCAGTTATTGGAAATAAGGGAGGAGCTGCAGCTGGCTAGAGATGAAATTCAGGTGATGTCATGAGGGTCATTGCTTAACAATGGTTAGTGAGGGTCTTCATCAGGGATGAAATCCAAAATTTTTCCCTACCGGTTCTGTGGGCGTGGCTTGATGGTCATGTGACCGGGTGGGCGTGGCCAACTTGTAAAATGTGGTGAAACTCACCAACACTCTTGCTTAGCAACCAAAATTTTAGTCTCAATTGTGGTCATACGTCTTTCTTTCTTTCTTTTTTTCTTTCTTTCTTTCCTTCCTTCCTTCCTTCC
>QLTV01001132.1:753976-765337 GCA_003457575.1 Thermophis baileyi
TTTCAACTCCCTCTATCACTTCTTCTCTGTTTGTAAGTATTAAGTCCAGTATGGCTGTCCCTCTAGTTCCCTCCTCTACCTTTTGGACAACAAAGTTGTCAGCTAGGTTGGTTATGAACCTATTTGATTTCTCACTTGGTGCAGAATTAGTTTTCCAGTTGATATCTGGGTAGTTGAAGTCCCCCATTATTACTGTAGTGTGTTTCCTACATATGTTCGTTAGTTGGTTGGCAAAAAGGATATCCATTTTTTCTGCTTGATTGGGTGGCCTATAGTATACTCCTATTGTCATGTCATTCTTTTTCTTTTATGTTGACCCATATGCATTCCAGGAGGTTTTCTTCTTTGGTTACATATAGCTCTGTAGCAACATAGTGGTCCTTTACATACAGTGCAACTCCACCTCCCCTTTTTTGTGGTCTGGTTTTTTTGAAGAGTATATCCTTCTATCAGTATGTTCCAGTTGTGTGTTTCGTCCCACCAAGTTTCTGTTATTCCTATTATGTCGTATCTACCTTCGTGTATTAATATTTCAAGTTCACCCTGTTTATTCCCCAGACTTTGTGCATTTGTGTATAGGCACTTGAGATCTTTGTGCCTGGCTCTGGGTGTGCTTCCTATGTGTCCTATTTGGTGTTTGAGTTTGTCTTCCCTCCCATCCCTCTTTAGTTCGTTATTTGCCTTACTTACTAGGGGTCTTTGCTTGGAGTTAGGTCCTGGAGATCCTATAGATTGGTCACCCTCCCCACTCAATTTTAGTTTAAAGCCCTCCTGATAAGTTGAGCCAGTCATTTTCCGAAGACATTCTTCCCAGTCTTTGTGAGGTGTAACCCGTCCCTTGCCAAAAGCCCATCTTGGAGGTAGTACAGCCCATGGTCCAGGAATCCAAAGTTTTTTTGGCGATACCAACCCTTTAGCCAGTGGTTCACTTCTAGTATTCTTTGTTCTCTTACCAGATGTTGTCCTCTTGTTGGTAGTATAGATGAAAAAACTACTTGTGCATCTAAGTCACCTGTGCACTATGTTGCGATTGAAATGCTGAAAACTGGTGGTCACAGTTTACATAAGATACTAGCAAAACTACATGTGAGATGCCTCACAGAAGAAAAAATACCCAATACATGAATACAATACAAGCTAGAAACCAAGAAGGCTTACTGAGAGACCAAACTTGCCTACAAGAAAGACCAAATGAAGAACAAATAAGAGATATGAAAAGACAAAGTACAACATGGCCATTATATTAAAAAAAGCAAGCAAAGAACATAGTAACAAGATTGGGCAAGAGCAGGAAAGTTGAAGATAGAGACAGAGCTGCATAAGACCAAGCCTTAAGAGCAAGTGCATACAAAGGCAGAATTGAAAAATAAGGGGGGGATCACACATCACAAAAACCTTGTAAATAGAAGGTGAATGACTATGGGAAAAGAAAACAGAAGTTCCTGTCCTTCAGGGACAGAGTTTGATGAAGGACAGGAACTTTATATCATGAATTCAATTTACAAGAAAATGGCTAGCAGAAAATGGACATGGAAGAGTCCATCTGGGTACACAAGCAAAAGTGACTATATCGTGTCAAGTGATAAAACCATATTTTGCAATTGTACTGTCATCAATCACTTAACTTTGTAAGTGACCATAGAATGGTACAAGCTAAAGTGAAAATAGACTGTTGAGCAGAGCATATGGAAATGATAGACATAACAGAAAACAAAAATAAAGAATGATAAGCTGTTAGAGAAAAGAAGCAATTTTGAGATTAATATATAAAACCCACTTCACTCTATTGCAAGATTTGGAAGACATTAACATGACAGTCCAAAATGAACAAATAATCAAAAATGTCCTTGAACTTGCTATATAGCAATAGCAATAGCACTTAGACTTATATACCGCTTTACAGTGCTTTACAGCCCTCTCTAAGCGGTTCACAGAGTCAGCATATTGCCCCCAACAATCTGGGTCCTCATTTTACCCACCTCGGAAGGATGGAAGGCTGAGTCAACCTTGAGCCGGTGAGATTTGAACTGCCGAACTGCAGCTAGCAGTCAGCTGAAGTAGCCTGCAGTACTGCACTCTAACCACTGTGCCACCTCGGCTCTTCTATCTATCTATAGCACCTTCAGAAAAACCCATTGTACAGTGAAAAATCTCTAATGAAGCTATTGATTTAATGAAAAAATGATGGACAATGAAGAATACTGGAAGTTTCACTAATAAATTAGAGTATTTTGAACTTTGCAAGACCATAAGAAAGCATATCCAAGAAGAAACAAGTCAGTTTAACACGAAGCTTGTGAAAAAGGCAATTGAAGAAAACCAAGGGAGTAATAAAGCAAAATGCAAGCTTATAAATACAAAAAGAAGATTTTTGCATTAAAATGTGAAGATGGCTCTGTGTATAGAACAAGATGGGAAATGTTATAAATAATTGGAAAATTCTATTCAGAGCTATACAAAGATCAAGATCACTCAAAGTAATAACACCCACAAAAGAGGAAATGCCAAACATCCTAGTAGAGCAAGTATCAACTCCCATAAAATCAATGAAAAATGGTAAAGCTTCAGGAAATTACTGTGTTACAGTTGAAATGCTGAAAGCTGGTGGTCACAGTTTACACAAGATACTATCAAAAATACATGCGAGATGCCTCAGAGAAGAAAAAATACCCAATGCATGGAAAAATGATGAAGTGATTCTTATTTTGGATGAAGAGGATCACTACAAATGCCTGAGCATCTTTCAAGCTGATAACATCAAGTACACTGAAGTCAAAAAATGTTGGAAGTGAATACATAAAGAGAGTAAAGAAGATCCTAAAGTCCAAACTAAATGGAGGAAATGCCATCAAGGCAATCAGCGCCTGGGCAATTCTAATCATTAGATACAAAGCTGGAACAGTGGACTGGACTCAAGAAGAACTAAAGGCCCTGGATAGGAACACCAGAAAGATAATGGAAATGAATCATGCCCTTCATCCACACAGCAATGTTGACAGACTCTACTCATCAAGAAAATGGATGGGTGTGGAATGTTCAAGTAGTTCAGACAACCTAAGAAGAAAAAAAGAGCATTGGAAGAATTTATTTATTTATTTATTTATTTTGCAACATTTGTATGCCGCCCAACTCCCGAAGGACTCTGGGTGGCTCACAGTATATAATATCTTAAGGATAGTGAAGAAGATGCATTGAAGCTAAAACACCAAGAAGAATTACTGAATTCTTCTCTACTGAAGAGACCTCTACCTCTACTGAAGAGACCAAACTGGCCTACAAGAAAGACCAATTGAAGAACAGAAAAGAGATATGGAAAGAAAAAGTACTACATGGCCGTTATATTAAAATATAAGGCAAAGCAGATAGTAACAAGATGGAGCAATGGCTGAGAGCAGGAAAGTTGAAGAAAGAGACAGAGTTGCATAAGACCAAACCCTAAGAGCAAATGCATACAAAGGCAGAATTGAGAAGGGAGAAAAATCCCAAAATACAAAGACCTTGCAAATAGAAGTTGAATGACTGAGGGAAAAGAAAGCAGAAGTTCCTGTTCTTCAGGGACAGATTTTGCTGAAGGACAGGAACTTTATATCATGAACTCATTTTACAAGAAAAAGGCTAGCAGAAAATGGACCTGGATACACAAGCAAAAGTGACTACATCATATCAAGTGATAAAACCATATTTTGCAATTGTACTGTCATCTATCACTTTAACATTGTACGTGACCATAGAATGGTACGAGCTAAAGTGAAGACTGACTGCTGAAAAGATTGTATGAAAATGATAAAGAGATCACGGAAACGAAAATAAAGATTGATAAACTGTTAGAGAAGAGCAGCAATTTTGAGATTAATTTACCAAACTGCTTCGCTCTATTGCAAGATTTGGAAGAGGCGAACATTATAGTCCAAAATGATTAGGCAAAGATGTCCTGGAAACTGCTGTATCTATATCACAGCCAGAAAAATACTTTGTACAGTTAAAAATCTCTAACGAAATTATTGATTTAATGAAAAAATGACAGACAATGAAGAATACTGGAGGTTTCACTAATAAATTGGAGTATGTTGAACTTTGCAAGATAATAAGAAAATGTATCCAAGAAGAAAGAAGCCAGTCTAACATGAAGGTTGTGAAAAAGGCAATTGAAGAAAACCAAGGGATTAATAAAGATCACTCAAAAGTAATAACACCCACGAAAGAGGAAATGCCAGACTGGACTCAAGCAGAACTAAAGGCCCTGGATAGGAAGACCAGAAAGACAATGAAAATGAATCATGCCCTTCATCCACACAGCAATGTTGACAGACTCTACTTAATAAGAAAATGGGTGGGTGTGGAATGTTGCAAGTAGCTCAGATGACTGAAGAAGAAGAAAAAGAGCATTGGAAGAATATCTAAAGAACAGAAAGCAGGCATGGGAAGACAAAGCTTTACAAGACCAGCATATTGAAAAGTCGCAGTGAAAGTATATTATAACAAGACCTGGCAATGGCTAAGAGCAGGAAAGTTGAAGAAAGCAGACTTAGTGGCTAATTCTGGGTGCACAAGACCAAGCCTTAAGAACAACTGCATACGTTCAGAATTGAGAAGACAGCAACTGACAGTAAGTGCTGCCTCTGCAAAGAAGCTGAAGAAACAGTGGATCACCTGGTTAGCTGCTGCAAGAAGACCACATATGCTGATTACAAACAACGGCAATGGTGCCTTGGAAGATCTGCAAGAAATATCATTTGCCTGCAAGCAAGAAATGGTAGAACCATAAAATAAAGTAATAAGAAAATGAAGAAGCTAAAGACTTTAGAATTCAAGCAGATATGCACTTGCCACATAACACTTCAGACTTCACAACTGTTGATAAGAAAGACAAAAAATGTTCTCGATAGTGGATGTGGAAGTACCTGGAGACAGCAGAACAGAAGAGAAAAAAATGGAGAAGCTAACAAAACACAAAGACCTAAAAAAAGAATTAGAATGACTGTGTCAAAAAAGAGCAAAGCAGTACCAATGTTAATAGACACCCTGAGTGAAATCTCAAAACAACTGAAGCACCACTAGGACATCATTGGCATTGACAAAATCACCATTGGTTAATTGCAAAAGGCAGCTTTATTCACAACAGTTGCATCCTGTGACAATATCTCAAAAACCATCAAAACATTAACATCTGCCTGTTTCAGGTCTTTGGGAAGGACTCGATAGCTCTGTCTGACTGTGCAATGAACCATAATAATAACTACCTTGAAGTTCTTGTGGGGGTGTGAAGAAGAGGACAGCTATGCCAGAGGTTCAACCATACTTACAGGTCTCATCAGAGGAGTCAGACAAAGAGTATCTCTCCCATAAAAAATATGGGAGACACAAATTACATAAACCAAAGCATACCAAAGTGGTTGTCACCTGGCTTACAGGAACCATGCTAAGTGTTGGAGTTCCTGGACATCTGGTGAAAAATCAGGATTGCTAGCTGAGTAATTGGGGCCAGCAGCTGAAGAACTACTGGAAGAAAAGATCTTTATCCTTACAAAGAAATAATTATCTGTTATTATACATTAAGCTCAACAAGAAGAGGATATTTGAAACAAATGCACCAATTCTGGAAAGAACAACATCCATAAATAACAGAACAGAGGCTAGAAGATCAACATTGATTTATCATACAAAATATTCACAGAAGAATTTGAAGAATTGCAAAGGTCTACCCAGAGCAAAGAAATCAAAGATTGCCAGAAGTAATTCAGACTGCAGAGACAAACCAGGGGGGATTGGGAGTAGAGGAAGCCAGCACAACTATGGAATTGTTTTTATTCCGAAGCATCAGGTCTGTGAATACCTAGAACCTGGAATAATAAAGTTGGAAGGGATTCTGAAGGTCTTCTAGGTCCAACACTCTTTACCATTCCAGACAAATGGCTGTCCAGTCACTTCTTAAAATTGTTCTCACTGTCAAGAAATTTCTTCTTAATTCTAGGTGAATCTCTTCTTGATAATCTTCCATCCATTACTTTTTGTCCTGCCCTCAGGAGCTTTGGAGAATAGCTTGACCCTCTCTTCTCTATGTCAGCCCCTCAAGTACTGGTAGATACTGTAGCTATCATATCAGCCCAGACCTTTTCTTCCATAGACCAGACAATGGGTTAATACTAAAGTACTACTACTTAGTAAGATAGATAAATGTGGGGATAGACAGCATCACCACCAGATGGATTCATTACTGGCTGACCAATTGCACTCAACACTTCATCCCCAATGAAATTTCATCTAAATAAAGTATGCAGTGGGGTATCTAAAGGTTCTGTCTTAGGCCCAGTACTCTTAACACCTTCATAAATGATTTAGAAGAAGGAATAGAAAGGGGATTCATCAAATTTGCAGACAACACCAAGCTGGATAAAATAGCCAACAATTTAGAAGATAGACTCAAGATACAGAAGGATCTTCACTGACTTGAATACTGTGACTGACAAAAATGCAATTCAGTGGTGAGAAAAGCAAGGCAAGAAAAGTCAAATGTACGAAAGGACTCTATCGAGTCTGTCCCAAAGACTTGGAAGATGATCACTACAAATACCTGAGCATCCCTCAAGCTGACAACATCAAGCACACTGAAGTCAAGAAAAAGGTTGGAAATGAATACATCAAGAGTGTGAAGAGGTTCCTAAAGTCCAAACTCAGTGGAGGAAATGCCATCAAGGCAATCAATGCCAGGGCAATTCCAGTCATTAGACACAAAGCTGGAACAGTGGACTGGACTCAAGCAGAACTAAAGGCCCTGGATTGGAAGACCAGAAAGACAATGAAAATGAACCATGCCCTTCAGCCACACAGCAATATTGACAGACTCTACTTACCAAGAAAATGGGTAGGTATGGAATATTGCAAGTAACTCACATGACTGAAGAAGAAAGGGCGTTGGAAGATTATCTGAAGGACAGTGAAGAAGATGCACTGAAGCTAGTATATCAGGAAGGCCTACTGGGTATTGGAGACGCCAAACTGGCCTACAAGAAGGACCAAATAAATACCTAAATACATACCTATACCTGTGATACATTGCTTGAATTATTAACTGGACACAAGCTCAGCTAGACAGTTTGAACTGAAAACCAGAAAGTTAATGACAATTTGCTCAGCAAGTACATCTATTTAGTGATATTAATACATTATCGCTGCCCCATAGAAATGGAGGCAGCTTCAAGAAATTCAACAGGGACTGCTAGGATGTTATGCCAGAAAAGGACAGGTAGATGGAGATGTAAGGGTACAGATGTTCCCTGGAAGGCATTCCCAAATGCAGTGAAAAAAACTAAGGGGAGAAGTCATTTTTGGGTATGCATGCTGACATAATGAATGTGTGTGTGCATTTTTGTGCATCCTTGACCCAGCACTGCATGCAGTCTTCAAGAACCAAACAAATTTCCCCTGATAATGCCAGTGTTAGAGATGCCTATATATATTGCAAGGATTGCGTCAGGATATGCTGTAGACACTAGGTGCACTCAATTTTGTTGTGGATGAACACAGCCAAGATATTTTAGCAGCTGCTCTGGTTTTGTGGAAAAAAGATACATTTGTTGTCTAGCTTTCTCCCTGGGTTGCTCTGAAAGCTTTCTGTGATATAGGTTATGAAAGCTAAAGTAAAGTGAAGGGAAGATGAATTAGTGTGTTTTCCCTACAGTGCACAACAGTAGTACTTTGTGTTGAAAACCTATTTTAACTTGCACATTAGTTATTTAATCCTTCTCCATCCTTCTCCAAACTGCATCATTTTCTTTAGTACCGGAACAGTAATTTTTAGAAATAATGAAACTAATAAAACAAGACGCAGGCATACTGTATCTACCTGAAAGATAATAAAACAGCAGCCAACCAATTTTTTAAAAATGTGCTAAGTGCTACATGGTTTAGAAATCATGCCTTGCCACATACAAAGCCGCCTTTAAAAGCTACTGTAAGTGTTGATTGAAGGACATAATGAAAAAGTATGAAGCTAGCAAGTGCAATGATTGGAAAAAGGCAAGGTTTTTTTTATTATTCTACCACGATTAGCTGCCACAACAACCAAAGTTTTCTTTCTCTGAACTTAGTTTCAATCACAATTCCTTTTGCAAATCAGTTCTATTTAACTTTTGCCGACATTCCGTGTTTGATCTCAGCTGGGAGGCAGAATATTTGGGGAACTTCAATTGAAAACAGTTCAGCACTCTTCAGTCGCCCTGAGCATAGACACCATTTTTTTTTAGTCTGAAAAATGAAAAATATACTTGCCCCTTCTGAGATTCTGAATTCTGGCTTGTGAGCCATGCATGAGTAACTGCAGGGGACAGGGGAGGCACACGAGTTAAAAGCATGAATTCCTTGCATCAGCCATCCTGATGCAAGCACATAAGCTCCTCAGATTCTTGATTCCTTGGTCACTTTGGGATCATTGCTGTTTGCTTTGGAGGGCTCTGCTTTGACCGACTTAAGCTGCCCATGAAAACAGGCTATTCCGAAGGAAAAGCTCCCTTGACCTTCATAAAACTCTTATTTGACGAACGACGCCTGCTTTGCAACCTTTTCAAGGATGCTAAAAGGCAGCCGCGCTATAAATGAAGCCATACCTACCAGGGATTTCTATATTTCGTACGGATCACTGAAACGGCATCAGAACGGTCGAGCTAAAATAAGGGTCAAGTTATTTAAGCTTCCTCTACTGAATGTGAAGCTGAAAGGCTTCATTTTCAGCTCAGGATTAGTTCTTTCCTATAGAATGTTATCTAAAATTATACCTCATCTTTTTTTCCAATTATGGTGGCCATATTGTTTTTCCTAATGGAAAAAAATCTGCTAAGATCGATGCCATTTGGGATGGAGGAGGGTGGGAAGAGTCGTTCTCTCTCTCTCTCTCTCTCTCTCTCTCCCCCACCCCCAAAATAGGGACAATTTCAGGTGTGACCTTATTTTTAAGCAACCTGAAAAAATTAAAATAATATGTGGATTAAAATAGCTCTTTCTTTTCAAAATAGGCACTTTTCTGAATGTTGCAGTGCAGTCTTTGGTTCAACAATTCTGTGGAAAAGGATATGTTGGGGAAACTTGCAGATGTGAGGTTACAAAATTAAACCAACACTTTTCTCCTTATTAAATGATGCAGAATAGCATGGAACTTGGACCAAATCGACTGTTGATCAAATGCATGAAAATGCCCTGGATATGGTTCATTTGGTGATCTCTCACACTTCATGTTCTATTTGGAAAACAGACATTCCTCAACTTTAGTGTCAGTCTCTATGGAACATTAATTAAAACAAGTCTATAGGTCTACGTGCTAGATGGCTAATATACCAATCAATCATTTTTCTCTTTTACAGCTTATGGGAGGTTCAAATAAATGTGCAGATTTTGTAGGGGTGAAAACAGATCTTCAAGCTGTCTTCTCCAATTTATGAAGCTATTTCACAATTTCCCAGAGACCCTTGGATCCTACACTAATAATGCCACATATGCTTTTCACAAAAAGCTACAGAAGAATAGGCAATCCCCAACTTCACATAGTGGAACTGATAGTTTTGACATCAGAACCTGGCAGTCCTAAAAATGGTGTTCTATACAGTATTGTTTATGAGAATTTCTGGTTTCATATCTCTTATTTATTTGATTTCTTTAATCCTGCTATTACTATTTTTATAAGTAACTCAAGGCAGTGAGCATATCTAATCCTCCTCCCTGCTTCTCCCCCACCTCCACAACAACTAACCCTGAGAGGTGGCTTGGGCTGAGAGAGAGAGAATTGTTGATCTAAGGCAGTGGTTCTCAACCTTCCTAATGCCGCAATCCACGCCCCACCGTCGCGATCCCCTCCCCTCCCCCTCCCCGCATGTGCGTGTTGCCAGGCAAGAAGCGATGAGGTGACAAAGGGGGCATGGCACCAAGATGGCGGGCTAGCACGCGCAGCCCTTCCGTCAGCGCCTGCACATTCAAGAGCCGCCCGTGCATCGCACCGTCCCCGGGTTCTCGTATGTGGACAGATAGAGGAGCGGTGTCTCGGTTCCTAAGACCATAGTTGGATGACATCGGAAATATGTGTTTTCCAATGGTCTTAGGTGACCCCTGTGAAAGGGTCGTTCGACCCCCAAAGGGGTCGCGACCCACAGGTTGAGAACCGCTGATCTAAGGTCACCCAGCCGGCTTTCATGCCAAGTTGGGACTAGAACTCACCATCTCCTGGTTTCTAGGCCAGCACCTTCACTATTACAATAAACTGGCTCTAATATAAACCCAGACACCATGGCTTCAACTCCTGCTACTTTTTTCTCCCTCCCACCCCATCCTGTTTATTTAATCCATAGTTGGATGACATTTTGCCCCCTGAGAGTTATACTTTTGTGCCATCACATAAAGCTGCATGGGCATATCATGCAGTACATATCATATCATATCACATCACACCCCATTCCACACAAAAGTCAGCCTTTTTCCCTCCCTTCCTTCTGTTCAAAACCATTCTCTCTCAGATATACAGCAATCACCAAAGCCCTTTACTGGTATATGAAGGAAGCACTAAGATGTTACCATTCCTCCCATCAACGGCAAAGCCAGATGCCGTTGGCGCAGTGGTTAGAATGCAGTACTGCAAGCTACTTCTGCTGACTGCCAGCTGCCAGCAGTTCAAGGTTGACTCAGCCTTCCATCCTTCCGCGGTCGGTAAAATGAGAACCCAGATTGTTGGGGGCAACATGCTGACCCTGTAAACAGCTTAGAGATGGCTCTAAAACACGGTGAAGCGGTATATAAGTCTAAGTGCTATTGCTATTGCTCCATTTCTGCTACCATCAGCCGAGGACATCCAGCAAATCTGACTTGCGAAAGTGCCCTTTTAGTAGCCCGCTGATAAGCCAGAGGTTTGGCAATGCTCTCCAGATTTTAGTGGCAAAGCAGCTCACTAAAGGCCTCCTGAGGGCTGCATATATTCCTAGCAATGCCAGGATCAAGCCTGATTGAGGTCATTTCACCTCAATGATTTAGAGTTATCTGATCATAGTTATGCCAAAACATTGGGAATGAGTACCAGCTTTTTACTAATTCAGTGATAGATGGATGACATAGTGAAGTTACTATAAGCATCTAAGTGAGAAAATGGTCAAAGAATTTTAGGAAAATGCAAATGCTTTTGTCATGTTTCAATTGGTTTATTACATGCATTGCTTTAGGATGGATTGAGAGAGAGAGGAAGAGGAAGAGGGAGAAGGAGAGGGAGTGGGGGGAGAGAGATTATTATCATTATTGTCTAAGGAGGAGGAGGGGGGAGGAGGAGGAGGAGGAGGAGGAGGAGGAGGAGGAGGAGGAGGAGGAGGAGGAGGAGGAGGAGGAGGACTAGCA
>QLTV01001132.1:765404-796040 GCA_003457575.1 Thermophis baileyi
AGGAATTGAAGAGACAGCAATAAGCAAAGTATCCCTTTCTTATCCAACAAATATTGTGATATTGGGCTGGTTTCAAACACTGTCCTTGTCCATTAAACCTTCTTTTCTTCCACCACACTGCCATTTATTTCTCCAACTGGATTATCCCTCCTTTTGCTACAACCCATTTTTCAGTTTTGGGTTCAGCAACTCAACAAGAGATTTCCTAACAAAAGTTCTCTGGAATGCAGTTTTCTATGTTTCCTAAAATGTTATTATCAAAGCATCTAAAAACATGCCTTTGCAAATTATGCAAGTTCTGGGAGACTCAAAGAAAGAGACTGTCAAAGAAAAACTCTTGGGTTTTTTGCCCTATATTGAGAAAAGCTTTTGCTTTTTCAGGTGGAATCAAGATGACATGTGGCACACCCCCATGGCTGCAAAGTCCATTTAATTCAGCTCAGTGCTGTTTTTACTGTCTGCTAAATGGGCAGCTTTTCAGAGAAAGCAGAGAGAAGGGTAATCAAGAGAAAAATAGAAAGAGTTACCCAGTTCACAACATAATCTAGCCAACAAATGCATTCTCTGGTAACAGATCACACAGTCAAACTTGTTACTATAGCACTATTTGGAGATTTTGGATCTAAAACTTTATTAATCATTCATGGACCATTCCTGCTGAAGAGAAGAACATTGTTAAAAAAAATATTTTCCTTCTATGATGCAGGAGCAAAACGTTTACCATGAAAATGGGGTAAATGGGGAAATAAAAGTTTGATCAATGTAGGGAAAAAAGGACCTATTGAATGCTTCTTAGATTTAGACTGACTAGGATCTTGTTAGGATGGGGCTTCCCTTGTTTGAGCAGCCCGGTTTCTGGCATGCCACAGACAGGTGCCAGTCCACAGATCATGGGTTGGGGACCCCGGCCTAGCAGATCTCCCCCTTTTTCTTTAAAAGATAGGTATATCTGCTTTCGGGTGTGTTAATTTTGCAAGAATCAGTGTCTGCCTGACTTTGACAAAGATCTTTCACCTCAACACACATTGCAACTCTGTCCCAACCTAGGTATCTCTCCCTGGCAGGATTATTTCTGCATCTTTAAGTTTTATTGCTTTAAAATATTGAATGCCAAATTAAATAATTCTTTCGGGCTGAAAGAAATGTGGTTTTGATGGGAGGAACCAGAATGAACTTATTTTCAAATAAATAAGAGTTTGGTGTCCTAATTCACTGTAAGGCAGTTCATAATGGGAAAGAATGATGCAACCTTTCAGTTGGTTTTGTTTTCAATTCCCTGTTATTGTGCAATGTGAAATAATTCATAAGTTAATACCGTACTTCAAAATCAGTCTTCAACAAATCTCTTAATCAAGGGTCCCATGGAATGAGTGATAATTAGCTCACATTGCAAGTGGCTGAAGCAGAATGAAACTAATAATTAGATTATTAAGATTTACTGTTGAGTAGAATAGGGCAGCTCTACCTGAGTTGTAGGTTTGGATGACCACCAAATGGCAGCAAATGGAGCTTTCTCAATCTTTATACCATCTAGTAATTATCTGGACCAGTAGCCTGGATATTCAGATTCAGATTAACAGAGTTGGAAGGGACCGTGTAAGTCATCTAGTCCAACACACACACCCCGCCCAAGCAGAAGACTCTACACCATTTCTGACAGATGGCAGTCCAGTCTCTTCTTGAAAGCTTCCAGTGATGAAGCTCCCACAACTTCTGATATGATACACCCAAAGTAGAATCCAATGAAGCCCAATCTGCTGACGGAGCAACTTCAATCCAGAATGCTAGCCAAACACCATTACCACACCACTACAGCACCAACAACTGTTTTCACAGTGGTGTAAACAGTTCTCTTTACAGTTTGGTTCTCCACCTCTTGGTCGGTACGTGTTCCAGTCTCTGCAAGCCAACACTGAGTGATGCAAATTTCCACAATGCCTCATTTCTCTTACAAAAATCGAATGGCATCTTCTTGCTTCAGGTGTGAATCAAACTTGCATTCCAACAAGTTCATCCTGTGCTTGTAAATGTTTGGGTTTTTTCGACTGGAGACCCTCCTTGCTTTCTATGTAGTGTTTCATTCTGCTGAATGAGGCGAAAAGTCCTCAGCTTCAATTTTAGGAGCCTCCTCTTCCTCACTGGGTCAATTGCCGTGCAACCCTCTCAGACTTTGCTGAGGCAACACAGGGATCCCTAGAATACCACCACCAAGTTTGATCTACAATTCTGATTTGGAGCCATGGGAGCTCTTTGATGCACTTCGTAAACTATTTCAAAAATTACCTTCCTTTTCAAACCAGCCCCACAGCAGTTGAGAGATGGTTTGCAAGCCATCAGACAAATGTCCATAAAGGGAATAAATGTTTGGACTGGTATAAGCATTGAAAGGGGAAAATGTTTGATCCTTGTCTGTTTCTTTTTCAGTGAAAGAAGAAGAGAAAAATATTTTTTTTAATTCATAGAGCAGCGGAATCTCTAGGCATGCCCCATGTAGCAATGGGCCACTTTCAGTCAGAAAGTCCACCGACTGCTTGGCATTCTCTAGGCCCAGTCTTCACTTATCTCAGCCCTGACAATAATTGCCTGAAGATCTCTCTGGATGCCAAGGTCATAGACAGCTCTATGCAAAAAAACAACAACCCAACATTTGGGATTCACAGATAGTGTAGATATTGTGGAGAAATCACATGGCAAATTATTGGCAAATGGGAAGGCGGATGGTATGCCAGATACTGTATCTTAGCCAGATTGGGGTACAGAGGGCAAAGAATTATAGCCCCAATGGAATTCCTGAGCACAAATTAAAAAAAATGAATTTACAGGAGAAATGATTTTTGGTAAAGCATATTTTTAACAAAATGAAGGGAAAAAATCTTTGAACAGGTGCATGTTTATAAATCCCTCGGGCTATATTTCCCCCCTTATTTCAGAACTGGAATACCTTGTCTTACAAATAATAATTATTCATTTTCCCAATGGAGACCCCAATACACACACACACACACACACACACACACACACAAACCCTAAGTGTGCTGACCTATACACATTGTAAAAATACTGTAATTTTGCAGAACAGGTAAACATCAGGAGAAGGCCATTGCTGAGATACATCTCAAATTCAATTAAATAAAGAAAAGGGAGCTATAAACTGGTGGACTTAGCCCACTTAAAATTAACACAGGAAGATCATTGATTTTGAAGGGAGTTGAATGTACTTGAAAAATCTGCTTGTTAATCAGCATTTAATTACTCTGTTAAATTACAACTAGGAAGATTTGAATATTTCAAAGGGAGAAAGCTGGCCCTAGCACATTCTGTACAGCCAAGTTAATAAATAGTTGCAGCCGTTCTCCAAGGCTCCTGATCCAAATCAGACTTTTTAAGAATGAATATTCAGAGGCAACTAGCAACATTTCCACAAATCACTTGAGGCTGGAGTTTGAATTGCCTGTAAGGAGAGCAACATCAAATGAAAATGACAGAATAGGAAATTGAATAGCTGGGAATTGTAGATACATTTGTACATTGCACTTTTTAAAAATAAATAAAAAAAATTCAATGTATGAAATGATGGCTTCAGCTTCTGTGTTGAGTTGGTTTCACAGTTTCAGTGCCTTTGCTTTTAGAAATACGTACCTTATCCCTTGAAGCTTTGTAAGTGTTTGACTATCAGATAGCTTTATCTTTAACCAGTAAATGCATCAAAACAATAGATTTCTTCTCTCATCTCAAATACTATATTTCCTGCTTAGATCTGCATACTAAAATATTTCTCAATTACTAGAAAAACCTCCATTTAAAGAATTTAAATGTAGCTTTCTGGCATCCAGTAATTCAATGAAGAATATGTCTACGGGTGATCCAGGAAAGTTCTCATTTGAAAAAGGTTGGTATAAATAACATGATTTCTCTGCCCTTTCAGATCCTTTTCACATTAAATTGCTGGAATGGAGTTATTTGGCATCCATCCTCCCTCTGGAACATCATCCCTCCAGAATTTAGACTGGCTCCCACTCTGACACTCTTTCGTAAGGCCCTGAAGATGTAGTTTTGCCAATGGGCCTGGGGAACCCAGAGAGGGATGGAGCCCATTAAATGGCGGATATGAGTGTGTGTGGTCGCCAAGGGGGGGTGATGGTGGTTTATTTTTTTATTATTTTTTTAACATTTTTATTTTTTTCTACATTGTGTTTTTATTGTCTGTAAGCCTCCTAGAGTTGCTGTGAGAGAGTAGGCAGGTATATAAATTCTCTAAAATAAATAAATAAACTTAATACCTGATCTGGTCTCAGTAGCTGTACAAAAGTGCATAAGAGTTAGCTACGTATCACATAATGAATCAAGGTACATTTATATGAGTGCTATAAAGCACTATTGTATGATGTTTAGTTTTGAAATGTGGCAGGTTTTGTTTTATTTTGTTAAAAAATTACAGTATTGGTAAAATTGCTCAGAAACCCAGGAGACTGAGCAATTATCAGGTACAAGAAACCAGAAACAGGAATTCAAAACACTAAAAGTTTATTTCATGCTACCTATAAGACAAAAATCTGATCTTCTAATGGTCAAGCCAAATTGACACTAGGGTCAATGAAATTCACAGGGGGCTGGACTTGGGTCTGTTGTGGAAGTGTAGTGATTCCAAACTGATGACTCATTTGACCCTGCCTTCATGCTGTACCTGGTCATCTCCAACTGCAGTTTCTGCAACTGAATGTGAATTACTACTACTTTTTTTGCTTGACGATAGAAATGGAGATAGAATCATCCCATTTGCAAATGATATATCAGATGAATTGAAGTATTTAATATATGCTGTTGTTGTTAATGTTTCCCTCTCTCAAATAAGCATCAGGGCCAGCAAGAGTGAAAAACTTTAGAAACCACATAGCATTCCTTCTCCCACCACCAAAATACCAATTTCCATTGCAAAAAATATCACCTTCATTACAATCACGCAACTGAATCACATCTTCTTAAGTAATATTCAGCAGGAACTCTCATTATATTCAAAAGCCTCCTTTAATAAATAGACTGGGAAGGGACATTTATCAAGTTGTGCTCATGTTTACAACGACTGGGAATTAGTTAACATTTCAAAAGATATGATGAAGCAATTGTCTTTACATAAAGCACAGGTCATTATCAACTTTCCAATGAAAAAAAAAAGCAATTTCTTTTTAAAGTATACCTTTAAAAACACTGGGCACTGCTTTTCAAAATGATACTTCATTTCTGAATTTGCAATGGACCCATTTCCTGATGGGGCAATTGCTATATTCCAGAGTGCTTGATTCAGGAGATTTTTATTTCCAGAAATATCAACTCTGGGGAAATTTTAGTATCACTTATACTAGCCATAAATAGCAATAGCAATAGCACTTAGACTTATATATCATAGTGCTTTACAGCCCTCTCTAAGCGGTTCACAGAGTCAGCATATTGCCCCCAACAATCTGGGTCCTCATTTTACCCACCTCAGAAGGATGGAAGGCTGAGTCAACCTTGAGCCGGTGAGATTTGAACCGCCAAACTAGCAGTCAGCTGAAGTAGCCTGCAGTGCTGCACTCTAACCACTGCGCCACCTCGGCTCAGAAAATAAATACTTGCCATAAATGTAAAGATTCAGTATACTAAATTAGAACTTTAAAATGCTGCTGTATCCTTATGTTATCAACCAGACATGAAACAAAAATTACCCTGGGATTGGCTACCAAGATAAATAAAACTAAATAGATGACCAAATGATCTTCTTGTTTGTTTTTGAAATAGTCCCTTCTCTTAGTTTGCAGAGAGAAATGAGATGGTGAAATGATGTTTCTATTGTAAACCATATAAGGAATGGCAAAGATATTGTAGAAGGGGCGTTGGTCCTACCTGAGACGCCTCTTCTCATAGGGTGGAGCCATCATTCAGGATGGGTTGACCTCTGCCCATCAGCCAATGAGGCCCGAGTCTGTTTTCCTTATGCCGGGATACTCCTTGTGCCATCCCAGCTTAGACGAATCCGCCGACCAGACTCGACGTGGCAAGTAGAAGAGAAACGGAACCGAACTCCCATCCAGATCACAGCCGCCACGGGCCAAGCAGATCAAGTCCAGTCAAGAAGGCCCCCAACAAGACCCAAGCGAGGACAGCTCCCCACGAAGAGCCAGCAACCGAAGGAGGTAACAACACCTCAACAAGAATCCTGAAAACAAACAGCCGAAACAAACCAAAACAGGGGGGGACTGAATGATGGCTCCACCCTATGAGAAGAGGTGTCTCAGGTAGGACCAACGCCCCTTCTCCATCGTGGGTGGAGCCATCATTCAGGATGGGACATACCAAAGCGAAAAGTCCCTTCAATGGGCGGGCACCATCTCAGATCCCGAAGAGGCCTCCTCGACCACACGTTGTAACACTCGCCGACCGAAGGCCACCTCCGCGGAAGCATAGGAGTCAATCTTATAATGCCGAATAAACGGTTTGGGAGATGCCCATGCCGCCGCCCGGCACACCTCCTCCCAAGGCGCCTGAGCCACCCATGCCGCCGAAGACGCCGCACTACGAGTCGAATGCGCCGTTATCCCGCTGGCCGAAGGAGAGAAGCGAGCTCATACGCCTTGGCAATAGTGCCCCTGAGCCAGCGACCGATGGTGGAAGACGACACCTTGCGACCCAAGGACTGTGGATGAAAGGCCACCAGAAGCGTTTCCGTTTGTCTGAAGCTTTGAGTCCGCTGTATGTAGATACGGAGGGCCCGCCGGACATCCAGGGAGTGCCAGCGTCTCTCCAACGGATGGTTCGGCACCGGGAAAAAATTTGGCAAGACAAGCTCCTGTGCCCGGTGAAACGGCGAGTTCACCTTAGGAAGGAACGCTGGGTCCAGCCTGAGGACCACCCTATCTGGGTGGAACACGCAGAGATCCTTCCTCACGGACAGGGCCGACAACTCCGAAATTCTACATGCCGATGTAATCGCAATCAAAAATGAGACCTTGAACGACAGATGTCAGAGGGAGGCCTCGTGAAGCGGCTCATAGGGGGGCCCCATAGTACTGTAGTACCCTCAGGAGGTCCCAGGTTGGAAAACGGTGAATCGGCGGGGGACGAAGTTTGCTCGCACCCCGGAGGAAGCTCCGGACCGTTGGGCACTGTGCCAACGAGGCCGCCTGGTCGGAGGAAAGGAGAGACGACAGAGCCACAACCTGTCTCCGAATCGTGTTAGGCGCCAGACCGCGGTCCAGCCCCCTTTGAAGAAAGGACAACACCTTGGGCAAGGGAAGCCGAAAGGGCGACAGACCCTCAGCCACGCACCAGCTGCAAAAGGCCTTCCAAGTAGACGCATAAATTCTCTGGGTAGCCGGATGACGGGAAGCCAAGATAGTGAGGATAACCGCAGGATTGTAACTCCGGCCTCTTAAGGAGCCCCACTCAACCGCCATGCGGTCAGCTGGCACCACCCGGGATCCGGGTGTAGGAGAGCCCCCTGGCTGAGAGAATCCTCGCACATAGGCAATCTCCACGGGGGGAGGGTCACCGACAGCACCTGGAGATCCACAAACCAGGCCCTGCGGGGCCAATACGGGGCCAGGAGAATGAGTTCCGCCCTCTCCTCCAACAACTTGCGGACCGCTAGAGGCAGGATTGGCAGGGGAGGGAAGGCATAAAGGATGCCGGGTGGCCAAGGACTCCGCAAGGCGTTCACGCCCTCTGCTCCTTGGGTCCAAAACCTGGAGAAGAAACGAGGAAGCTGCGCGTTTTCCGGGATCGCAAACAGGTCCACCAACGGAGGCCCGAACCTCTCCAATATCTGGATGAAAAGAGACGGATGCAGGCGCCACTCTGCCTGGTCCACGGCTGAGCGGCTGAGCCAATCTGCCTGCACGTTGTCAACCCCCGAAATGTGATCTGCCACTAGCGACAGAAGATGACGTTCTGCCCACAGACCCAGGCGAAGGGCCTCCCTCATAAGGGACCGGGAGCGCGTGCCCCCCTGCCTGTTCACATGCACCTTCGTTGTAGTATTGTCCGTCAGGACGAGGATGTGGCAACCCGCCACCAGGTGGCGGAAGTGTCGAAGTGCCAGAGACACAGCTCGAAGTTCCAACCAGTTTATGGAGCAGGAGGCCTCCGCTGCTCCCCACCGACCCTGGGCGATGTGATCCAGTGCTTGAGCCCCCCAGCCCGAGAGGCTGGCATCGGTTGTAACAATGATCCGATGGGGTTCGACGAAAAGAGAGCCCCTTGACAGTGCCGGCGACCTCCACCAGGTGAGGGAACGAAGGACCACGGGAGGAACCAAAACCAGGCGCTGGGACGATCCTTGATCCGCCTTCTGGAAGGGCAAAAGGAACCATTGGAGTTCCCTGGAGTGTAGTCTCGCCCAAGGGGTGATGGAAATACACGAGATCATTTTCCCCAGGAGAGAAGACAAAAGCGCCAGGGGGACCCTGCACTTGCGTTGTATAAGGGACACCAGGTCCGTAATGCTGACCTGTCTCTCCTGGGAAAGGGAGACCCTACACTCCAGGGAATCAATAATAGTACCTAAATGGAGGATAGAAGTGGAAGGAGAGAGATGGCTCTTTTCCAGATTAATCTCGAACCCGTGCTGTCGCAGCGTCCGGATGGTTACCTGGAGATTGTGCAATGCGAGGGCCCCAGTAGGCACGTGCACCAGAATATCGTCCAGGTAACACTGGACGTGCACAGGGAGGGACCTAAGGTGAGCCGCCAGGACCGCTAGGATCTTCGTGAAGACCCTGGGGCGGAGGAGAGGCCAAAAGGCATAGCCCTGTACTGAAAGTGCCTACCTGCTTAGGCAAATCGGAGAAATTGACGATGGCGCCGATGGATGGGCACATGCAGATAGGCCTCAGTAAGATCCAGGGAAGCCATAAAGTCTCCCTTATGGAGGCAGGCTAAGATGGAGGAGAGGGAGTGCATCCTAAATTTGCGATACGAGACAAACCTGTTTAGGCGTTTCAGATCTAGAATCGCCCTTCACCCACCCCCCCGAAGTCTTGGGCACAACAAACAAAATGGAGTAGAAACCCCTGCCGTGTTGGTCCCGGGGCACCCGCTGGATGGCCCTAATGTCCAGCAGGTGTTGAACGGCTGAATCCATAAGTGCCCGTTTGGATGGAACGTTGGACAGCGGACAGTGGACAAAGAAATTCGGGGGGGCGGAGAGGAACTCCAATGAAAGGCCATGTTTAATGGTTCGCCTGACCCAGGCATCCTTGGTGGACCGAAACCAAGACCCCGAAAACAAAGAAAGATGACCCCCAATCGGGAAGGAAAAGCCCTCACCATCTGGATCGCCTGAAAGGGTGGGACCCAGAACCCCCTCGGAAGGGGCGCCTAGCCTGCCTACCCCGCCCGGACCTATCCTGTGACATGCGTTGTCTGGAGCCGAAGGGACCAGGGACCCGGGAGGAGGTGGAGCCCTGGTCCACCGCCCAAAAGGGGCGACGGTAAAAGGGGGCCTGCCGGAAGTTACCCCTCCTTGACAGAGATGGAAGAATCTTTCTCCGGTCCCGGGACTCCACCAATATCGGCTCCAACGACTCTCCAAACCGGTGAGACCCCTGGACTGTACCCGATGCCAGCCACCACTTGTGTCGGGTGTCCGCAGGCCACTGCCATAACCAGTGCATCCTTCTCGCCACTACGGACGCAGCCATAGCCTTGGCCACGAAGCGCGAGGCGTGCAGAGTGGCATCCGCCATAAATTGAGAGGCCTCAAACAGCTTGTTCAGATCCTGCTGCACCCTGTGGTTGGAAGCCGGCAAGTGCTCCTGTATCTGACGCAGCCACAGGAGCGAGGTCCTGGCGAAAAAGGAGGAAGTGGACGAAGCCCTGACCGCTCAGGCAGCCGCCTGGTGACTTCTGAGGAGGGCGTCTTCCAGCCACTTGTCCTTGGGCTTGAGTAGCTCCTCCGATTCACCAGGTAAGGCCATTGGCGTGTAAAGGCCCAGGACAGGAGGATCTACGGCCGGAGGAGCGAGCAGATTGGACAGCTCTGGAGCCACATTGAAGAATCTCCATTCCATCGAAGAAGGGGAGGGGCCGGAGGCCGGGTTAGACCACTGCCGGAGGACCGTATCCAGGAAGAGCTGAGGGGTAGGGACGTAGGAGGTCTCTGGCTTGACCTCGGAAAAGAGGGGGTCCTGGTTGGAGCCCTGGGCGGCAGCCCCTTCCTGAGCCAGGGCATCCAGCCCTGCCGTCGCCTGCGCCTTATGTAACAGGGACTTGAATAAGGCCAGGGAAAAAAGGCCAGACGCAACCGGCTGGTCAGGGCCCAAGGATTCATCCTCCGACAGTTCCAGCGTAGCCCCCTCGACATCCTCTAACCAATCCCCCTGGCTCGCATCCTCCGAGATGTCAGAGAAATCGTCCTGGAATCGCTGACCGGAAGAAGGGCCAGCCCGAGATGATGGCGGAAGCTCCTCACTAGAGCCCCCCGTGCCTAACGGGAACATACTGCCCATGGCACGCAGACCGGCCGAAAGGCCCTGCTGCACCGCTGCAGCGATCAAATGCTGAAGGTTAGCAGGATCAAGCCCAGCGGAAGGAGGAGAAGGGCCAGCCGCCGCTGGTAAGGCGTCTCCCTGCGAATTGGCCAGAGGAGAAGGCCCGTGATCTGCTGCACGATGGGAAGGGCCAGTAGAGGGAACCAGTAAGCCCCCTGGGCCCCACAGATCAGGTTCCACCATAGCCAGGCCCACAGAATCCAGGGCCAACAGCTCTTGCCCCTCCCCCCCTTGAGAAGTGCCAGTGTCATCAGGGGGGGGCGATCAGTGCAGGGTTTGCCAGAGGATATGCCCTTGGAGGACCTGCTAACCAGCTTCTGCAGCGCCTTATCGCAACGTCTTTCTGCCCTCTGGGTCACCTTAGAGACCACTGCCATGGCACGATGGCGTTTAGAAATACAGAGGCCTGAGGAGTGAGGTTGCTCCTCGTCCAGAACTGGCCTGTCAGTTTTTTTCATGCGCTTGCCACCTGGTTTGTCGCTGGGGCGAACAGCGACCGCCATCTTGAGGGTGCATTCAAACCGGGCCTGGCAAGATGGCCGCTCCAACCGCCGGACCAGAAATGGCGGGAACACGGGCAGCTCAGGCTCACACCCCCGGCCCGAGCAAGCTCAGAGGGCCTCAGTCACAATCCCCCGGTCGCCTAAGTCTCGGAGCGGATGATACCGGCCCGAGCAGGCTCAGAGGGCCAAGAGTCCCGCACTGGAGGTGGCAGCACAGCACCGAACAGCTGATCCGGGCGCTGACAAGAACTTGGCCACTGAAGGAAGAAGGAGACCTGGTGGGGGGGGGGAGAGCCGCGGATCGCGCGAGCCGAGGCTCCAGCGCCTGACGCTCCAGCAGAAATGGGAATGGCTGGAGAGGGAGGGTGACGAGCTCTCGTTGCCTGGGCTCCGAATCTAACGTTCACTGAACGAGAGGCCCCTCAATAAGCGCCGGAAAAAGCAAGGAGCGCTGCAAACGCCCTCCGCCCCTGAAGAGGAGAGCCTGGAGCTCTCTTGTCAGATCGCAAGGGGGGGAAAACCCCCAGAGGATCGATGACACAGGGCCCCCACTCCGTTCCCGAAAGTCAGCTGGAGCTGAAGCTCCGCCGCTACCCAGAGCCGAAGCTCTTGCAATTGTCGGTCTCCTGATGGTGAAGGAGAGACTGAGACTCACAGACAGCAGACACTCGAAATTGGAGAAAATCAGGCTATCCGAACAGCAATGCACCAAAATTCAGGATGGGAGCTAGACTTGCCACGATCGACCTCACTGAGGACCGAGTCTAAGCTGGGATGGCACAAGGAGTATCCCGGCATAAGGAAAACAGACTCGGTCCTCATTGGCTGATGGGCAGAGGTCAACCCATCCTGAATGATGGCTCCACCCACGATGGAGAATGAAACAATGGCTAAGGACTCTAAAAGAGCTTTTTAAAGGATACTAACTATGACCAGTCTTCATTTTCTTAATCACTTTGGGATATAATCAGAGGTGGGTTCCTCCCAGTTCGGACCGGTTCGCCTGAACTGGTAGCAACCCGCTGGTGACATCACGATGACATCACGGATCCGGTTTGGTCGGTGCCGGTCCGTGGACCCCGCCATCTTTTTTTTGAATTTTTTTGAATTTATTTTTTTATTTTTATTTTGGGGGGGGGATTTTTTCTGGGTTTTTTTCTTCTGCGCGTGCGTAGAAGCCGAGTTTCCGGCACTGCACATGCGTCGCCATCTTGTTTTTGGCTTTTGGGGGGGGGATTTTTATTTTTTATTTTGCACTGCGCATGTGCGCACGTGCGAAGCGCGCACGCGCCCATGAGGCGTGGCCACGCGGCGTGGGAGGAAGCGAACCGGCAGCGAGGTAAGTTAGAACCCACCCCTGGATATAATCAATTTACAGTAGAAAAGAGGTCTTTGGAAACAGACCATGCAAAAATGGATTCTGAAATGTCCACAG
This sequence comes from Thermophis baileyi, assembly GCA_003457575.1. Taxonomy (NCBI): domain Eukaryota; kingdom Metazoa; phylum Chordata; class Lepidosauria; order Squamata; family Dipsadidae; genus Thermophis; species Thermophis baileyi. Next base: position 777,866 of record QLTV01001132.1, read on the forward strand.
TGGAGGAATGGTTGGTGAGGATGACAAAGATGGCAAAATTTAATTTATTTGTTTAGAGAAAGATTAATATTTATCAGTAACAGTAACTGGAAACCTCTTATGGACTTTTTGTTGAAAAAAAGACAAATGAACGTGATTTGTTGATTTGAAGATTAGAAAAGGAAGATTATGGAAAGAAGAAATTATGATGGAACCCAAGAGGGTAAAATATAAAGGTATATTTGGGTATAAAGGTATAATCTCTGTCAAAAAGATTGGAAGCCACTTTTTCTTTTCTTTTATAATTTCTTTTTCTTTTCGTATTTTCTTTCTTACTTATTCTCCATTCTTCCTTATTTTCAATATTGGTATTGTTTTTATATTCCTAATTTTTTTTCAATAAAAATGTATTTAAAAAAATAATCCTGAAATTCAAAACAAGTTCAGTTCTTTGCAGCAGAAAGTTACTAGATTGCATTTTCACAGGAAATAATTTTTGCCACATAGACATTTAATTGATAGACATTACCTAGAAAACATGACTTCATCTGAGAGAATATTTTTACTTAAAACTTAAAACCCCAAAATAACAGATCCAAAATGCTTCGCAATCTGACAGTATATTTTGAGCATATGCATGAGGAATAAACTATGAAACGCATTGCCTCCAAGTCCTTATCTACCTTATAAGCATTTTGAATTCCTTATCTCTTTTGTTTGTCTCTCTTTTGCAAATAGTATAGAGCAAATGAGAGCCAGTTTGATGTTCTGGTTAAGGCATCAGGCTAGTAACTGGGAGACCATGATTTCTAGTCCTGCCTTGGGCACAAAGCCAGCTGGGTGACCTTGCTCTAGTCCAGGGGCCGGCAACCTTAAACACTCAAAGAGCCATTTGGACCTGTTTCCCACAGAAAAAAAAGCACCAGGAGCCACAAAACCCTTCCCGTGCATGACTATTTCATGAGCGGACACAAAACTAGCATATGTAGTTGAATTAAATGTTCTGTTTTCTTCTGAAACTTTTCTTTTCTTGGATTTATCCAAGGTTGACCTACCGGGGGGGTTGAAAAGCTCAATTAATCGCGTGCCGGCAGGTGTCGCACATTGGCGGTTGTGATGCATATTTTGAGCGACAGGGAGCCGCAGCAGAGGGATGAAAGAGCCACATGTGGCTCCAGAGCCGTGGGTTGCCGACCCCTGGTCTAGTCACTTTCTCTCAGCCCTAGAAAGGAGACAATGACAAACCACTTCTAAACCAGCTTGCCAAGAAAACTGTGAGGATTTATCCACACAGTTTCTGAGAATCTGACATGACTGAATAGGAAGGAAAAAGAAGAAAGAGAGCAAACAAGGTACTTTAGAGGGAACCCTTGTAATTCTGTTCAGCTCTTGGCCAAAAGCTTACAGCTTTCTAAGATGTTGCTATGTAAAGATTCCTTTGTGACTTCACTGACTTTCCTTCGGAACAATCTGGGGGAAGCTGATCACTACTGTCTTCTTACTTTTTAAACTACCATTCTAGTTTCTAGCCCTGGGATCTCCTAGTAATCTCTCCTCCAAGTATTAACCAGATCTGGTCCTTTTTGTGCTGAAACTGGAGGACTGAAAATGGTTTCAATTCACATTCACTATTTTTCATACAATCAATGATTTGGCAGATGTCTTCCATTTCGGTTCCCCTCCAGACCTTCTTAAGTAAAAGCTGGATCAGGCTCATTGTGAAGTTGCAAAGGTCAGAGGTTAATAAATTGGTAGATGCCAGGAAACGTATTGGTGGGCACCATCTTGATGGACTCTTCAACAGTCTCTTTAAATGTTATCAGAACAAATGGTTCTGAATAATTAGATCACCCTAAAGCAGGGGTGTCAAACTCAAGGCCCGGGGGCCAGATCCGGCCCACCGTGTGCTTAGATCTGGCCCGCAGGGCCACCCTGGAAACAGTGAAGGACCGGCCTGCGGTGCCTCTGCCAGTGAAAACGGAGCTTGGGAGAGCCATGGGCAGCCCTCCCGAGCTCCGTTTTCACTGGCAGAGGGTTGCAGGAGGCCATCACAGCCAAAAACGGAGCTTGCAAGGGCCACCGGTGGCCCTCCCAAGCTCCATTTTTGCTGGCAGAGGGTTGCAGGAGGCTAGGAAAGTGCTCGAGCCACCACAGGTGCCACCGACGCAAGTGACATCAAGCTGGTCACACTCACCCTGGCCATGGCCACCCCAGACAAGGATGACTTGCACTATACATTGTTATCACTTTAGTGGACTACAAGCAGTGATGTTGTGTGGTCACAGTGGGCAAGGTCAGTATTTTTAGCTTTTTTATGTTTGAAATCTCTAAGCAGTACAGTAAAAAGTTTACCATTTTCTCTCAACCACTCCCATGGGAAAGAGTGATCAGATTTTCAGAGTTTAGAGAGTATAAAATTTGAGATACCCAGTTCCTCCATTAACAGTCTCTTCAACTCTCAAAGTAGGCCAGCAATGTTGGCTCAGCCTACTCAACCCATTAGCACACAGTCAATAGATCAAGGATTGTCCAACTCTTTCTTAAAGTCATATGCAGTTTTTTGTCTCATGGTTTTCTCAGGAAGACCCGGCATCAGATGTAGACTGAAAACTGCATTCAGAAATAATTCCATCTGCTGCTCTCCTTCGTCTCTCCTTCATTCCTGCCAGATCAGAAGTGGGTTCCTCCCAGTTCGGACCGGTTCTCCCGAACCAGTAGCGATCCGCTGGTGACATCACGATGACATCACCGATCCGGTTCGGTCGCTGCCGGTCCGTGGGCGCTGCCATCATTCTTTTGAATTTTTTTTGTGAATTTTTTTTTATTTTTTATTTCTTCTGTGCATGTGCAGAAGCCAAGTTTCTGGCATTGCGCATGCATCACCATCTTGTTTTCGGCATATTTTTTTAATTTTTTTTTTATTTTTTTGGACTGCGTGTGTGCGCCTCCCATGAGGCGCGGCCACGCAGCGCGGGAGGAAGCGAACCGGCAGCGTGATAAGTTAGAACCCACCCCTGTGCCAGATCCTCTTAATATGTTCTATTTTTTTCCACTGGCTCCACTGTAGGAGAAGCTTCCAGACAATTGATATACTAGCAAGATGCAACAGATTCTCAAATGGAGCTGGCAATGAAGGATTGCGGGTATGGTCCAGGCTTTCACCATGCAATCAAAATTTCATGAAATTGGTCCATTAACTCAAAGAGCAATGATTTGATTAAACGACTTCTTCCCCCCCCCCACACACACATCACTTTGCTTTAGCCGATTCACTGTGCTGTTTTGGGGAGTCAGTCCAACTGAACTTATCTATTTAGACATGAATTATGAACTGGAAAGTGGGGTCAAGGGAAGATATTTTAAACTGGTGAAATAGTAGGAGAAGGCCCAGCTTGGGTCCACCCTTGGCCTTGAAGCTCACTAAGTGATGTGGAAGTTCATTCATCTCTATCTCAGTTGCTTATCCCAATTTGGGGGGGTGTTCCTTTTATCTCTGATGTCATGTGATTTTTTTCCAGCAAATCAGAAGTATTTCTGGTGGCTGGAATCCCTGATCAAGACAATAACTAGCTTCTAGCTGTGCTACTGTATTAAAGGGATTATTGTGCAAAAGAATTCTTTTTTTATTATTATTTCAAAAAGGTGAATTCCATCTATTCAGTCTTGTCAGCATGGTCAATCTACCAGATGCTGTAGGGTAGTGCTATACCCTTGTGCTATATCCAAAATAGTGGTTTGTAAAAGCAAACATTGCATTGCTCTAATATTGTCTGACTTCCCTTCCCATCACCTATCATCTTTTCCCTCACCACACCTCTGCAATTATACACCCAAATATAAAGCATGAGAAGCCACTTAATCCATCTTATGGCTGATGCAATGCATTCTCATTTTTTACTCAGAAATGAGCAAAGTGCAGCAATTAGAACTGCACAGAACTTTAAAGAAGTATTGGTGGTGCAGTGGTTAGAATGCAGTACTGCAGGCTACTTCTGCTGACTGCCAGCTGTCTGCGATTTGGCAAGCCGATCCTGACTGGCTCCAGGTTGACTCAATTTTCCATCCTTCCAAGGTTGGTAAAATGAAGACCCAGATTGTTGGGGGCAATATGCTGACTCTATATAAACCGCTTAGAGAGGGCTGTAAAGCACTGTGAAGCAGTATATAAGTCTAAGTGCTACTGCTATGACAATAAGCATTCACTTGAAGCAAAATGACCACGTTGCTTTCTTTGATCTGCTTTGCAGTCTTTCACATTTTTCCCTGTTCGTGCTATCAGAGAAATCTGAGGGGACTCTTCCTAAAAATGTTCAAGGTGTTTCCCAGGCTGGCTACATCCAGGTTGGGCTTCAAGAAATCATACAAAGATGCAGAAGAAGTAGTCAACCCAAAGCCACCTAGGATCATTGAGGAGCTACCTAGGCTTCATACTTCTTCCAGCATGGGTTGCAGGAGAACCTCTTCTAGACTGCTCCCACCAAAGAAGCACAATCTGGGAGCCCTTTAGCACATGCAAAGGGGGGGGATCAAGGTTGAGTGGGCTCATTGCAACGCTGCCAAGGCGGAAGAGACTTCTCCCACCTTGCTGGCTGAAGTCTCTTCTCAGCCTTCTCTTCACTGCTCCCGCCACTCTAAATAAGTTAGTCCCGGCAGAGTGAATAAGATTTTAATTTTATTTATGTTACTTATTGATGTCAATGGTATACTGCTGAATCCACTGGGAATCACAGCTGTTTATACTCACAAATCGACAGTTAAAACATCCAGAGTAACACATAATCAACAAACACAATTAAAGCATTGCCGGTATGTATAAATAACCAATATGAAATCAATATAATGAATAATCAAACCAATCATGAACAAAATAACAGATGATGTAAATAACGATTACGGCAACAGCATGCAAATTACCAAACTCTGGGACAATTCCGTTTTAAGTAAAACTTGAATGCTGTAACAGATGGAGCAAGGTTTACTTCTAAGAGAAGACGGTTCCCTATGGCAGCAGCTACAACAAGCAAACACAGCTCTCACCTCTGGTTTCTCTCACTTTATGAAAATAGGGTACCACCAAGAGCTTCTACTGGGATGTGTATAATAATGAAATGATTTGGAATGAAACTGAAATAAGGGAAGGTTGGAATGAGTATTTTAAGGATGTGTATGGGAATGAAGTGGTACCTTGAAGAGTGATGTTGAAAAGAATGTTATAAATGTTAGTCTCCAAGGAAAAAAAAAGCTGTACACAGTTATTCATAGTAATTATATTCCGTAAAAGTGCCACAGATACTGGATTAGTAAATGCTGAACCTTTAGCCCGGAATATGTCCATCAGGTGATTCCATTGTTTTGCTGTTCTGCATTTCTGTGAATAAATGCAACAGCATCAGAAATACTGACTTTGGGGTTGCCAAAAAAACATTTTCGGGAATGAGCAAATTCCCAAATACAGAAGCTGCAAATAACAAGGATTACCTGACTATGCGGTGAGAATGCTAAATTGTTATAAAGCCGGCAAGGGCAGATGGCGTAGCTGAAGAAAGGCTAAAATACGAATGTAGTTTTCTTACGGAGCAGCTGGGTGATTTGTTTAATCGGTAGTGAAGGCTGCCTTTGTGCCTGATGGGGAAAAGGACATTAATTTCCCCCTATACAAAAGGAAAAGTAACGAATATGAATGCAAAACCTACAGGGGGATTAGTTTGTTAAGCGTCCTTGAAAAGGTGTTTGGCAGAATTCTGATCAAGAGGGAACTAAAGATGACAATGAGCCAAATTTGAGAAATATCAGGCAGCAGATGTATAGAACAAACTTTTGCTCTTCAGCACAGAAATGTATGATTAATGTTAGTTCCCCAAATCAGGAGAGCCGTATCTTTAGCTCGATAATGCTCTCCCCACAGCTGTCCTTGAAGGAAAATATAGGAAAACCTCATATGAAACCCCATACTGCCCTATGATGTGGGTACCATAGAAACCACAGCCCATGTTCTTCGGTATTGCCAGTTCTACAGGGACCTTTGCCACCAGTTGATTACCCTTCTTTTATTTAAATCCCTGGAACACTGTGATAACTTTTAGTTCCACTATCTGTGAAATATGTAATTGTCTAAAAGTGGCAAAAGCCTGCTACATTATGTGTAAGCTTCACCCACAAATGGTTGCTAACAGGGGATAGGATTGTGTTATTCATTTTATAGAATGTACCGTTTACATTGGTCAATGACCAAAATAAAGCTCTGTCTGTGACAGGGATCTCCAAACCTGGCAACTTTAAGACTTGTGGACTTCAACTCCCAGAATTCCTCAGCCAGCCATGAACTCTGGGAGTTGAAGTCCACAAGTTTAAAAGTTGCCAAGTCTGGAGACCTCTAGTCTATGATAAAATGAGTAAGCTTAATTTATGGGATGTTCTGCATGGAGATAAAGTTGAAAATGTTTGATGAATGTGATAAGAGTGGGATATAATGGAAGGAAAAAATAAGGGAATAAATGGAATACTTAATGACCGCATCATTGAGCAGGAAATGAGAAAAGGATATTGGATAACACTTTGATTGTTTAATGTACTTCTGGTTAAAGAAATAAGGAATACTTGTTAGAGGTGAGTTGGTAGAGGACATGAATAAATCTGTATCTAGGCATGGAGATGATATCGTTCATTGGCTGAGAACTCAACTAATTGCAGTTAGATACCTCACATGATGCTACAAGGAGTATGAATCTGAAAATTAATGTATCAGAGAAGTACAAACTAGCTATGCTTGGTAGAGAAAATGGAGTAAATGAATAGAAGCTAAACATAAATGACAAAAAACTATAGCAAGTATATGAATGTGTGCAACATGCAGGGAACAGATAAGGAAATTCTGAGATGTGCAAATGCTGATACAATGTGGTTTGTTGTAAGGAATGAACATTTGCTGTAAGAAGCAAAAATGGTTGTCTAGAAACATGCTTCTGTCCACTTTACTGTATGGAAATGAGAATTGGGTGCATCAGGAGAAGCATTAAAATAACTTGAAAGCAGTGAGAAGGGAGTGTGGTAAAACAAGAAGAGGGTGAAGAATGAGAAGAAGCTGAATAAATGTGAATTGAATACAAAACTGATCAGTACAAAAGAAGTCTATTGAGGCGGTTTGGTCATAAAGAGAGAATGACTAAGGAGTGTATTGCAAAATAAAGGAATAGTAAGGTGGTTGAGAGAAAATAAAACCAAGAAAGTCATTATTGGATCTTCAAAAAGAAATGTGCAGAATTATTTAACGCTATTGAACGCTATTGTAATAACAAAGACAAATGGATGGCATCTCCACTTTTCTTCTGTACTTTTCTGTAAAAAAAAAAAAAAGGTGTCTCTTTTGTCTTCTTCTACAAAGCCTGGTTGGGTAAGGCCTGAGCTTTCTAGAACAAGCTTCTGAGCTCCCGCCCCCACCTCCTTCCTCCTCAGCTCTCTTAGTTATTTTCTCATCTCTTGAGGCAGACTAGCTGAAGAGCGTTATCTTGTTCTTTTAAGAAATGCTCTTAAAGCCCCAAGGCCAGCCACTCGTGGAAGGAAGATTTGAAATATGAAGTGGTACTGTCTCCCCAAGCCTTTTTATGGCTGATAGGCAAGAAGGAGAAACGCAATAATTGCAATTATATGCTATATATCAGGAGGAGTTTCAGTTAAAGAGGTCAGTCCCAACAAAGATGCTACATACAAGCTGGTATAATCTAAGAATGCCCATGGACAAGGATGGAGCTTCCAAATGAAAGGAACATGGGATTTGATTCTGTACTTAACATTCTTCTATGAATGTTGCAATTTCTTGCTCTGTTGTCTTGACCATGAATGCAGTGAGCCATGTGCAGATCCGTACATTGGGGAAACAAAACAACTACTTCATAAACACATGGTACAACATAGGAGAACAAACCCATCAGGACTAGATTCAGCAGTCCATCTGCATTTAAAAGGCAAAGGCCACTCGTTTGAAGACAGCAAAGTCCACATTTTGGACAGAGAGGACCGCTGGTTTGAAAGAGGGGTCAAAGAGGCCATCTATGTCAAAATTGACAGCCCTCTCTCAAGGGGGGGGGGAGAATAGGACATCATCTATCTCCAGTCTATGCAGTCCTTTCAACAATTCCAAGAAGGCTCCACACCCATTTGCACTACTCCGGTGACCCTGAGGACACAGATAAACCTCTAGGTTGCTAAAAAGAATGCAAATGACCAGCTGTCTGCAAGGAGTATAAATTCTTCCATTCCCCACCATCCAGCCACAGCTGAAGAAGCTTCTTGGATGAGAAGCGAAACATCTTCAAAGAAAAACCAGAAAGTCCAGTTGCCTCTTGAAAAAAGCACCTTTGGGATTTGACCATGAATATTTCTGTCTATATGTTGCATGTAAAACTTTTTCTTGTTTTGCTTTCTCCAATAAATCCTTTATCATCTACTTAACTGGCTGCTCACTGCTTTTGAATCCACAATCTGCCCATAATTCAGAGGTGGAAAGATTAAAGAAAAGACAAATTGTAGAAGACTATATAGATGTGGAAGAAACAAAATGATTTGCAAGAGTAGAAAAGTATGGAGAGTATAGAGAATGAAGTAGATATGAGCTAGACTTAGCTATATTCCCTTGTACTATTTCATGCCTTTTATTTCTTGGCTGATTATTGCCTATTTCTTTTCTGCACCTTGCATAACCCTATTTACTCTGAAAAGGAATAATGTGATAGGTATATACAGTATGTGCATAGAAAACAGATATTTTCTGCAGGGAAGTTGATTGGAGGTATTTTGAATGCATACCGTTTGATTTTGGGGGAGGGGAGAATAAGAATATTCTCAATGTGAGAATAATTGCTATAAAACATTATTCTATTATGATTTTTGTCCCCTACTTCACATCCTAACCCTAAGCGCCATAAATAAGAGCACAGTGTTAGTGAATACATGCTTCTTCTAGTAGTTGCAATGGACAAGGCAATTAACCATCAATTTATAGTCTCTAGGCCTCTAATGAATAGATGGCAAGGAAAAATAGGTGGGAATTTTCTCATCTTAAATAAAGTGAAACTTCTATTGATTTTCTGAACATCATGTACATTTTAAAGGCAATATCCTATTTTTCTTCTCTCGTTTTGCCCAGAGAGAGCGTACACGCACATGATACATGTTCCCAAAGGGCTCAGGAAGACTCAAATTACGCAAACAATACGTGGTGTGTTGCAGGCTGGGCAAAGTGATACAATCTGTGTGATGGAAGACTGTCAGTAGAGTTGTTCAGCATTTCATGGAATGTCTGTGTCCCCATATGATACCCTGTTTTCCCCAAAATAAGACTTCCCCTGATAATAAGCCCAATCGGGCTTTTGAGTGCATGGCAATAAGGCCAAGCGCTTATTTCAGGGTTCAAAAAAATATAAGACAGGGTCTTATGTTTGGGGAAACACGGTATGTGGTCACATGATCATTCCTAGAAGCATGAGAGAAGGGAGGGTCCTTCAACAGAATAAAGCCAGGCCATCTATAAGTTTATCATGCTTTTTTTTTATGCTGCTGGAAGAGATTTCTCAGCCAATTTATTCATTTTTAAGAACGTGAAAAGTGCCAGTGTGAAAATTGCCCTGCCAAAGTGACAATACAATGAAGTACATTTTTTTTTAGGGTCTGCCAGTCCTCAGCCACAATAAGGGCTGTACATAAAATAACTTTTAAATATGTTTTACGTAAAGCCTGGGGGTGTCCAGTGGACTGATGAAAACAATGAAGCTGGTTGCTTTCAACACACATTATGGATTGTCTCAGTATAAACAATTTTCTTAATTAATTTGGCCCAGCCATTTAAGTGTTTGAGAAATTGTATCTTTTATCAGGTTGGAGAGGCAGGAAGGCCTCCTGGCAGAACTATAAGCAGAGAAGACTTGTTTAAAATCAAAAGAGGTTTATGATTATGACTATGCTTGATCATTAGATGGACATAAGAGTTGCTTGGGGAAAGCTGTAATCACCACCAGTGGATAGTTCATTGGTTTTATGACTCTTGATTGTATAGCTGGACAATAAAGCAGGAAGCAGCATAGGGAAACTACATGGAATCATTTGAAATGTATTGGTAGTATCTGCTGTTCTTCTTAATTGTCCCCAGATTTACCTGATCCAGTAGGAATCTGTTTCTCACGTTGCCCCTTTGGAAAAGAATAGTAAGGCTGCAGAGATAGCAGCAGGGGTGGGCTGCTGGGGGTTCGCAGAGGTTCGGGAGAACCTGTAGCTAAGATTCTGTGCAGTTCGGAGAACCCCCAAATCCCACTCCTGGCTGGCCCCTGGGGAGGGCGAAAAATGGGCCTACCGGAAGTTCAGGAAGGCCGGAAACAGGCATGTTTCTGGCCTCCAGAGGGCCTCCGGAGCTTGGGGAGGCTGTTTTCGCCCTCCCGGAGGCTCAAGGAAAGCCTCCGGAGCCCAGGGAGGGCAAAAAGGCCCCCCCCACCATGGTGTAGGAGGTCGACTAGGCCACGCCCACCATGGTCACACCCACCCAGCAACCAGGCAGAGAACCCCTTGCTAAAATTTTTGAAGCCCACCCCTGGATAGCAGATACAGATAGTCCTTGACTTATGACCACAATTGAGCCCCACGTTTCTGTTGCTAAGTGAGACACTTGTTAAGTAATTTTTGCCTCATTTTATGACCTTTCTTGCCACAGTTGTTAAGTGAATCATTGCAGTTGTTAAGTTAGTTTCACGGTTGTTAAGTCAGTCTGGCTTCACCTCTGACTTGACTTGTCAGAAGGTTGCAGAGGTGAACACATGACCTGGGGACATGTTTTAACTGTGAGCCATTTGCCAAGCATCTAATTTTCATCCCGTGAACATGTGGATTCTGTAAAGGTGTTAAGTGTGAAAAATGGTCATAAGTCACTTTTTTTCAGTGCTGTTGTAACTTCGAACGGTCACTAAATGAACTGTTGTAAGTCAAGGGCTACCTGTAATTCAGATAATAAATATGTTTGGAATTTTAATTCTTGTTAAGTTTGTTTGAATATCTGTTTTCTTCCTTTTATTCACATGTAATTCTCTCTCTCTCTCTCTCCTCTCCTCTCCTCTCCTCTCCTCTCCTCTCCTCTCCTCTCCTCTCCTCTCCTCTCCTCTCCTCTCCTCTCCTCTCCTCTCCTCTATTTATCTATCTAAACAACGGAGATGCCAACACTGAGTTTAAGATCGAAACCCACATTGTATGACAAATACATTGATGCAATCTGTAGCAGTTTCTTTTATCTAATGTTATACACGTTGAGCCGAGGTGACGCAGTGGTTAGAGTGCAGTACTGCAGGCTACTTCAGCTGACTGCTAGCTGCAGTTCGGTGGTTCAAATCTCACCGGCTCAAGGTTGACTCAGCCTTCCATCCTTCCGAGGTGGGTAAAAATGAGGACCCAGATTGTTGGGGGCAATATGCTGACTCTGTGAACCGCTTAGAGAGGGCTGTAAAGCACTGTAAAGCGGTATATAAGTGCTAGTGCTACACAACTTTGGACAAAAAAGGTCACATAATTGCATGTTTGTGATATTAATAACCTGAATTGAAATTCATATTGATAGAAGATTTCTCCTTTTTTTGTTTACAACACTCTGCATTATCTAAACAATAGACTGTCAATTAATATTGTATAAGCATGGATGTAAACACTGTATTGGAGCAATGTATGTATTAAGATTTACAACACTAAAATTAGAAGAAAAAAAACTAAGATAACCATTTTGGGAGTTGGGGATGAAGGAGAAAAACTGTTCAATCCTTTCTTCTTTGGTTATAAAGCAGCTTCAAATCTCTCTCTCCAAAATGCAAGTCATTAAAAATGTTTCTCCCCTCCTTCCCTCCCTTTTTATCTGAGGAGCAGGAACATTTTGATTTTTAATATAGTCAGAAAAGAAAGAGCTACTCTTCCCTGACCCAACCTTTTTTCCTCACAGCTCACATTCTGCCCAGAATCTATCCATCAAGACATTTTCATTTACATGAGTATTAGAAAATATTTTAAGACTATTTATTTTCTTTCAAAATATACGTTCTCGTTTCTTAGCCAAAACTATGCCAGAGATGTATCAAATCTTACAGATAGGTATATTCAGGTTTACACATTACCTCTAGTTGTGTGGATCTAGTCAATTCACGTTCAGAATGAATGACTCCCACCAGCTTCCTTATTACAGGTAATCCTTGACTTATGACCAAAACTGAGCCCAAAATTTCTGTTGCTAAGTGAAATATTTGTAAAGTGAATTTTGCCCCATTTTACAATCAATCTTGCCACAGTTAAAGTGAATCACTGCAGTTGTTAAGTTAGTAGCACGGTTGTTAAGTGAGTCTGGCTTCTCCATTGACTTTGCTTGTCAGAAGGTCGCAAACAGTGATCAAATGACACTGGGACACTGTAACCGTCATATGAATATGAATCATTTGCCAGGCCTCTGAATTTTGATCACATGATCTTGGGAATGCTACAATGATCATAAGTATGAAAAACGAGCATAAGTCTCTTTTTTCAGTGCTGTTGTAACTTCGAACGATCCCTAAATGAACTGTTGTAAGTAGAGGACTATCTGTACAAGATGCCATTAATGAACCAAAGGTGCTTTTTCAAGAAACAACTGAACAGCTGAAGAAGCTTCTTGGATGAGAAGCAAAATGTCTTCAAAGAAAAACCAGAAAATCCAGTTGTCTCTTGAAAAAGCACCTTTGGGACAACCGTGACCTGGATGACTGAGAATCTCCATAGACATTTAGTTATGCCATTAATGAGTTATCTATTATTATTATATTTATATTCCATCTTTATTTTGGACAACCCTTTATTTTCCAAACGACAATAATAATGTTGCGAGGTGGGCTGAGTTGAGCTGAGAGTGACCGGTCCAAAGTCATCCAGAGCGATTCTGTACTTAAAGGAGGACTAGAACTCATGGATTCCCAGTTTCTAGTCCAGCACCTTTAAATACTACATCAAACTGGACATCTGGGCAACGGCTTCATTCTATACTTTATGAAAGGTTGGTTATTAGCTGGGAATGCATTAAAACAAACAAATGGATTTCTGTAATTTATATTGCTGAAGTTGCTCTAGTTACGGTTAATGGAAAAAAACTAACCAGAACAAATGCCTTTGAGATAGACGTCCTATGTCCAGGGTGGTCTCCTCCTTTGGGGGCTTCCTAACTGCCACAAGTGACATCCTTTCCTTGAAAAAATGTGGCACAGCCCAGCTTTCGTGTGACTCAGGGATCCATCCATTCAGGGAAGAAAGTATTGCCCAATTTTCATCAATAAACTTCAGAACGAAGCCCTATATTTCTTGGTGGTACATTTTTGGGGAAAAAAAGAATAGTGGCTTTGCACTGAGTCCAAACTGGAACATTCTCTGGAGGTAAGGAAAGGCTCACAGTTTTTTATTAATATTTTTTAAGAAATCAAATCGCTGTATTGATCTCTTTCTGTGATTCTGGATTAATGCAATTTGGTGGCAAGCCATAATTTTCCACGCTTTTCAAAGCATGGCTGTGATTACAGCTTTTGATTGCAAATACATTCCTGGGCAGGAACGGATACAGAAATGATAGAAAAAAGGAAAAGATGATTGTTCCCTGTGTTGGGCCGCTTTTCTGTTTTTCCTCCATCAGCTCACTTTAGAGTGACCGCACCTGACATGAACCTCGAGTGGAAAATTAACCTTTTCTCTCTTTCTTTCTCTCCTAGGCAATGGTGTTGTAGTTCCTTCCTTTTCTTTATTTGCAAATAAATCCTCCTCCTGACTTGAAGGGAGGGATCTTTTCTGCTTTTTGCCCACACTGAACACGGCAGCTGCCCTATTCCTCCTCCTTTTTAATTACAGCTTGCCTCTTGTGCCCTTTTGTATGTGATAATTAACATTTCTTCTACCCTCGTTGTACAATGGCAATTTATCTCTCGAAAGTATGATTTGCTTCTTGCCTGCTTTTATTTTTCCTCTGAAAGAGGGCACAGACTTAAAATATTTTCAAAGGGGAAAGCTACTGTTGTCCTGTTCTGTAACAAGTTTTCATTAGCTGCTGCAAGCAGTAACACAATTATACACAATACATTTCCTTCTGCCATATTATGCTTTATTAATGTTTTAACTTTCCCATCTCCATGGTTACTTGATATTAAGTATTCCTGAGACAAGGAGAGGCTGAATATGCATGGATGAGATGCACCCACAAGAATTATCAGTGGAGTGTTCCAGGGGTGGGTTCTGGATCCTTTTGCTGCCGATTTGCTCAGGGTCGCGCCACATGCGCAGCAATCAAAAAATAGCTTCTGTGCATGCACAGAAGCAAACAATTAGCTTCTGCGCATGCACAGAAGCAAAATCCAAGATGGCGGTGCCCACGGAGACACCGACGGAACCGGCTCCATCACGTCATCGCCAAGTTACTAACGGTTCTAAAGAACCGGTTAGAACCGGTAGGAACCCACCTCTGGAGTGTTCCCTTGGGGGGTTAATATAAACCAAAATATGGGAGATTATCTCTTTCCCTTAATGGACCTTGGTGACCAGTGAAAACACCTGATTCTACATATGGTGTGGACTGCAGCAAAGTTTAGGGCAGACTGAGGTGTACCTCACTTCTGGAGGTGCAGACAGAGTCCAAGGAGGCATGAAGAGCCATTTAGCTGATAAATCTGCTTTTCCAAAAGTTTCGTTGCATTGCTTTCATTACAGGTAGTCCTCGACTTAGGACCACAACTGAGCCCAACATTCCTGTCGCTAAGTGAGACCATTGTTAAGTGAATTTGGCCCCATTTTACACCTTTTCTTGCCATAGTTGTTAAGTGAATCACTGCAGTTGTTAAATTAGTAATCCAGTTGTTAAGTGAATCTGGCTTCCCCTTTGACTTTGCTTGTCAGAAGGCCTCAGAAGGGGATTACATGACCCTGGGACACTACAATCATCATAAATATAAGTCAGTTACCTTGCGTCTGAATTTTGATCACACAACCATGGGGAAGCTGCAATGGTTATAAGTGTGAAAACGACCATAAGTCACTTTGTTCAGGGCCATTGAACTTTGAACGGCCACTAGATGAACTGATGTAAGTCGAGGATTACCTGTATTCATTTTTGTCCATGGTGGTGTTTGGATTTTTAGAGGAGGCGGGTACATTAAAATTGGGGTACAGAAAGAAACCTTCCCCTATTATTCCCGGTACTTATGCAGGGGGTGGGCACCCATCACCTGTTTCTTTTACATTAAAATGCCACAACTTTCCAAAGTGGGTTCCATTGTGAATTGGATAACAGCAATGGAGTCTTTTGCCATCTGTTGTTCTTAATTTGAAAGTTCTCACAGGTTAGACCACATGCAAAACTCAGCATGGGTCTGGGAAAATTGTTTAAGAACTGGCGTGTTACACCAAATTGGATCAGACGAAGGAGAAAGGTGTACGTAGGACACAGTGGAACGCTGAGGTTGAAAATTGAGAAAAAGCTATACAAACTCCATATAATAGCAATAGTAAGAGCCCAGAGCCTTTTGCCTTGGGGCAGCTATAATAATAATAATAATAATATCCTTGGGGAGGACTCGATAGATGGACAAAAATGCCAAATCCAGTCTTAAACATATGGTTGATTGTGCGACCAACCATAATAATATGTCATGAGGTTTCTCAGGACATATGCATACATTTGCTTTGAAATTTGATGGAATGGGAGCACAAACAAGCGGACATAAATTATTTATAACATATCCCCCCTCCCGAGTGTTCCAACCTGTTAGAGTGAATTAGAAATGAACAGCACTTCAAATTACACAAAAGGAATAAAACCAACATACATAGGCCATACTATTAACAATCACAATGAAAATAAAGTGTATATAATTATGAATGAATATGTGAGTACATGCGGCATTCACATAGATTGATCTCAACATTCCAAGATTTGCAGTGGCATGAATATTTTATACGAAACAGAAAGTAGTTCATTAAAACCAGTTGATGTTTTAATGAAAACATGACATGCTGATTAGTAAGTTCATTAAGTGTGGGCTGGAAAGCATGACAATTAAGTGGATATATAGTTGGCTCAAAGGATGCTTGTCAATGGTGCCTCATTAGATTGGAGACAGAAATCAAACAGGATGTTACCAAGAACAGAGTTGAGCCCTCTATTGTTCAAGATTTTCATTTATAATTGGGATGCAAAACTGAACAAAGTTCTTATTAAATACCTCTCAGATGATAACAAATTTGGGTGGGATACATTAATACCTCCAAACTTAGAAATAAAATTCAAATAGATTTGGATTGGTTGGAAATATGGCTAAAAGTAAGATCATTACATTTGTTTACTTTGCTTAGGAAACATCCAATGAACGAGTATAGGATGGAGGTTACCTGGGTTAGTCTGAAAAAGAATACATGTGAAAGAGCTCAGAACAATAGCCTATGGAAAAGAATGTGACCTAGCAGTGTGATGCCAAGGCAAATGTAATTTTAGTACAACATAATTCCATTATTCTATTCTTTTTGGGTCAGACACTACAGAGGCTACTCTGTCCACTTCTGGGCACTACTGTATGTGTTAAGAAGGCTTCAGAGAAACTGGAGTACTTTCAGAGAAAGGCAAGTGAAGAAGGACAGGAGGACAAGAAAAGCAGCCCTATGAAGATGTGTTGGGTGTGTGTGTGTAACCTTGCGGAAAGACAACGGAGAGGAAGTATCAGAGTCCCCTTCAAATGCCCAAGAAGTATGTCACACAGCAGAAGGTCAAGACCTGTTCTTTCTCATTCTGGAGTGCAGGGCACGAAATAATGGATTTCAGATTCTATCTGAAGGTAAGAAAAGGCTTTCTAAGAGGAAGAGCAGTTTAACAGTGAAACCAATTATCTAGAGAAGTGATGGGCTCCTTTTCACTCGAAGTATTCATGGGGAAGCCAGAGCAGCCATCTGTCAAGGATGCTGGAATTCAGATTCCTGCCCTCAACAGAAGTTTAGACTTGATGAGGTTAAATGGCTTTCTTCTTTGGCTATGATTCTAAAGTGGCTGCCGATTTCTGGTTTGTTTGTTTGTTTGTTTGTTTTTTGTATTTGTGGTCACCAAGGATGCCCAATCCAATTTAATTCTAGTTAGAATCAATCCACTAAAATCAGTGGCACTTAAGTTAGTTCTGTTGGTTTCAGTGAGAAGAACCAAGGTAAAATTAAATGTGAATCCTGCTCAGTGTGTTGTGCAACCCATCCTTTTGTGTAATCCTTGCCAGAATCAGTGAGATCTATAGATTTTCCAAAGAATTATTATATGACACCTAAAGTTCAAAGGCAACTTCTTTCTCAATTCCAGATAGTAGGGCTATGCAAGTGTTCAAAAGTGGTGCTTTTCAAAAAAACACAAGGCAAGCAAAACATTCCTCTTCAGATTTAAAACATCTGCATTCCCCAACGCAGAGTTGCTTTCAACTCTCTCCCCATCTGTTTGCCCCTCTGCTTTCAACTCTCTCCCCATCTGTTTGCCCCTGTCCGTGCATGCACAGCTGCTCTGTTTTGCTGGCAGTCCTATCCTAGTGGTCGTGTTTTCTAGACTTACCCAGAGATAACCTTTGAAGCAATTGCACTCAGTTTTTAGTGCCCAACCTTGGGGTTCTCTAAACTCACAACTCCTGCTCAAAGAGCAGGGGGCAGTCGTGGCTAGGAGAGTGTTTGCACAACTTTGTGTTGTGAGCCAATTGCTCTCTTTCCTGGATTGTGAAACTTGTGCTCAGTCACTCATTCTCTGGTCAACTCATGTTTGTGCTCTACATGGTGTTACTTTTGAAGGATATTTGGAAGCTACAGCTGGCACAGAATGCAGCTGTGCAGACAATTTTAGGTGGCCTATGTAACACTGGTGGTGCAGTGGTTAGAGTGCAGTATTGCAGGCTGACTCTGCCCACAGCCAGGAGTTTGATTCCTGACTGACTCAAGGTTGACTCAGCCTTCCATCCTTCCGAGATGGTAAAATGAGGACCCAGATTGTTGGGGACAATATGCTGGCTCTGTAAACCATCCAGAGTGTGCTGTTAAGCACTATGCCAGTGGTTCTCAACCTTTCTAATGCTGTGACCCACTGACCCACCCCCCCTGCTGCCGTGACCCCCTCTCCGCCCCCTCCCCACGCGGGACGAGGTGACAAAGGAGGCGTGGCACC
>QLTV01001132.1:796146-816235 GCA_003457575.1 Thermophis baileyi
GCGGCGACCCCTGTGAAAGGGGCGGTCGACCCCCAAAGAGGTCGCGATCCACAGGTTGAGAACCTCTGCACTATGCAATGGTATACAGGTAATCATTGACTTACAACAGTTCATTCAGTGACCATTCAAAGTCACAACGGCATTGAAATAAGTGACTTATGTCTGTTTTTCACAGTTAAAAAAAAACCTTTGTAGCATCCCCATGATCATGTGATCAAAATTCAGATGCTTGGCAACTGGTTCATATTTATGATAGTTGCTGTGTCCCAAAGTCATGTGATCCTCTTTTGCGTCCTTCTGACAAAGAAAGTCAATGGGGAAGCCAGATTCCCTTAACAACCGGGTTACTAATTTATCAACCGTAGTGATTCACTTAACGACTGAGCCAAAGAAGTCCGTAAAATGGGGCAAAACTCACTTAACAAGTGTCTCATCTAACAACAGAAATTTTGGGCTCAATTGTGGTTGTAAGTCAAGGACTACCTGAATAAGTCTAAGTGCTATTGCTGTCATGAGCCGCACTAGCTGTTGGTTTGCTTCCAGATCCTATTCAAGTTGTTAGTCAGTTCCTTTAAAGACCTTTGTGGCAGGGGTCCCCAACCCCCAAGTCACCGACTGGTCTGTGGCCTGTTAGGAACCAGGCCTCACAGCTGGAGGTGAGCGGCGGGTGGGCAAGCAAGTGAAACCGAAACCACCCGCCCCTCCCTCCCTGGAAAAATTGTCTTTTGCAAAACCAAAAAGGTGGGGACCTCTGCTTTATGGCATAGCTCCACGCTATCTCATTCCAATGGGCTTGGCCCACCCCGCTTGTTCCGTTGGTCAATGCATTCCAACTGGCAGGGTCCAGGAGAAGGCTCTTTTCTGCTGTGTGGCTCCCACTCTCTGGAACAGTGTGCCCCTCGAGATGAGATCCGCCCCATCCTCTTGAACTTCTGTAAGGGCCTGAAGACGTGGCACTGCAAATGGTCCTGGAGTGCCGATCAGAGTGTTCCACGTTGGAGGCAGTTAGTGGACTAGGAAGAAGATCCCACCCTGCTGTGTTTTGGTTTTTAACTTATTTCATATTTGTTCACTTTAATATTCAGTGTTTTTTACATCTGCTTTCACAAGGTTGTAAGCCATGCAAAGTCACTTCAGAGTGAGATGGGGAGCTTATAAATTTAATAAACAATAAATAAATAAAGCTTTCCTGAGGTCGCAATTGCTTTAACACTTCAAAAAGATAATGTTCTGACCTAGGCTTCCTGATAAATCATAAACCACAAACGTAGTCCCAAAAAACCTCTTTATTTCAACGGCTGTGAATTATTTTCAGTCACAGCCGTAATAAGTCCCAAACAGTTTTAATTAGTCCGATAGAAGTCTGCCACAGTCTTTCAGAAGAAGGGTGATAAGCACCCACCATTATCTCTTTTGACACGCTGCCAAAGACCTAATTGGCAAGTAGCTTTGCAAGGCCAAACCGAACACAGAGTCAGAACGGAGCTGCTGAGTTACATTGAACCAAGTTGCTTCCTGCAAAGCTCACATCCATTTGCTCCACTTTTATGTCCTATGGGAGGGGCCAATCATCTCCAAGCCTTACTCCCGAGTAGTCCTTTTCTTCCTTAACTGTTCTTGCCTTCTGGCAGCTCTGCGCATGCGCCAGAGGTGGGTTGCTGCCGGTTTGGACCGGTTCTTTAGAACCAGTAGCGGAAATTTACCGCCGCTCGCCAAACCAGCAGCAAAGACTGGCGGTCCACACTCCTGAACCGGTCCTCCGGTTGCTGCAGCTTGAAAAATAACCCTCTGCGCATGTGCAAAGGCTTCTGCGTGTTTTGTGTGACGCGATGTGGGGGCGCGTGCGCGAAGCGAGCGTGCATGCACATGCAAAACATGCACTTCCATCGTGATCAGAAACAGTAGGGAAGGTAAGTAGAACCCACCCCTGGCATGCGCGCATTGGGAACAGGCTCCCCCTGTCCCTCTGCCTAGCTGATGTCAGCCTCTGGAGGCTCCGGAGTCAGCACAGACCTCCCAGATGGCCCGGGCCCCATCTCTGCCTCCGACATAGAGCCTTCTCCAGACTCCAGGACTGGCCCATGTTCCTCCCCACCTTCCTCGGTGTCGGACTCTGCTGCCAGCTCCGCAGGCCGCTCGCAGACCACAACAGATAACCTGACTCATGTCTGTTTGATAAAGCTTTGCTTTCAAATGCTTTGCATATAATCATGGTCTTGTAGAAAAAAAATTTTCAGTATCTGAATTCAACTTGACTTAGAGGGCCTTTGGCTTGCTTCTAAAATTGCCAGCGGTTTTGTTAATTATGACCTACAACAGAATAGCATTTTTAACTGAAGGTACCACTTTTCTCCCTGCAGTGTTACACACAAATAGCAGGCACCAAATCATTGAACCACGATCGGCATTTGAAATGAGTGCCGAGCGATACATCCTCCACTCCATAAACAGATCGCTGAACCATCCACTGCCCTTTGGTGTTGGGCCATCAATATACATTTGAAATAATTATATTGCAATCCACAACTTAGGGAATCCCAGCACAAGTTACTCGCATTTGTTGTAGAGACATTGTAGATTCCACTTATTGCTTCACGGATGATCAACTTTCCAAATTTGAACCTGCTGCTCAGTACTGCGAATCGGTTTGTTGTTGAGTAACGGCATTCAGCCTTGGCACTAGGTTGGAATGCTGCGTCATCAGCAGCAAGCGGAAAGCACCAAAACAGTAATTGCAGATAGTCAACCTGACCTTCACAGCTTTCACACGGTAACCATATTCCTGGGTATAAATTATCTGCTGGCATTTCAATCTCTGGTCGATCCACCAATCAACTATGTGCTAGGCTGGCAAAATGGAAAATTGCTCACAGATTTGATCAGCAAACTGCCCTTCCGTATTTCATGGGTATGCAGCACGAAGAGATGGCTGAGAAATGCAGCAGCTAACGTCCACTGCCCTCTTTCCCCTCCCTTAGTGTTGCCAGGGATGTGCAATAAAAGAAGTACACCAACGGGGAGGAAATGAGGAATATTGTTCATGTTGCAGATTAATTTTGTTCCTACCAAAACTGCCTTTACTTTGTAGACCCTGCTTTTGCTTGCTTTTGCCAACAAGAACTTTCCTGGAAAAGCAGTCAGAAGCATAGGGACGGGAGGTAGACTATATGAAAATTTTGGAACAAACCATTATATTTTGTTAACCAGCAAAGCTGCCTCCACTTTGCAGACACTGCTTTTGTTTACTTTTGTCAATGAGAACTTTCCTGGAAAAACAACAGAAAAAGTCAGAAACATAGGGGTAGGAGGAGAAGTATATGAAAATTTTGGAACAAACATTTATTTTTCATGGATGAGGTGTAACAGAATGTCCACAAACATTTAAACTTCTCAAGATGTCAGAGTGAGCCTTTGATGAAATGTGTGCAGTGAAGCAAGCCAGTATAACCAGAATTTGCCCATTTCCATTTTCACTAAAATCCAAGATCATGTAGTAAACGTTATACCTGAGCAAGGATAATGTCAGCCCTTTTAGGTAATCCAGACAGGAAATCAAGAGTACTAATACTATCTTTAATGTAAGGTTATAATCACAGAATCTTGCAAATCTGAAAGAACTTCCACGCTCCCTCCCCGCCTTTACTTTTCAGATAACTAGGGAAGGTCCCTTGTGAGATGCTTTCTCCACTCTCAATGCTTCTTTGGACTCAAGATTTAATTCATCAGAACGTTGTCCAGGCTGCAGCTCTTCTGCCTGTCCTCCAAGGTTATTCTCACAGTCCATTACAAATGTAAACCGATCTTGATCGAGTCTGACAACAAAATGAATTTGTGAATATCTTGAACAAATCTGGCTACAATAACAGATGCCTAAACTGGAATAAAAACAACAAACACACTAATTCTTTTTATGTATGTATAGCTGAGAAATGTTCAAATGCCTGACTGCTGACTGAAAAATGATTCTGTGGAATATATGGAAAATTTTCTGTCACAAAAACTTTACTTTCCACCAGTTTTTGGCTAGTTTTTGCAACTGATAAAGCCCTAGATGAGTAGGTACAGGTGGTGCTCGACTTACGACCACAATTGAGGCCAAAATTTCTGTTGTCAAGTGACAACGTTTGTCCCATTTTATGATCTTTCTTGCCACAGTTGTTAGGTGAATCACTGCAGTTGTGAAGTTAGTAACATGGTTGTTACGTGAATTTGGGTTCCCCATGGATACTTTGCTTGTCAGAAGGTCACAAAAGGTGATCACATGACCTTGGGACACTGGAATCCTCATAAATATGAGTCAGTTGCCAAGTGTCTGAATTTCAAGTACATGGCCTTGGGAATACTGCAACGGTCGTAAGTATGAAAAATGGTTATAAGTCACATTTTTCAGGGCCGTCGTAACTTTGAATGGTCACTAAATGAACTGTTGTAAATCGAGGATTACCTGTATTAGGATTTTTCAATTAACACTTATTTCTTATAAATAATCCAGGGTTTCAGATCTCCAAGAAAGGTCTTTTTCTCAGATACCACTGAAAATAGGTTTGTTGGGGACACGAAGGATTGAGATTTTCCATCCATTAGCTGCTTTTTCTGAGGTCCTTTCTGGAAATATGATGTGACTGTGTGAACATCTGATTTTGCTCCCCAAAGGATCTGAGGTAGAATTCTTTAGCGTGTCTTGTTTCTAGCTCTTCTTTTTTGTTTGAGGCATAGTGCATTAGTTCAAATTAAGTGGGGACCTGCTGTCTTCTTAAATTAGAATTCTTCTCCTCTAAGTTTGCTCTTCAGAACTTCCGAGTACCAGCGAGAAACATGTCAAGCATGACCTTCTAATGACCCTTTTCTATTTGAAATGTTCAACCAATCCAAAAGTGATACAGCTAGTCCTCGACATACAGCTACATTTGGGACAGGAAGCAAGGCAGCCATTGAGTGAGTTACACCTGATTTTACCACCTTATTGCCATGGTCATTAAGTGAATCACCATGGTTGTTAAGTGAATCATGTGGTCGCTAAGTCAATTTCCACTGACTTTGTTTGTTGGAAACCAGCTGCGAAGATCAAAAGTAGTGATCATGTGACTCTTGGATACTGCAACCATCACAAATACATGCCAGTTGCCAATTGCACAAATTTTGATCATGTAACTGTGGTGACTCATAAGTACAAGGACCAGTCTAAGTCTTCTTTTTTTTCAGTGCTTTTGTAACTTTGAACAGTCACCAAATGAATGGTCATCAAAGACTACCTGTATGGGTATCCCTAGAACCAGCTGATTATGTGTTAAATTCCTTTAAGATTGTAATCCTCCTGGTTTTTATTTGAAACCCAAATCTGGGAAAATTTAATACTATTTTTTGAACCAAATTTTCATCACCATCATTTATCCATAAACTACTAAAAGTCTTGTGTCTCTTTGTTTGTAACCTTTAGTTGGGTGAAATGGTGTACTATAGGGCAACAATTTTTGAATCAACATCCCACAAATGGGGTAACTTACAGAATGCTTCCAAAATCTGGGACCCATGGCTCACATGAGATTGAAATTTGGCAAAGTTGTGGCCATTTCATGAAACATCAGTCATTTCCGGAATTCTGTATGTTGCATGGCACAAGGCAAGAAGGGAAGGGTGCATCCGCACCCGTTTTCCTGCCTCCCTCAGGCCTCTATGTCCAATTGGCTAGTGACAAAACTTGATGGTGAACAGCAATTGGCTGCTTTGGAACCAAGGCTATTAGATTGATGGCAGACTCCCCTCCCCTCCCCCTTGCTCTCTGCTCTTTGTCATTGTTTACGTTATTGTTCTATTATTTCACTTCTCATTTACATGCCTTTTCATTTTTCTTCCTTTTTATTACTGTAAACCACCTAACGTAGCCCAATGGCAAGATAAGTGGCAAATACATTTAACAAATAAATAAATACATTTGAAATCTCTTAATGGCAGTGGGTGATGAGGGAAGGAAGAGTGACTGACATGGTTACCTGTTGTGAGTAGGGCTGGCTGCGGGTCACTGGCGGTCAATGAGTGACTATTCTTCCTCCCTGGAGGGAGGGGGTCTTGGGGACATGCTGGGATGGGGATGGGGGATGCAGTTTTCCTCACAGTGCCTTTTTTCCTCCTTCCTTCCTTAAATTTATAATTTATTATATGCAGAATGTACATTTTAAATAGTTGAATATTAAAAACAAATCTGTCTGTGTGCTTAGGCATATTGGTACTTGAAAATAACATTGCATACTTTTAATAGAGACAAAGACCTTACTAAGTTTTATGAGGGCTCAAAAATGGGAAAATTGATTTGCTTTTGCAGCCATTTCCCCTCCTCCTTTTCTTTCTTTTGATTCTAAGCTACTCTTACTCTTAGAGATAGGACAATCATTTGTCTGAAATGGTATAGGGCCTCCTGCCTGAGCAGGGGGTTGGACTAGAAGACCTCCAAGGTCCCTTCCAACTCTGTGATTCTGTTATTCCCCAGCAAAATGGCAGGCAGTTCTATGGGTCAGCTGAGGAGGAGGAGGGGATGGCCTCACTTGGGGCTCTGCTGAGGGTTGTGAGGGGAGGAGAAATGGTACCAGTCTATATTATACATGGAAAAAAAGATGACCCAACGTGTCACGGCTTGTATAGCATTACTATTAAAAGCACATGAAAATATTTTTATTAAACCTATGGATTCAACACATTAATCTTTTAATGTGTAACAAAATGCAATGTAGTTGGAAACAACTTTTTAAAAATTAACATTTCAATTAATTCAGCTAACAAGTTAATAATCTGTTGTTATTTTCTAAATTACTCATGCCCTGGTAAGTAACAAGGCAAAGCAATTGGGGATTGTTTGAAATGTCAAATGGCTCCACTTAATTTATGTATGGATTTGATCTTTCATGTTTGAATACCCAGAGGATATGGTACATGTGCAGAGGGATGTTTACTCCATCCACTGAATGTTAGGTATTTTACATTTTCATACATGAGCTGTTACTCTAATTCAGACTCTTCAAAGTGATCCAAAGTAGGTTGATTAAAATTGTACAATGCAAACGTACATATGAGATTGCCAAAAGACAATTAATTCAACTTCTTACATAATTTAATCTTTTCGAATATTCAGAGTGTAGTTCTTAAGAATTTGACTCATAAATTAATTTCTTTTTCCTTGTTATCTTACAGGCTCTGAGATAAATATAAAAAATGATGGAAAAAAGGAATACATGGCTTTATTGAGCCAGCAGATCCTGTTGCCAGACATACAGTATATGCCAGTGGGCAATTCACCTTCTCTTCCTTGGACTCAAATATTTGTCATTTCCCTCCACCCAGGCTTCAGATGTAATGGGATCACTTTCTCCTAAGCAATGTTAAATGGGCTATCAAGCATATATTGTAATCATTCCCTCATATACTTCATTTATGTGCATCCAAACATAATACGCTTTGAACACAATTTGTAAACCCTAGAGATTCACACCAGACCAATATGTACCCTTCTTCCCTGCTGGTTTCATAATTTCAGTTTCCCTGTTAGATACTTCTGGGATCAAATAAGAAATACTCAGAGTCCTTTATTGTTATTAAGAGAGTTAAACCTCAATTCATATGTTGACCAAACATGCCTGCATAAGGCATGGCCTGTATAATGAGGGAATGATTTACTGAATATAAGTCATAATCTATACTAAGATACACTAAGATATAAATCATCACACTGGAGGTGGTTGATGAATTAAGAGGCAATCCACCTCCCCTACACACACACACACACACATCTGCTCCCTCCTTCCCCATCTTTTGACTATAATTCTATTATTCATTGCAATTTCCATTTTTACTGTTTTAGAAATATTTATCTTTTATGATTTTAATGCTTTTAATGCTGTGAGCCACCCAGAGCCACTTCGAAATAGATGAGCATTAAATAAATGTAATAAATAAATTGTAAAAATAAGTACCTTTACAACTGCAATGGCTCCACTGACATCCCAAATGAATCCCAGAGCTTATAAATTATTCCAATGTTAGCTTAATATGTAAAGCAAACCATTGATTGCACAATTTTCCATAAACCATTTGGAATCAAATCTCTAAAGGTGGCATATCTTAACGGGCACCTGCCTCTATATTAAGATTCAAGTAAGGAAAACTAAGCCAATCACAAAACTATGGTATCATTTAGCTTCTCATAGTAATCCCTCCACACCCGTCCCAATTTTGAGGAATCGAGGAAGAAACAGCAGGGAGAAAAAAATTTGGTCCCTAGGATGCTGCCTGCCTTTTTCTTTTTCCCTCATAAAATATAATTTCATTTGTCACCATTCCCGAACCAGAAACTGGAACGTTTCAATTGTCCTTTTAAAGGCAATTTCTGTTGGAGCTCAGAACTTAAGAAAAAAGCTGGGTCTGTCTGACACTGATCTTCGAAAGCGTGATGTGACTAAAAATAAATAACACACACCAAGAAGCCTCTGCGTGCAGTGTGGCAAGCAGCCCCAGAGCTGCATGGTTTTGGGGCTGCTTGCCATCTCACAAGGCAGGGTACATCATCATCATTGGTTCTTTTTGTGCGAAGAGCAGAGGGCAGCAAGGTTCTTCCAATGAATCCTAAGGCAGGGTGCGGGGCAGTCAGAAAGTCAGAGATGGGGGCGAGATAGGCTGGTGGAGGGAGTTGAAGGCAACCCCTTAACTTACCAAGGCTTAGAATTGGGAGGGACCAAGTCTAGAATGGCTTGAACTGAGGTGGGTTTTCGGCTAACAACTGTGGAATTCACTTAATGCTGGCAACAGGGATTGCCGGGATTGCCATCGCTAGGCAACGTGGTCATGTGACATTACGCTATATGACCGCATTGCTTAGCAATGGAAATTCTGGTCCCTTTTACCATCATAATTTGAGGACTACCTGTAGTCTATATTAGGAATGGACTAAGCTTAAGCTGTGCCTGTGAAACCTGTGGGTACCAATGATAGGTTTGCTCTCCTCCTTGTGTTCTTAGGGGGGATTGTCCTGATAGGGCAGTCTTTTTTTTTTTTTTTTTTTTTTTTTTAAAAAAGCTTCCCTTTTTATTTTTTTTTATGAATCGGGAAGTCAGAGCTCAGCACCGATGAACGTCTTTGATCCTCCACCTCCGCCTCTCAAAACTAACCCTCTACACAACACATCATAAGACTATATATTTCCCTGGGAAATAGTGGTGATATAAGGATTTTATATATATTTTTCTCAGCATGTGAATTTTTGGCACACAGTTGCTTTAAAGTACAATGCAACACATTCTTGTTCATGTTTTAGCATGCATACCCTGTTTTAGCTGCAGGCGTCTATTTCCGCATGCAGATGCATCCTGGGCTTTCTTGTCTTCAAGGCAGATCACTTGGGGGAGAGTCAGAAGCTATACTTTTGGGGCATTTTTTAGCACTGTGAGTTGCATGGGGCATGTCAAAAAATATAACAACATTACTGGAGAAGGCAGTACACTAGCAGAGCGCATCCATGAACACCCCCTAGCAGTCAGGATGAAAACTCCTTAATTTCACAATACATGGACAGACTTAACCATAGTTTCAACTGGGGAACTAAATTAATTCAGATGCAGTAGCAGCTGACCATCAGAAACAGGAAATGTGGCACTACAATGTCCAAACAATGCATTTCAATCACAGAACTGGATAACAGAATATTTAAATGGGAAGGGACCTTGGAGGACTTCTAGTCCAACCTCCTGCCCAAGCAGGAGATCTTATATCATTTCAGACAAATGGCTGTCCAGTCTCTTCTTAAAAACCTCTAGTGATGGAGCACCCACAACTTCTGAAGGCAAGCCGTTCCACTGGTTAATTATTCTCACCTTTTGGAAATTTCTCCTTAGTTCTAGGTTGCTTCTCTCCTTGATTAGTTCCCATTCATTGTTTCTTGTCCTGCCTTCTGATGCTTTGGAAAATAGGTTAATTATGACTAGGGGACATGAAATAGGTGGATCCCTTCCTCTATATCAGTGTTGGCGAACCTTTTCGGCATCGAATGCCAAAACAGGAGCGCGTGCATGCGCATGTGCGTGCCAGAACCCGGAAGAGCAGCCGCCCGGTGCGCATGTGCACACCGGGAAGATGATCTTCTGGTTTCCGGCATGCACATGCACACTGGCCAGCTGGTCTTCGTGCACTCATGCGTGCCAGAAACCGGAAGACCTGGTGGCCGGTGCGCATGTGCGCGCCAGAAACAGGAAGATTATCTTCCCAGGGCACGTATGCGCACCGGGCGGCTGTTCTTCCGGTTTACGGTGCTCCTGCGTGCATGAAGACCAGCTGGCCGGCATGCCGGAACCCAGAAGAACAACGGGCGACATCTCGCATGCCCGGAGAGATGGCTCTGCGTGCCACTTCCGGCACGCATGCCATAGGTTCACCATCACAGCTCTATATCTACCAGTTAGATTTTTACTTGCCACAACAAAGACATTTATTTGATATCACTTCACAGTTCAGTGTAGTCATTTATCAAACAAATTCTTTACATTCTAATGCTTATTTTGGCACCAACGTTATTTAAATACCAAGTCTTAGGATAAAATTAGTCACTTTCACACAAATCTACTGGTCTCTTTAGCTCCGTTATGGCTATTTGCCTAGAAGAATTTTTAATACATTATTTAGTCATGCTAATGATTAATTATATATAATTGATGCCATAATTAGTGCCCAAGTGTGTCTTTTATGGCAGGATGCCTTGCAAGCATTTGCTTAATTCGGTGTTTTGTAAATTTCTCCTGCCTGAGGTGTGTCATATTTGCTATATTCAAATTGAAGGAACAGTTCAATTATTCTTTTTTTTTAATGTGTATGGCAAGGGTGAATTATTCCATCCTTTCTGTTGCTGTAAGAGTATTGAATTAGGATTAGCAACAATTAACTCTTAGAGAGTTGGCAATGAGTACATTGGGGTTTTTTTAAAGCTGGTTCCAGTACAGA
This sequence comes from Thermophis baileyi, assembly GCA_003457575.1. NCBI lineage: Eukaryota > Metazoa > Chordata > Lepidosauria > Squamata > Dipsadidae > Thermophis > Thermophis baileyi. The sequence goes on from QLTV01001132.1 coordinate 807,121, forward strand.
TTCAATATTCCAGTTCTGTCTAAGGCAATCCTTCTATCGTTAATCTTTAGGACCAATAAAGTTTGGCTAAAATCTGCCTTGGAATTTCTTTTGAAGTTATTCTCCTAGGAAGGAAGCTTCTGTTTTTTCTGTCTATTTTCAAAGTGTTTGAAAATTATTTTCAAGTTTTTCTCAGTGGAATTTTTGAGATTATTGTATCACAGCGGGTGGCAGAAGGAACAGCATCCCTGTTTTCAGTTACACAATCCAGCACTCTGACGCCCCCATGAATGCTCATCCTTTCCATTCGCAAAGGAGAAGTTCTCTGGGAAGTTCTTCCTTAAAGTGGTTCAAGACCTTGGAGAGATATTTACACAATGCACCATTTGGCCACCCTTAACAAAAAAAGAAAAGAAAAGAAAAGAAAAGAAAAGAAAAGAAAAGAAAAGAAAAGAAAAGAAAAGAAAAGAAAAGAAAAGAAAAGAAAAGAAAAGAAAAGAAAAGAAAAGAAAAGAAAAGAAAACAGGGACCACAAGCCTTCTTGGAGAACCTCAGGAAATGCTCTTTTCCTTTGCAAGAAATTACACAAAGCTCTTTTCTTTTGGCAGTTAGAAGAAAATGCAGGATAATTTTTCCGCACTGTAATGGGCGTCATCAATTCAGCAGACGTATATCTGAGGAAGACAACAAATTGCCTTCCCATCTAATGCAACGAGAATCCATTACATCGTCCCCCACTCTGGGACAAGCAAGAGACCTTGCCTACCCTTGATTCTGAGGATTTCAAGTCCAAAGCCCACCAGAAGCCCAGTTTCCTTGGGCCACCAATTTCAGTGACTGATTACCTTCAACAGAAGCAGCTTTTTTTTAGATTCAGGGACGAGCTCGTCACTCAGACTGAACTGCAATTCTATTTAACGCCCAATCTATTGCTGGAACAACGTTTTAAGTTTTCATCCTGTTAGATCGAATTCCCCTCGGAGCTGTCCAAGGTGTTAACCGGCATCCTAATTCTTGCTGTCTTTTTATTTTATTTTGCTTTGCTGAAGCTTCAGTTTGGTCTTGCCTTGGCTTGCTGACTCTACCCTGCCTCTTTGAACATCAGACTTTGCCCTGTTTTGCTGGACACTGTTAAGTATTTTCTGCCTTGATCATAGCTCTCCCCCTGTTATGACCATTGTTTGGATCAGGGGGGCTGACTTGAAGAAGGTCAGAGCTGTGAATCATACAGAACTTGAACAACTACTGGGTCTGGGTGTACAATTGATTTGGAAAATACAGGCCCAGCTGCTGGATGTCCTGATCTGAGATAATATGTAATATGTTAAATATATATATTTAACCACTTTGGAGTGAATTCAAGAAGCACTTCAGCGGCTTCTCACTTTGAGTCTTTAAATGCTTAAAGAACACACAACTGCAAGAACACACAACACACAATTGCAAGCTATCCACAAACCATAACTACCCATGATGGCCATGGATAAACCCAGGGAATGTTCTCAAAACGCCTGTGGCTTCTTGGTGTGCGTAGACAGAGTTGCCACTTATCTGAAAAAATAGCCTGCATATGAAAAGGGTATGGCCAGCCAAGTCATAGGGCCCTCTAACCATGTATTCCCCCCCCCTTTCTCTATACTCATGCATTTACTTTTTTACATTGACCTAAAAATCCTCTAATCCTGGCTTGGAGACCTTCCAGCTATGGGTTTATTTCTAGCCTATCAAAGAGGGAAGGGTCATCTGATCCACAAATACTTTGGCTCCTTCTTACACCAACAATTGAGCCGTGGTGGTGCAGTGGTTGGAATGCAGTACTGCAGGCTACTTCTGCTGACTGCCTGCTGCCAGCAGTTCGATCCTGACGGGTTCAAGATTGACTCAGCCTTCCATCCTTCCGAGGTGGGTAAAATGAGGACCCAGATTGTTGGGGGCCAATATGCTGACTCTGTAAACCGCTTAGAGAGGGCTGTAAAAGCAATGTGAAGCAGTATATAAGTCTAAGTGCTATTGCTATTGTTCTTCTCAGGTTCTCTGCCATCTCCCTAGACTCTATAAACCTTCCATCTCCTGCAGAGAAGATCCTTTCCTATTCACATGGCAATCTTCTAAAATACTGTGATTTGGACCATCCTGCAGTCTTTCTTGAGATTTCTTACAGGAGGGAGGGCATTTACTATTTGGGAGTGGAATGGGACGATTTACTGCAGCCAACTCACGGTGGCCAACTCGTCATGGCCAACTCTCCATGACCAACTCACTGCAGCCAACTCCCCATGGTCAACTCACCGCAGGACAACTCGTCATGGCCATCTCGCCATGGGACAGCTTGCCGCAGGACAATTTAACAATTCTATTTAATTATTTAAAAATAAATAAAACATTTTAATTTGTGTCATTCACATTTCCTTCTGTCCCTCCTTTTGCATCTTTAATGATTCTATTCCACCATTTCTTTGATATTAGTGTAACTCTTGTCCCGCAGCAAGTTGTCCCACGGCATGTTGGCCACGGCGAGTTGGCTGTGGTGAGTTGGCCCTGGCGAACTGTCATAAACCCGCTTGGGAGGGAAGGATGAGTGAATCTCACCAAACTCTGTGATCCCTTAAAAAAACATTTGCCCCTGGTGCAATGAGATTTAAAAACAGGCTCCCTGGATCAAATGGAAGTGCTTGGGAAAACTGTTCACAGTGGTCAGGGGAGAATGTGGGTGACACTTGTCAGAAGGGGAGATATGTATTGGAAGGAATGAGCAAAAGGAGGGGATGACTAACACTAGAGAAAGAGTAAATGATGTGGATGGCCTCCGGGGTATATTCCCCACCCACTTTGGACTATGCCTGCTCCTGAAATGTTTGCCTGGAGCTAATTCAGTCCTTTAATTTAAAGAGGTTAGCCATTCCTACATTAAGTGATTGTGAACAAGCAGCTAAGGAGCATAGCACTCAAGAAAAATGTGGGTGCAGCTAAGTCTTCTCTTATCTATAATAAAAATTTATGGGGTGTGCGGCAGAACTGAATTATGGAGGAGTAGTGGGATATTATCTTCGCATATGTACATTACTTTCACTTTCCATCTTTATCACCAAATGAGATCCCCTTCTGTGCCTGAAATAGAGCACGATCAACTCTTTTAACTTGTGTTTTGATGAGCTGTGCATAAAAAGAATAAACTAGAATTTGAACTATTTAATAGAGATATTTTTCATCACACATAACCCTTGCTGGAACTGATTCATCCTAAGCAGAAAAGCTTTGAGTAGAACAAGAGGAAATTATATGTTAAAGCGAAGAGGGAGATTTGAGGCTGTAGAAGGAGACGGTGCAAGAGAACCAGAGTTATTCAGAGAAGCAGGGGTGGGTGGGATTGCCTTAAAGATCTTGGTGACATATTCAAATATTTCATTTGTTTAAAAAATTACAGCAAAATAGCCCCAAGTGACTAGGAAATATTTAGATTCACTTTAGAAGGGAAGTGCCATTTTGGCAAAAGGGCACATTTTTCTACAGTCCAATATTAGCAAGAGATTGTGCAAGCCACATGTTGGTGAAAAAATAAGAGGCGAGCTACTGTTATGATGGAGTCTGAGAGAAACATCGAAAGCAGAGTTTAGGTCTATTTAGGCGTGTTACCATCTGCAGATCTAATGTTGGAATATTTAAGATCTATGTTCCTACTATACAGAACTCATGTTTATCCCTCCTAGAAATACTTCTAATCAAAAGTAAGCTTCTGTGGCCCTTTTTGGATGCACAGGTGTGCATTGTATTATCACTAACATCAATATGATGAAAATGTGTTTCACATTGCAGGTTTCACCTTTGGTTTTGGTCCCACAACATTGCATGTAAGTATGTAAGGTATGGCATCTGCATTGTGACATCATGGAGAATATTTCATTACTTTTCCTCCCTTTCCTTCCTTGCAGATGCCTAAGTTTCAAAGGAAATTGGACCACTGTGCCAAGTGACTGAAATGTGCTGTTTGAAGATTCAGATTTTTTTTTAAGGGGGCTACCTTATGGGTTTCAGTAAAACAACCATTTGACAAATGCTATGTGCAGATGTACAAATAAAATAAAAATGATAGTTGGGAGAGCTGGCAATAATACATGACTCAGAAAAGAAATCAGCCAGGAAGTGATGGAGAATCTGTTTTTGCTCCCAGCTTTCTGATGCTAGTTTTTGCGCTCCTGACCTACTTGCTTAGCTTATCAAATTATTTTCCTAGGACTGTTAGCATACCAGAGTTTCAGCAGTCATTTTTATGTGCTGGTGGTCCTTTGGGGAACCACAAACAAAAAGTGAAGCTTTATCTCCCTTTGTGACTGAGGAGCATCTCTTGTACTGCACAAAAACAGCTATTACTTTTCAAACAGTAATGAAGATATCCAATGATTTTTCTAAATCTGATTTCTTCTTCGTCTAGATCTACATTTTCTTTATTATGCGTTTTATTCTCTGACTATTCTTAAAGGTCTCTGTAGGTTTTCTGTGCCTATATTGGAAGGTTCCCTCAATTTCTATAAATATTACTTCCTCCAGGTTTGAATGTCTGGGGTGCCACATCTGTTGCCTCTCACCTGAGCCCCTACAAGGACTGTGGCATCCCTCAATTCCTGGTTCAGAAGGGAAAGGTAGATGTTGGTGGCTCTGCTGGGTTCTGTTTCTCTGCATACAACTCATAGCACCACTTGCTTCTCAATCAGATCCTGCTTTCTTAATTTTCCCCCCCACCCCAGCCATTTGTGGCTTCACGCACTCAGCATCTTTGGCTTTGCTCAGTCTTCACAATATTTGCCTGGAGAGTTAAAAAAAAAAAAGCAGTGTTGCGATGCCACATGATACAAATTCCAACACTTTGGGCAACATCATCACGTTCAAGGAAAAGGGGGTTGTATCATGACACTGTGATGCTCCTGATGTTGCTCTGTTTCTCCTGGTCCCCCTAGCGAACTGCTGCCTCCTGTGCACACACACACACACACACACACACACACACACACACACACACACACACAGCCTCCTAGACAGTAGTGAGTTTCAATTACCGTTGCTACCGGTTCGCTATTGGGAGCGTGCGCGCGGGGCTCTTCTGCGCATGCGCAGAGACATGCGGGTGGGCGGAGCCTCCCGCCGCCACTGCTACCAGTTTGCCCGATCCGGGGCGAACCGGTAGCAACCTACCACTGCTCCTAGATGCACCCATATCTAGTATCTGAAAGTCTTCTTTTTCAGCTGGAACATGATTACGGTTCAACTAATTCAAAACCGTTATGGGAGAGAGAAGGGAAAGGGAAAGAAGGGTTCACACAGAATGCTATGATGTTCTCCTTCCATACCATGTTTGAAATACAAAAAGGAGGGTCATCCCCCCTCCCCGTGTTGAAGCTGCCCCCAGCCTATTAATTAATTGCCAAAAAGGCATTAAAAGTTGTTAACCTAATTTTATGAAGCTTCTTCTCCGGTAACATTGTACTACAAACCAGGGCATACAAAACCTTTGCCAGACCAATTCTCGAATACAGCTCATCTGCCTGGAATCCACACTGTATAATGGACATTAATACAATTGAGCGAGTCCAGAGGTATTTCACGAGAAGAGTCCTCCACTCCTCTGCTCGCAATAGAATACCTTATACCACCAGGCTTGAAATTTTGGACCTGGACCACCTAGAACTATGCCGCCTACGGTCTGACCTAAGCTTAGTACACAAAACTCAAACTCCCAAAACTTTAACCTAAAACTGTCTACCGTGGACCTCACCCCATTCCTAAGAGGTCTGTAAGGGGGCGTGCATAAGCGCACCAGCGTGCCTACCATCCCTGTCCTACTGTTCCCATTATTCGTACTCATTTCTTATGCATATACTTTACCTGTTTATACTTATATGTTTATATGATATGTTCATACTTATAATTGTTTTCTCATACATGCTTGACAAACTAAAATAAATAAATAATAATAATAAAAAAATATTAGCCCATTGTTGAAATTTCTCTGGGTGTAGTTTTTCCAGCAGTCCTGGGGATCCCTTGGAAACAGGGAGCCTGAAAGATGCCTTTACTGAGTATGAATGATACTACATCTAGGTTTTATTGTTTTGATTGGTTATTTAAGATGTGTTTCTATTGTTTCATTGAGAAATAAAATTAGGTTGCAGAAATCAACAGGGTACAGAATATTGGAAAGCAGCAGATGCAACTCCTCCTTCATCAAAAGGAATTCTTCAGGGCTCGAAGAATTGAATGAACATTTGCCGCACTGACTGTGATCACTCATTCATTTCAAGCAATTCTTTTTCTGTTTGAAGAGAGTCATTCTGCAAGAAAATGTTCTTGATTTGTTCTGATAGTAATTTGGCCCGCAGGCATTTCGGTTAGGATCGAAAGTGGTCTTTAGCTATTCCTGAATGTGTCATTGAAAATCCACAACAATCATCATTAAAGTTTATTTTCTTTCTCTTCTAACTAGATGAATAACTGGCTTTAAGGTGCACTACACTGGATTCGCGGGGAGAGAATCGGCTTTCATGAAAAGAATGGTAAAAGGGTTTGATTACTTATCAAATTGCAATTGCTTTGTGACAGGCTATTGGGCTCCAAACTTGATTGCTAACTAGTCTAAATGCTATTGCTATTACAAGGTTCAGGCGTTAATATTAAAACCTAAGTGGGTACATAGGAAAAGTCCCTACATACTTGTCAGCTTCAAATGGGAAGACCATTTGCCCAAAACTCTTGGAAAAAGCTACCCTCAAATAGTCCACAATATGTTGCAAAATCAAGCAACAGTTTCTACAATAAATGTGAAAGAGACCTCTCGAAGCAATTTCTATTATCTGTTGATTAAACGGCTCTCCCTTCAGTTGTACTGTAAATAACTTGTAGGCTCCATCACACATTCCTCTTCAAATCACTCGAGACAAACACAGCCATGCTGTTCTTTATTGTACAAAACAAAATGTTCATATAAGAACAAAGGTGATGTTTTGAATAATAATGGAACGGGCACATCAATAAATCCTAGCCGCTTTGTGCTACAGTATTTTAGAAGAATGAGTGACTTAAAAATTAATAATTATTATTATTCCAGTGCTGGATAAATCATGCCTTCTCTCTCTCTCTCTCTCTCTCTCTCTCTCTCTCTCTCTCTCTCTCATTGTTTGGTAACTCAGCTCATTGGTATCTACACTTTATCTTTGTATCTTATGAAGAAAGAGGCTCTGGAGACCATTCTCTAAAGATTTTTAGTTTTAGAAGGGGCTTGTTATCAGGGATATATAGCTTATTCAAAGATTTTGAAACCACTCTTTAGTTACCCGTCTTAACAGCATCAGCTGGATGGTGTTTGTGCCTATCAATTAAATAGTATAGTTGCACAAGTGATAATAGCCAAGAATATGGACTCCAGTTGAGAATTGGAATTGACAGTCATATCTGCAAGAAGAATCAGATTGATAAAAGCCCCCATGCCCTTTTCCTGTGTGAGTTTCAATATTGCACTCAAGCCCAAAAGTGTGTGCGTGTGGGGTGGCATTGGATTGCCACATCTCTGCATTCAATAGGAGATGAAGTAGGGGAAAGGGGGGGGGGATATGGACTCAATTAAGCAAATCAATGATCTCCTCCCCCACACTTTCCCAGGGAAAATAAAGTTTCAGCTCAGCCATAAAACATTTAGAAGCCCACAGGATGCTGAGAGGAATGTTCAGAAGATAGTAGAAGGAAAATATAGGCTCTGGGAAGAAAGGGCAGTTTTAAGATTAACTCTAATAACAATAACTTTCTAGGGGGAAAAAAACCTATGTTCATGAAACAGGACTCTTTGTCCTTCAGAAAACCAAGTGTCTTTGTAGTCCTGTTCCATTTTCTCATAGGCTTTTTCTAAGTATTTTACTTTTGTTTGTTTATTTGTTTGTTTGTTTGTTTGTTTTGTCAAACGTGTATAAGATAAGATAACAGATATAATTATAAACATGATTATGAATACATGAAATGGATACAAATAAATGGGGACATTAGGACAGGGACGGTAGGCATGATAGTGCACTATATATAGTGCATATATACCAGAGGTGGGTTTCAGCAGGTTCTGACCAGTTCTGGAGAACCGGTAGCGGAAATTTTGAGTAGTTCGGAGAACCAGTAGCGGAAATTTTGAGTAGTTCGGATCTATTCTCTGCCTCCTGAGTACAAGCTGATCGGGAGGAAATGGGGATTTTGCAGCAACCTTCCCCTGGAGTGGGGTGGGAATGGAGATTTTACCGTATCCTTCCCCTGCCATGCCCACCTAGCCACGCCCACCCAGCCTTCCCCTGCCACGCCCACCAAGCCACGCCCACCAAGCCAAGCCACACCACGCCCAAGCCACGCCCACAGAACTGGTAGTAAAAAAAATTGAATCCCACCACTGATATATACACTATATAGCACCTGATGTGCTATAACTAATCTAATGTTTTGCTAGATGTTTACTCTAATTTGCATAACTTTCCAAAGAGAGGTTTTATGCCTTCTTGGGGGGGGGCTGTCCTTCCCCTTTGATACTACAATAAACCAATTTGGGTTACAATGGAATTGGGTGCTGGTTTACAGTTTAAAAAAAGTTCTACACATTCTCTTTTTCAGGATTCTTTGAATCCTACACTGTAAAAACATATGGACTACACAACTCGATCAGGGCAAAGCAATAGACGCAATTTACATAGACTTTTGCAAAGCCTTTGACTCAGTGGTACACGACAAACTACTTCTAAAAGTAAAATCCTATGGCATTTCTGGACCCCTGCTCAAATGGATTACTGTGTTCCTGTCAAACAGGTAACAAGTGGTCAAAATAGGAAACGCTTTATCAAATCCTGTACCTGTCAACAGTGGTGTTCCCCAAGGCAGCGCTTTAGGACCAACTCTCTTTATTCTCTACATAAATGACTAAATGACTAACATAAACAGCAACTGCGTCCTCTTCGCAGATGATGTAAACTTATTCAACACCACCGACAACACTACAACCCTTCAAACCGACCTTGACTATGTATCTGAATGGTCTAAAAAGTGGCAACGTCAAATCTCAATCAACAAATGCTCAGTTTTACACATTGGCAAAAACCATCATAAAAAAAAATACAAACTC
>QLTV01001132.1:829251-860407 GCA_003457575.1 Thermophis baileyi
GTTTCCTCCCGGTTTGGACGGGTTCGCCCGCACTGGTAGCGACCCACTGGTGACATCACAATGACGTCACGGGTCTGGTTTGGTCGGTTCCGGTCTGTGGTCTTTTTTTTTATTTTATTTTTTCTTCTGCGCATGCGCAGAAGCCGAGTTTCCTGCACTGCGCATGCGTCGCCATCTTGTTTTTGGCTTTGGGGGGGGATTTTTTCTGATTTTTCGGCACTATGCACCCACGAGGCGCGCCCATGTGGCGCGGGAGGAAGCGAACCGGCAGCGAGGTAAGTTAGAACCCACCCCTGCCCTGGGCCATGGCCCAGTACCAGGCCATGGCCCATTTGGAACTGGGATGCAGAAGCAGTGGGCTTGTGTGCGCGCACACATGCAGCTCCACTTGTGTGAGTGGCAGTCGAGCATGGAACCATCCCCTGTCTTCCCCCCTCCCTGGCGGTCTGCAAAGCTGAAAAGGTTGCGGAATGCTGGTATAAGGACTGTAGCAACCACTATGTAGGGCAGATAGGCAGAAGATTAGCAGAGCAACTCCATGAATACCAACTCTAATTTCAAAACATATGGACAGACTCAGCCATAATTTCAATTGAGAAACTGAACTGAACACAGGCTTACATTAAAAAATGCTAGGGAATTCCTGGGAGCTTGACATTATTACAAATCATCCATTAATAGATGCATAGAGATAAACAACATTTACACACCATTTAAAAAAGACAATTAAAAAAAGCTAAGAAGGAAACAAAAGTATCAGAAGAGATTCTTTCCAGCATAGGATAGACTTGAACCTGTGCCTCTCCAAATCCTGGTCTGGCATTTATCCGCAGTATCACCTTTACTGATTCTATAGTTAGCTCACTGGAGAGAATAATTTAGCAATACCCTCTGAATTTTGTTCTCTGCTGAGGAAGTTGAAAGCATGTGTCGTCCTATGGCTCTCAACTTACTGAAATCTTTCCAAGATTTTTATTGTTGTTGTTGTTGAGTAGTTTAAGGTGTGGGGGCAATCACAGATGTCATCACAAAAATGATGCAACTTTAAGTGCTTGTGTAAGATGTCATGATGCAAGTACATAATTATATTATCTCAGTGATAGCATCACATTTTGATGTTGTGACTTGTAACCAATATCTGTTTAGCAAAGCATTTCTGTAGACATGTGTAATATGTGCTTACAATTGTGTGTATGACTTATGAATAGAATGGACATTAACTATTATCGGGCCTCATTGAAGCATCCATGCTTTTTCATGTGGCTGCTGTGGGAAGCTTTCTACTGCAGCAGATGTGGTTGCTTTAATGAACTGCAGAGAGAGGCTACATTCACAGGTGCAGCCACTGAACTTAATCCAAAGTGCATTAGTAGCCATGGTTCTAACCAATTGAACCTCAAATAATGGCAAGATCATATTCAATGTATTAATTACCCTAAATATCTATGATGCTGGAACATCTGGTATTACTGCAGAGTTTGAATTACTTATTGAAATAACTAGGAGATATAAACAATCATTATTCCAAATGGTGTTTAGTTTTTAGAACAATGTTTATTTTCAGTAGGTATTCCACAAACTGCATTAGATACATAGCATGAAAAATGAAAAAGTATATTGTCACCACTCAAATATATCTATTTGAGCCTCCCTGAAGCTACAGCAGGGGGGGGGGGGAAAGGAATTTTATCCATGTAATGCTTAACTGGAGAGATCTACCAGTAAGAGAGTTCAAAGCATGAAAGACATTTGACCAGATGGTCATATAAGTAACTCAGTTAAAGAAACACAAAGATGAAGTGTGATGCCATTGCACACAGTCCAATGAATGCACAGTGTACATTTTGTGTCTGTTGTGCACCAAAACATGACAACAGGTCTCTGGGACAGACATTGCAAAATCTCTCAGCCGTGTAACTTAAAATTCCACTACCAGTTACTGCACACTCTTTAATGAGAAGTTATGCAGCTGTAGGAGATTCAGATTTGGCTTTGGCTCCAATCCTGCTTCGAATCCACTTCATCCTCTCTACACCCACTCACTGAAATCCATCCAAATTATAATATGATTTCAGATTAACAGACATGATTAACTGTTTCAGCAGCCAGCAGCATCTGGCCAATTGTGTCTGGCTCAAAGCATAGCAGGGGTGCTAAGAGTTGGTATTTGGGTGGGAGACTATTGAGGAAATCCCAAGATGGTAGACTAGTCTGGGAAACAAAAACAAACAAACGAAAAACCCTACCCAAAGGATTCCTGTATTGTTGGTTAAAAACGAACAAACAAACAAAGATTGAAGTATCCTTTGAAGGTTGAAGAGCCGTGGTGCCGCAGTGGCTAGAATGCAATACTGCAGGCTACTTCTGCTGACTGGCATCTGTCTGCAATTCGGCAGTTCGAATCTCACCAGGCTCAAGGTTGACTCAGCCTTCCATCCTTCCGAGGTCAGTAAAATGAGGAGTGATATTGTTGGGGGCAATAGGCTGACTTTGTAAACCACTTAGAGAGGGCTGTAAAAGCACTGTGAAGTAGTATATAAGTCTAAGTGCTATTGCTATTTCCTTCTCCAAAATTGAAAGTAACAGTCCAACAAGGTTTAGTAGGACACAGGGGGAAGTGCAGCTGCTGCATCAACACAGGTAACATTACCATTTGTGTAACCAACACCCCTTCCCTGCCACAAAATAAGTGATTTCCCATTCTCCAAAGTATAGCACTTAGACTTATATACCGCTTCATAGTGCTTTACAGCCCTCTCTAAGCGGTTCACAGAGTCAGCATATTGCCCCCAACAATCTGGGTCCTCATTTTACCCACCTCGGAAGGATGGAAGGCTGAGTCAACCTTGAGCCTGCTGAGATTTGAACCGCCGAACTGCAGCTAGCAGTCAGCTGAAGTAGCCTGCAGTGCTGCACTCTAACCACTGCGCCACCTCATATAATTTGAGTATGCATAGGAGGAAATGTGTGTTTGTAAGAGCGTATTGACTTTCTCTTCTAAGTCCTAGGAATTCATTTAAGGATAAGAAATAGATGGCATGTGTATTCCAATATTCAATGACTAGGCATAATTTGGACTTTCTGCCCCCATTCCAGTGAAATTTCCATAATAGGAATGCTTGAAAGAACTTATTCTGGAAGGCCAACTGCACAGAAACCCAATAGTGTGTCATACTGTACATACAAAGAGACATAAACAACAGCAGCTCTTGCCTTCCATGCCAGAAAGGATAAGAATATCCATCTCGGCTGAATCAAGCACCTGCTTACTTGTTGTGGCTAACATGCAGGAGTAAAATTGCTACTGCTTTCAAAGGAATTATGCCAAGAGCCACAGGCAGTGCTTGAGCTAAGGAGTTAGCATTCGGCTCCATATGTCCATCGCTTTCCTTGGAGTGGGAGTAGGTTGGGAAAAGACCACCTTAGAAATGTTGTCGTTTGCGTAGATCAGGGGTGTCAAACTCGCGGCCCGTGGGCCGGATGCGTCATGCGCTGGCCACCCCCACCCCCGGTTTAGCGAAGGGGAAAAAAGTTGTGATATGTCACGTGATGCCGCGACGCCGCTAGTTTGACACCCCTGGCGTAGATGATACAGCAGAACTAATTCAGCAGCCTAATTGGAGCTACAATAAATCAGCAAGGAATAAACAGGATAGGTCTAAGGGATAAAGGGCTTGCTGCAGTCCTTAGACTCTGCAGACCCCAATTAGCAGTTTTGAAAGCATTACTGCCATGGTTACTTAGACGTTTTAAAATCAATAATGAAGTTGAATTGTATCAACATTTCACAAACGATCAAGCTAGATACCCATTTGTGACTGGTTATGTAATATGAAATAGGCGCTATAACATTATACACACGTCTTCAAATGATAACATTTAATTTTAAAAAAAAAACCTTGAATCTCCTGAAGATTAAAAAAACAGTCTAGTATATTCAAGGAATAAAGCAGAAATATATCTATCAGTATAAGGGTGATAATTAAGCATTAAGCCTAAATGTTATGTAAATGGACGTTAGTGTACACTAAGTAACATTTAAGATAAGTTAGGATTTGCAGAGCTGAAGTTACTATTTCCAAGTAACTATTCCTTACTTCTGTCCACCCACACATCCATAATACATGTTTATTCACTGACAATTTAGACATACTTTACAATGATGAATTATATCCCACTGCTTATTATTCAACTCTTCTATGTTACTTATTCATATTAACTTAAGGTCAGTGTGTTAGATAATCTGAAAGTGAACTTTGATACTTAATCCTTCAAGTCAAAGCAGCTTTCTATGCAGCATTTCATCCTATTTTCAATGGCAAACCATTCAATTACCTTAAAACGGGCTGTGTGGCATGCACGGGATAGATGGTGACGACCTCAAGATGAGACCGTCCTGATTCCTTTGGGGGCTTCAAGTCAGGAACTGTTTCTAGGCAGGAGGGGCAGGAGATTCATATATGAGAGCGTTCATAATCACTTCATAAATCACACGTGCAGTTTGGCACCCTCTACTAGAATGATGGATTATGCCCCGATGATATATATGTCATGACACATAAATCAAAGCGATCCCCCCAAACAAATATATTTCAGAGGAGCCCAAACCTTCAATTAAAACATTTTAAAAGAGACATGAATGGGGACGGTGTCTACAAAAAGATGAAATTTGACATCTTGGGTCAGCTTTCCTCAGTTTGATGAGCTTCAGATGCTCAGTTCTACCATGTAATCGTCTGTGCCAACTGGCTAGGATTGACAGTTACAGTGATCTGACAAAGCGAAAGAGCATCAGTTTGACAAAATTGTATTTATATACATGTAAAATTTAGATAAACTCCTGAAATCATCTGGATTCTAGGAGGCTTTAAAAAAATTAAGTGTTAAAAAGAAGATATAAATAAAAAATTACATTATGTCACAGTGGCTTTTAACTCCCAAGCAATAGCCTAAAGAAGGGAGGCTCAGTATTAATAGTATGAGTGAATCTATCTACAATGATACTGTACTGAGCAGCTTGGTGAGGGAGATTGCTTCTATAGCAGCATAACAAGCTGCTGTGACCCAGTGTCATGTACCCCTCCTAGTAAACAATTGCCACCTCCCCTGCCTCAAACACAAAACTTGACTGGAGAGGTTATAGTAAATACAGAGGATGGTACTGAAAGACAGAGGGAAGTCCCTATCAGGGTAATGTTTCAGATAAACGTGGCTTGAGCCCAGACCAAGAATGTGATTTATGAAAACACTTCAGACAGCCCACCACCCCACCCCAATTTACATAAAGATAAAAAAAAATTCTGTTACTATAATTGGTCTAATAAAAGTAGTTTTAGGTCTACACAGTATCTGTTTCTTAGTCTGGTCTACCTTACAGGGATGGCATCAATCTTGCACACTAGAAAAATCAACATTGCATTATTTAGGGCAGTATATAAATAAATATTTATAAACAATAAAATACCACAGAACAAAGTAGCCTCACTCAAAATGTTCTATGTATGCCAGTGCAGCTCATGATGACTGCTGCTGGCTATCTCACCTACACAAAAAATAGCCAAAAGGATAATTTTAGAACATTTTTAGAAATATTTAAAAAAAATGGATTAGGATACAAACAAAACACAGCTCTCCTCATAGCAACTGGGGGGAAAAATCAAATTTGAGTCTAATATCAGCTCTTTCCTTGTTTCCACATAGCTATATTTCTCTGTACTTTAAATCAATCCAGAGGCACTCCATATATTATGCTAATCTGATTTTTTTTCCAGCTTAGCACTCATCCTGGCCTGGAGATAAACAAGCAGGCTAGATAAATGTAAATGATGTTGTATGTTCCTTCCTTCCTACATTTGTTATGTTTTTAAAATGCCCATGGACAACTTCTCTACAGGTTGTTGGAAAATAATCAGCATAGATTACCACTTCATTAGTTAACAAATTAAAACAAAAATGGTCATTCTTTAATTCTGTAGCCTGGCAAATAGGCATAAACCTACTAGCTTAGCATAATTGCTTTTTATATTTTCTTTCTATAAAGGTGTATGAAGCCAAATATAGGGGACTGCTGATTCTTAATTGAATGAATAATGTGCATTTTTTTTCTTATGACTCTGTTATCCCCTTTTATTGGGGAGGAGTCAAGCAACTGAATGGAGCTGATCATTTACTAGCCGGATGCCCTTCCTGATGCTTACACAGAGTTCGCAGCAGATATTTTCTCTCTGCGCTGTGATAGAGAAACATCTGTCGCTGCCTATGATTGAACTCGCAATCTTCCAAGTGGGAGGTGACTGTCTTCACCTGTAGGCCACCCCACTGCTCTTGAATGAATAATATGTGTACTTTGAAAATATTACCAACATTTAAATGTAATTTGCAAATCCATAAAGAAATACTACAATGTCTGTAGTCAAAATAGAATCTTTGCACTTTTAAATGCATGGTGACCAGAGGTGGGTTCCTGCCAGTTCAGACCGGTTCTCCCAAACCGGTAGCGACCCGCTGGTGATGTCACAATGATGTCACCGATCTGGTTCGGTCGGTGCCGATCCGTGGGCGCCGCCATCTTTTTTTTTTTGATTTTTTTTTATTATTTTCTTCTGCGCATGTGCAGAAGCTGAGTTTCCGGCACTGCGCATGCATCGCCATCTTGTTTTCGGCGTTGTGGTTTTTTTTGAATTTTTTTATTTTTTTGCACTGTGCATGCGCGCGTGAAGTGCGCGCGTGGCCACGAGGTGCGTGCACGGCCACGAGGTGTGCGCGCGGCCATGAGGCATGGCCACGCAGTGTGGGAGGAAGTGAACTGGCAGCGAGGTTAGAACCCACCCGACGGTGACCCTTGAACATTGAGAAGACCCAAGAGAAGAACATATACAAATCTCACATCATGCAAATCCAACCAACACTGAACAACAGCATTAGCAACAGGTGAGTGAAGCACAACTGTGCATGCATATCCATGTAGCATTTCAGTGTCTTGCAGAGTCACCATCCTGCATATCGTATATGGCAGATTTCTGCTTTTTGCTGCATTTTCTGCTTTCATGATATGAAGTGTTTTGAGACATTTGTTGAGTCGGGTGGTATACAAAATACATAAATGAGCAGGTTAACAAATGGAATACTATACCTGCTTGAAAAATAAAGCACACAGTAAGCTATTCACACAAGTGCCTGAATTTTAACTGCAAACAGCCCGACGTAAGTTCTAATTTCCACAGATGAAAGAACTAAAGCAAAGTGCATTTTTAGACTAGTATCACAGACATCTGTGAGCAGTCGTCTTCTTTCTGGCCACGGGTCTAATTGCTGCTTTCTTCTCAACAGTCCATTCTTCCGTCACCTTATCCAACCTAAATCAATAACAACAAGTCCATGATTGCTCCCTGCTGCAGGATTATCTAGTCTAGTCAAAAAGCATGAACCAGTAGACCACTCCCTGACTCCAAATAATTGGAACATTGAAAATATGCCATAGCTGTTATTCTGAGATCAGAAAACTCAAAGGTTGAACTATTTTGTACAACCCTCATGATATTTAGTCCTATCTCTCTATTTATAAATTTATGATGTGGGTCAATGCTTGAAGGAGAACAAGACTTGTCTGCTATAATCTCTCATGTCCATGCCAGAGTTTTCTATTAGAATGTATTGGGTATCTCTGAATACCTGATAATTCCCATGCACAATCTTTATATTGATCAAGAAGCAACAGTCCAAACAGAACTAGGAGGAACAGAATTCAAATCACCAAATGTATCTGATGAGGCTGCATATCTCTCTTGAAGACAGGACAACTTGCTCAGGACAACCACACACAAGGTCTCACTGAACTGACCTCAGCATGATCAACTTCTAATCACGTTGTTCCTTAGTGCAACGGGAAAAGAACACTTTGATTGAGAGGTCCAGAAATCAGAGCCAAGGGTATGACAAATAAATCATAAGGTTATAAGTAATGATGGGTGAACATACTTGCTCGGAAAGCAGTGTTCTCATGATTTATTGAACACAACTGCAATGATTGTCGCTGGAGGATGCTTTTCACTGGAAGCTTTAAAATCTTTTTTTTTTAATCAACCATTTTATTTTCATCTCTCTTTTTAAAAAGCATTAATGAAGGGAACAGATGGTGACTGCTTAAATGATCATAGAGTCAAGCATCCTTAAATGTGGCAAGACTTTTCTGAAATAGGAGCCTTATTTCAAATTATTTTCCCTAAGCAAACTATCATTAAAACAATCTATCTTGTAAGTGTATTTTCCCAATGAGCCAGAAGCGGAGCAGAATTTGGCACTGGGTCCTAATCAAAAGAATCTGTATGTGTCTTTTCATATATAATTTATTCTGCAGAACAAACACCAACGACATTGGAAAGAAACTCCCCAATTGAGGGAAATCTCAATATTATCAAGCAAATATTTTATTTAAGTATCTATGATTGTAAGATAGCAATACTTCCCGTTCCAGGAGACTAAGTAGATAGCAGATTCGGAGAGTATACATTTCATATGTTTCTAAATTCTGCAGGTTAATAAACAACAAGAATTTTCAAGCTTCAGGGATCAAGCTTCCCATTTTGTGGCAGACTGTAACTCAACACAGAAATGTATTTCCTATCCTAGAGAGGAATGGCCTTCTTAAGGCAAATAGACAAGAATTCCGCACAAATTTCACTAAGGCTACAGATGGATAATTTAGTACCTTAAGTTAGGTTTAGGCTAGGAATAGCTGATCCCTGTTCCTAGCCTAAAAGAGACCCTTTCTGCTGACTCTGCAATGGGCTGTAGTTGTGAATGATTGCTTGTAAGATGCAAAACGGGCTCTTCTTCCTGGTTTTTAGACCATTTTCCAAAGCAAGAATTCCATTGAATAAAACAATGTTTTAAAAACCAGATTTAGCAATAGCAATAGCAGTTAGACTTATATACCGCTTTACAGTGCTTTACAGCCCTCTCTAAGCAGTTCACAGAGTCAGCCTATTGCCCCCAACAATCTGGGTCCTCATTTTTACCCACCTCGGAAGGATGGAAGGCTGAGTCAACCTTGAGCCGGTGAGATTTGAACCGCTGAACTGCAGCTAGCAGTCAGCTGAAGTAGCCTGCAGTGCTGCACTCTAACCACTGCGCCACCTCAGCTCGGCTCAGATTTGTTTGTTGTGTTGCTTGAGCCCTAATCCTTAGCCTGACTTTGCACAGTTCCACCAGCATGGCCATCTCTCTCTGAACAGAGAAAATGCAATTCGTCAGCCCAAATACATTAATCTGAGCTGATAAGCAATGTAGGAGTCAGTAGTGCAGCCAGTTAAGAAGCAAATCTTCTGTTAAGACATAATAGTAAGGCGCTGATGAATGGCTGAACATGTAATTGATCACTTACGCAGCAAAGCTTGGGGTCTTAAAGCTACAAAGAAACAACAAAGCTAATTATTCGCATAAATTGCATAGATATTGCCAACATCACCAGCCCTACAACTTGTTGAGACATGCTCAGAGATCTGACTGACCTCCTGGCTTCTAGAACCAGACATGGACAAATTGAGCTGCTGACCAGATGAGATGTTTAGATAGAAGTGACCGCAGTCTAACTCGTGACTTTAAATCATTGCAACTAATATTATATCCATCTTATATGTATAGAAAGCTTCAACTCTGTTGCTATGGGAATACCATCACTCTCTTAGCAACAGCGTTTCCCCCCCCCCTTCGGTTGCACTACAGCTTCGTTCAATGCAGTTGAATTTAGATTTGCCTTTGCACAAATAACTATTTCTGTCCCTAGAATAACAGGCATGGTGGAAAGCAGCTTGTTCCATCCGAAAAGGAAAGCACAAGAGGAAAATAAGGCTAAAAGATGGAAAGTGATACTAAGATATTGTTTGAAAATAGAGTTGCTGTTTTTGTGGTATAAAATGTAGCAGATAAAGGAGTGGCTTCCAGATGAGAGAGCCTGATCAGAACAGGTTGGTGGAGAAATATGGATGAGTTATTATTATACACAAAGTAGAGTACAGGCTAGTTAATCTCTAAGATGAAAACTGGCCTTCCCTTGCATAGGAAGGCAGGACCTCTTAAGACCTCTTAGGAGAGGTTTCCGAAGGAGCTGGGGTTATAACTGAAGATCTGCTGTATATCCTCCCAAGTCCCCAGTTGCCACCTGCAATAGGGAGGTGACTGGGTCTTTTTACAGAAGCCATGGTAGCGCAGTGGTTAGAATGCAGTATTGCAGGCTGACTCTGCCCACAACCAGGAGTTAGATCCTTACTGGCTCAGGATTGACTCAGCCTTCTATCCTTCCAAGGCTGGTAAAATAAGGACCCAGATTGTTGGGGGCAATATGCTGATGT
Organism: Thermophis baileyi; assembly: GCA_003457575.1. Lineage (NCBI taxonomy): Eukaryota > Metazoa > Chordata > Lepidosauria > Squamata > Dipsadidae > Thermophis > Thermophis baileyi. The sequence continues at coordinate 839,601 of QLTV01001132.1, forward strand.
TGTAAATCACTCATAGTGCTCCATAAAACACTATGGAGCAGTATATAAGTCTAAGTGCTATCGCTATTGCTACAGGATTGTGCCCATGCAACCTCTCCCAGCCCATGGTCCTCATCACCTCCCCATGGTATACAGAGGAACTGGGAGGGGGGAAATGGATTCAGAGACATCTAGAGCGCCATTGGTGGAGGATGAGCGAACTTGACCAAACACAGGTAAGAGGTGCTATTAAAGCCTATCTCATGGCAATTCGGGCTGTGAAGTATAAATATTTCTCTGCACTAATTGCATCTGCAGATAATTGCCCAGTGACCCTCTTTAAGGCAAACTGTTTGCTTCTGGAGAAGGAAGATACAGGGGTCTACCTGCAGGGTTGCACTGTGGCATTTGCTAATTTTTTGGAAGACAAAGTCGCTTAGATTCATTCCCAGTTAGATAACGGCATGGTTGCTGGTCCAGCGGAGGTGTCTGAGGCAGGTTCTGGCCTGGTTATTTGGGAACAGTTTGATCCTGTTGCTCTCAAGGAAGTGGACAGGATCCTAGGAAATGTGAGAACAACCATCTTGTTTTAGATCCATGTCTCTCCTGAGAGCCTCCCCAAAGGTGACATGTGGGTGGGTTTTGGTCATGATTAATGCTTCTCTAAGGGAGGGGTGATACCGACCTTTCAAGGAGGCTGTGGTCCACGCTCTTCTTAAGAGACCATAGCTAAATTGCACCCTTTTGGATGCTTTCCATCCTGTCTCTAATCTTTCTTTTGATAAGTGAGTGGCACTGTGCTTTTTTAGTTCACTTCTATCCTCTGAGGCTGTTCCCAGTCAGTGTTGATAGTGAGGGTGCGGTCCAGCCCTTGGCCTCTGCTTTGCAGAATTCTTCAGGGTTCAATTCTTTCTCCACTTCTGTTTTAACTCTACATGAAGCTGCTGGGTGAGATCATCCATCATCAAGGGAAGAGATATCACCAGATATTTACTCAGCTGTATATCTCATGCCATGGCCTCTCTCTCACAATACCTGGAGGCTGTTAAGGGCTCAATAGGGAGCAGCAGGCTGAAACTAGACCTTGGTAATTTGGCTCATGGAGAATTGAGAGTCCCCTCTCTTGTGGAAGCTGTATTGATTGCCAATTTGCCTCCAGGTCCAATTCAAGGTGCTGATTAAAGCCATGGCTTGAGACCAGAAGGATAATCTTTCCTCAGTTATAACTACCCAATTCACCAGATCATGAGTATGTTATGGCCTCCCCCCATTAAGGAGGTCCATCTAGTGCGACCATGAAGAAAAGTTGGTGGTGGCTCCCTCATTGTGGAAAGAAAGAGAGAAAGATAATACTAGCCCCCACCTGAACCCTGAAGACATAGTTTTTGCTGAGGATCCCCTTGTTTCTTATATCTAAGAAAAGCAGAAGTTAAGCTCAGAAAATAAAAAAGTTACAATTCAACCAAGGTAAATAGAGCAATCCTACCTATGTCCATCCACAAAGGAGTCTGAACCACAGGGAAAATAACTTTTTTAAAGACAAAGGCAACGCTTTGTGTAAACCCAGTGGTGGGCTCCAACCGGTTTAAAAACTGGTTTGGTGATCGCACGCTTTGCGTGCGCACATGCACTTTGCGCACGCACCTAACGCACTTGCACGCAGAGTTCAAAATACAGCAATTTGAAGCTCAGCTGCTTACCTTCTAAGGCAGCCCTGGTAAGTAGAACAGTGGAGGTACAGAAATCAGCTGTGCCGCGTGAATCAGCTGAGCCAGAAAGAAGGAAATATAGGACAGGATAGCGCAGGGGCAGGTGGGTGGGGCCAGCTGATAGTCAGAACTACCGGTTCGCCCAAACTGGTCCGAACCGGCAGCAGCCCACCACTGCGTACACACAAATAAAGTAAAAAGTCTAATGGGATCTCTCTGGTTCCTTCCTGTCTCAAGTAGTCTGGTGCATTGGATTTTCCTTCCGAATCCTAGAAGATCACACTCTTTGAATTAGGAATTCAAGAAATAGAATCTTCCAAGATTCAGGAAGGAAAATTAGGAATGTAAGAGCGTAAATTATTTTTCTTCCCCACAGGCAGCTCCTCACTGAGAAAATTCCACAATGGTTACTTAATTTTAAAGAGGGGAAAATTGTGTGGCTCAGGAATTTAGTCTTCCTGGGCTTCTATACAGAAGATAATAGAATTAGCTGACATGTCAGTTATAGGTGCAGTCTGGTCTGAGGGGGATCTCAGGAAAATGCTCTAGCTCAAGGAGCCCATTACAAGATCTTCATTCCTTTGGGCGTCCACTTTACACCCAACCCTCAGCTGGCCATAATGACATTATGGGTGGATGAGTGGATCAGGACAAGGAGGAGTAAACTCACATATGTTCTCCTGACAATGTCTATAGCAGTGATGGGGAACCTATGGCACGCGTGCCACAGGTGGCACGCGGAGCCATATCGGAGGGCACGCGAGGCATTGCCCTATGTCAGCTCCAGCATGCATGCGTGCGCTGGCCAGCTGATTTTCGGCCTTGGGAAAGGCCGTTTTCGCCCTCCGGAGGCTTCAGGAGGCTTCCCTGAAGCCTCCGGAGTGCGAAAAACAGCCCAACGGGCAAACCGGAAGTCCGTTTTTCCAAACTTCTGGTTTGCCTGTTGGGCCATTTTTCGCACTCCAGAGGCTTCAGTGAGGCCTGTGCGCATGTGCGGGGGCAGCGGGGGGGTTGTGCGCATGCACAGGGGGCAGCACGGGGGTTGTGCACATGCGCAGGGGGAGGAAATGGGTGTGGACACGTGTGTGCACGCTAGCACGCGCACACACACCCTTTTAGCATGCAAACCAAAAAAGGTTCGCCATCACTGGTCTATAGGATGAAGAGTGAGGAAGTGCTCATGGAAGGAAAAAGACAACAGGCTGGAAGTAACTCCCCAATTATTATAAACTCAAGGGCCATTCCTCTTAGCTTGCCTTTAGGCTGGAAAGAATCCATTTGGATAAAGAGGGCCAGAGGTATTTGGAATCTGTCAAGGTATTAAAAATGTTGGATTTTTCATGACTGGGACTAAAGAAGAAATCAACACCAGATTTGCACCAACACATTGTTAATATGTGTTGTTTGTCAGCATTTTGGATTAGCCTGTTTCCCAACCCCCTGACCTCCCCCCACACCAATAAAGTTGCAAGAAAGAAGCTATTCAAGCAGCATGACCAAACTTTTCAGAGTTGTTCTGTTTATAACGCCATTGTATGCATAGCCTTATTTTCAGGCTCGGTTTCTCTTTTTGTTTTCCATTTCTATGCTTATTAGTTTTGTGGCTGTGTTGATTCTTTAATGCGATTGTATGTAAGCACAGATTAGATCTGCATGAATCAGATCTCAGACCCTTTGAATTAAGAAAACCAATTCAGTTTCATTCAAGCTCCAGAATGGAATCATTGAATCGAGTTATTTGAGTCACATTTATCAATTTGATCTGGAAGAAAAACAAAGCAAAACAAGTTCCAGATGCTCAAACTTCATCAAATTGATTAAAAAGCATCTGGTTTGATTAATGCCCCAAACTGAACTGACAATTTGATAGAGAAAGTCAATTGAATTTGAATATTCAATTGAACTGCCTTTGAATTCAATCTCCAGATGGCAGTGATACACATTTAATACAGGCATTCCAATTGTAATTGACTGTTTTATACTACATAAGAAAGTTTTGCATAATGACCAAGACTTTGGGCCAGATATCTGGAAATGCTCATTGATTCACTTTCTCTGTATTTGCATTCCTCTTCCTTTATGGCTACTTGAGGGCAGTTCAGCGTTGGCAACATCTTGCATAGGACCAATAATTTTTTCACATAAATAATCTGGCCTCTAATTAGCAACCAAAATTCTGTGAAATGCAGCAGGACTGCGACTCGTTTAACTCACACCCATTAAAGTCAACAAATGCTTTCATTCATCCTGCTCTGGCAATTTATGTTAGATCTAACTTCGCAAGGGCCCTTTTTCAAGCTCAGAAAGTATTGTAATTAAATATAAGAAATTCAAAAAAATATTTTCAAGTATTCACTCCCTCTGGGGAGACTACATCTGAAATTCTGAAGACAGTACAAGGAAACCAGAGAACCTGCCCTGACATTACAACTTTGAATGATGTTTAAATTAAGTGGCTATTTGGCGCGCAGGCATGTTATAAATTGGAAGGCTAACACTGGTTGTCAATGAGATATATGCTTTTTATTCAGGAAAACATCAATAAAATATGGTCGTCTGTCCCTTTAGTCCTTTTAAATGTTAGCATTTGTAAAAATGAGACTTTCCAGCTCATTAAATGCAGCTTGCAGGGCAATCCACCAAAACTAGTTAATCTCTATAAATGGTTGTTCTGTTGGAGCTCTGTCATAGACTTTTATGGCCTCCATGTCAAATAATAAGCTAGATTTTTCAAAGCAAGTTGTTGCACATATTGCAGTGGCGAATGTCTTTGACAACCTCGAGAATTAAAAAGAGTGGAACAAAGCAAGGCTCCAAGTCAATACAGTTTCCCTGAAGTAACTCTGAATCCTGTTCTTTGTTAATGAAAAAGACATTCTCTTCAAATCCAAGCAGTTGAATGCTCTTGGTGTTTCCTTTTTCTTTGGCCTTTATATCAGCCAAGTGGGACCAACAACACAGTGTTATGATGCATCCAACCTAGAGTTAGCACGTACAACATTTTCAGGCTAAAAATTGCTCTAGGACTTTGAGTAACATGCAAGAGGCCATATACCAAAAGTTCCAAGAGAATGCTATATCTGATTTAATTTCAATGAAATTTGACTTAAACTTGATGTAATTAAATATGGGATTAAGTTGAATTTTTCTACATCATTTCTATAATGGTAAAGGTAAAGATTTCCCCTGTCCAGGTATGTCTGACTCCAGGGGCCAAATGCTCATTCCGTTTCTTAGCCAAGGGAGCCAGCGGTGTCCAAAAAGATTTCTGTGGTCATGTGGTCAGCATATGCTAAGGAGCACAGAATGATGCTACCTTCCCACCAAATTGGTACCTATTTATCTACTCGCATTTGCCATGTTTCGAATTGCTAGGTGGGGAGGAGCTGGGGCAAGTAACAGGAACTCACCCAGTCGCATGGCACTCAGGTCTCCAACCCGGGCTGTCAGTTTTCCAGCTGACAAGCTCAGCATCTTTAACCGCTTAGCCACCTTCCAGTTTCTATAGTAATCCACAAAATTAATTTTTTTAATAAAAAAAAACCCTGTGTTTTAGAATATATATATTTTAAATGCATTGTGTTTCCTTACATAATTTAAACTGCAGTCTAATAGATGATCTAATATATTGTTGAACTATGTTTCGACATTCGGTGAAATACAAGGTCTGATGGGCAGTTATGCTCCATTCCGCACATTATTTGTATCAATTTATATTGGGAAATCAGTTTATATCTCAAACAAGAAGCTCCTACTGGAAAATTAAACTCCTCGAAAATCTCTAGAGAAAACAGAAAATCCCGTAGTCTTACAGGATGTTAATTCTCACCCAAGAACTGAAGAAACATAGCTAAAAATGTTTATTTTATTTATTTATTTATTTATTTGTCAACAAGTGCAAGGAAACAGGACACATGAAAAAATGGCACAGATAAATGGATATAAAGAAGCAAAACATAGCCATAAACACATAAAATGAGTACATACAAATGGGTACAGTAGGACAGGGATGGTAGGCACGCTGGTGCACTTATGCACGCCCCCTTAAGAGGGACCTCTTAAGAAACGTGTAAGGTCCACGGTAGACAGTTTAAGGTAAAAGGTATGGATATGTTAGAGCGGTTTCCTGTTTTTTTAAAAAAAATGTTTTACTTTGCTTTTTCCAAAGTACTTTGAAGCAAAGGCAATTTATAAAACGATTTGATCTAATCATTAAGTCTCTTTGGAAGTAAACACAACAGAATGAATGTTACACTAGCTGAAAGCAACTGAGACTGTCATATTAAAAATCTGTTCACTTCATTCTCAGCAACTAGGCTGGCTTTGAAGTCACAAGTTGATCTTTGGTTGATATTAGAACGCCAAACGGGTTTTTTAAACATGCAGAATCAAATTCCTTAAAGCTCTGAGAAGCTTTATACACATTTTTTAAAAATAAATAGAAACAGACCCTGCAACTTTCAATACTAGTCAGATATTTCTTGCTTGGTGATGGTGGTAGTGACAGCACCATCTCTGGTTTGCACTAATTTGGAAATCTGCTCTAAACATTTTCATCAAAGCAACATATCAAGGATTATTCCATACAATCTATGGAAGGACACTTTGATTCCCACAATGGATGAATGGCTGCAAAAGTTGATGGAGTTAGCAGAGGTAGCTAAGCTAATTGCTTTGATTAAAGAAAAAAAAACCCACTATTACTTTTATTTCTACTTGGAAACCACTTCTGGACTTTGTGCTTGAGGTGGAAAAAAAGGAAATTTTGATTTTGGGTTTTACCGATTAGGTTTCTTGTTTGTTGTTATAGAAATTGCTAGTTTATACTATAATCTAAAAGTAAAAAGTTGTGGTTTGATGTTATTATCTTATTCTACTGTACCAAAGGGAGTTGGAAGTCAATGCCTTTTTTTCTTTTTCCTACACTTTTCCCTTCTCCTTTCCCTCTCATATCTTTCCTATTTTCTTTTGTATTTTTGTATTTTATATTATAAATTAATCCAAAAAAAGTTTTAAAAAAGGGATTATTCCATACAATCTGATCAAATATTCACTACCTATGGGAAGACTCAGGGGTGGGTTCCACTTACCTTCCTCACTGGTTCGCATTGTGACGTTTTGCGCATGCGCGCTCGCTGTGCTCGCGCGCGCATGTTCCCTCACGCAAGTTTGGTTCCGCACATGCTCAGTAGCTGCAATTAGCCCGAAACACAGCTGAGGAGCTGATCAGCTGTGCTTCGGGCGAAGGAATAAAGGTCAGTATAAACCCAGGGGCGGGTGGGCGGGAGGGCCCTTTTTCAAGCAGCAGAACAGGAAAAACCTTCCAAAAGGTAAAAAATTCCCAAAAAAATCCCAAAAAAAGATGGCGGTGCCCACGGACCGGCACCGACCAAACCGGATCCGTGATGTCACCAGCGGGTCGCTAACGGTTTGGGCGATCCAGTCCGAACCGGGAGGAACCCACCCCTGGGGAGACTGATCCACACATTCTGATCAATCAAGCCAGTTCTGTCACTAACAACAGTTCTCTGTGGCAGTCTAAATTTATCCTGGCGGTTCCTGAAGCCACTTTTAAAAAGCCCAGTTGGATTACAGTGGTTTGGCAATGGGGTCAGTCAATGGCCACCACTGGCCCTGATTGGTCAGTTCCATTTCTTGTCCTTCCTTCCCATCTTTTCTTGAAAAACAAGGCCTGCTTTTTCTTTTCAGGAACTGCTCTCTCGTCACTAATCCCTTCCCCCCCCTTTGCTTTCTCAGACATTGGCATATATGGACATTTCTTACCCCCTTCCTAGCTTCTCTCTTTATACACCAATATAAAGCCCTTTTTTTCCCTCCGTTAATTGTATCATCATTGCTTTGATGCTGTAATGATTAAAGCAAAGTTTTGCTTTGCTGTACTATGGCATTGGGAAAGTAAAGGGGAGGGCATAAGTAACGTATTTCATCCAGGCTGGGCAGAAATCAAAAGGGTGATTGGTTGGAGCATGAGTTTCAAGAAGGTTGGGAAAACATGGGATGAGGAAAGCTTATTGACTTATTGGGCCATTGTTGGATCAATTGCTAGGTAATTGCAAAGAGGCAGCTGTGGACCAGAAGAGGACATAGGACAAAACAGGTGTGGAAAAGATGTGCCAGGTGATCCAGCTCAGTATTTTTCAACCTCAACAACTTTTAAGAGGTGTGGACTTCAACTCTCAGAATTTCCAATCCGCCTTTAGAGACTTCTGGGAATTGAAGTCCACACCTCTTAAAAGGTGATGAGGTTGAGAAACACTGCTCTCACTTCTCAGAACTGGGGCTGTTACTAAATTGGAAGAAAGTGGGCAGACCCATATATGCCTTAAGACAGTGGTTCTCAACCTTTCTAATGCCGTGACCCCTTGCAACCCCCTGCCGCTGCGACCCCCCCCCCCGCCGCGACCCCCTCCCCCCGCGGGATGAGTTGACAAAGGGGGCGCTCGTACCTGTCGGTCACCGTAGAGCCGGTCACCAAGGTAGCGCGAGGCGCCGCCCACCCACCCGGATGCCACTATTTGGTTTCTTTTACCCTCTGCGCATGCGCAAAGCATTCTGCGCATGCGCAGAGGGTAAAAGAACCCAAATGGCAGCATCCGGGCGGGTGGGCGAAGTCTCCCACTTCTGTCACTACCGGCTGTCCGGCGACCCGCAGGCACGGCCGAACCGGGAGCATTTCACCCCTGCAGTGACGGTGGCACCAAGATGGTGGGCTAACGCGTGCGGCGACCCTTGTGAAATGGTCATTCGACCCCCAAAGGGGTCGCGACCCACAGGTTGAGAACCGCTGCCTTAAGATGACCTAGGATGGAAAAGAGCAGTTTTGAAGTGGAGCTTCAAAAAATAGGCAGGGGTACATTTGTGATGGGCTAGGAATCAATGGATGATTGTATCGTCTATTTCTGCACTCCAAAAGTGGTGGGTGGCCCATACTGGCAATGAATCAAGCAGAAAATGCAAATTTGTAGAAGAGCACAGGGATGATTGTGGAAAAAGTCTGTTAATTTTGTTAAATGTCTCTACAATCAACAAAAGATGAGCTTAACCTGGGAAAACTGTGGGGAAAAAAAACCTTAAAAGTTACCTCACCTTCCTCTTACATGAAAGAAGGTGAAGGATTTGCCTTACAATGCTTATTGGCCATTTGTTCGGACTGATTGTGCAGGAACTGGATTGGCAGGAAAAGGGAGCTATCTGAATAAAACAGTGATGAGTGAGAACCAATTTGGCATAGTGGTAAAGGCACCAGGCTAGAAAGCAAGATACTGGGAGTTCTAGTTCTGCCTTAGGCATGAAAGCCAGCTGGGTGGCTTCAAGCCAGTGGATCACTCTCTCTCAGCCCAACCCATCTCACAGGGTTGTTCTTGTGGGGAAAACAGGAGGAGGGAGTATTGGGTATGTTTGTCGCCTTGAGTTATTTACAGTAATAATAAAAGTGGGATATAAAATAAATTAGTGATGCTACATAATCACATTATTATTACCACAGTTTAATTTTGGTCTTTTCCAGATTGCTCTAAGCAAATTCAGATTTGCAACGAAGTATACATTGATTACAAATCTGCAGCTAATTGTGATAGTCCATCATTAAATTACTTGTAGAAAACCTTGTCAGGAAACACATTTGTTGAAGTAGAATTTTGCATTGTGTAATTTAAATTAGAGGGTTATACTCTATATATTCTTCTATATTATATCCCTATACCTATACATAGGGCCATAGTATATATGCATACACAAACATACCACCATGGATGTCATAGAAACTGTAGAACAGATGCGAGTCCTGACTTCAAAGTTTATGAAACTCTTATTTTTCCATGCAGCCTCCATTAACAGCTTAGGCAAACACCAAGCAGAAAATACAGGATCAATTCCTATACATTCCTTTGCAGACAGTCATAATATATGAATCTCTGGATTTCAGTAACATTTTATGTTTAATTTAAAACTTTGTCTCCACAGAATAAAAAATGTAATTATTATATGACATATGACAACTCTAAGATAAAACCCAATCAAGAGTAAAGATAACAAAATGAAACATCTGTTACCTACAAAACTACATTTAAAATAATCCTTCATTGATTCTTCCAGCTCAATATGCTTTGATTTCATTCCCAGAAGCCTGAAGGAGTGCGATGTTCAGATCTTTCCAGAAGGCTACTCCACAGCAGCCAATGCAGAATTGATGAATCTTCAGAAGTTGCTACAGTCCCTACATTCTTCTACGTTAGTCAATGGCTAAATTGGAAGAGGGACTCCAGAGGCAATCAGTCTTAGCATCTCACAATTTTCTGACTACAAGATGCTGTGGGGTAGAGAGAGAGTAAGAATTTCCTCTGTGTTTATTCTCTCCTCCAGCGTATACTTTGTTTGTAAGATGGCTCTTTGATTCTCTACCTAATAGGAAGGATCTAGATAGGAAGTAAGTTTGCCCTCCCTGTCTGCTAGTACTGTGTGTAATAAACCTTTCCATAAAAATTTCAAAGCACTATTTGGGATTGGATTTCTGTTCTCCAGGAATACACAGGCCAGCGCTTCTGGAACTCTAGCTGAGGAGTATCTGTAGGGCAGGGTTTCCCAAATTTAAGAGGTATGGACTTCAACGCTCAGAATTCTACAACCAGCATGGCTGGCTATTTTGATTTCTGAGAGTTGAAATCCACATGTCTTAAAGTTGCCAAGATTGGGAAGCCCTGCTGTAGGGCCCTAAGAGGTGATCCACAGACTTCAAGTTGTCACACTGAAAATGCTGCTTCTGACTGATGTTTTAGCAATGCAGTGAAAGCGCCATCATAATTCTCTGACAAACAGGGATAATGGTATCAGTGCAGTTAATCTGGCATGTTAAAAAAAAACACAAGTGCAAAATTATTCACCCTTGGGCATGAACGCACAAAACATAGGCATATGTTAAAGCTGCCAAGCGGCAAGTCAATTGATGAAAAAGCACAATTTACTAATCTGCTGGACTTCTTAGTAGCAATGCTGTGTCTTCAGAACTTTAAAGCCCAACTGCTTACCAAGCCAAGGTAACAATATTTTATATTCTCCAGTTCTGCTGAGAAAGCCTATGGCTTTGCAAATTGTCCAGATGGATGAGGTCATTAGACACAGGCAGGGCTAAGCACCCAGCACTGTAGGCTTTGCCAGGCCATGTTGACTGACTAACAGTAGCAGAATAATCCAAAGAGACATTATTTTAATCACTAACAATCCCCTAGTATCTCTCCACCACAAAAAAAAAAAAAACATGAGCTATGCGTGCTCCAGAGCTGAGAAAATTATAAGGCAGTCATGGCAATGGCAATGCAAAATGCAGGGAGCAGCAAAAGTTAATCACCACCTTCAAACAATGCATGAGCAAAATCCTTTGTACTTGTTGGAGACAGATGTTCATGTTGCCTTCGTCCCATCTGTGAAATGTCATCTGGTGGTGGGAGGAGAAAGCAATTGTCTCAAGGGGCCAAGTGCATTGTGTCTGCCTTTCACTGAACCACCCATGAGGCTGTCATGCAGCTAACAAAGTGGGGTAGAACTGTGGCAAATTTGACGGCGAGTTTTTTCTTCAGTCACTAATGGCTAATAGATAAGCCCATGGTGGTGGATCTATGGTGGGATACATCCTTTGATACAAATGGTGGAGGTCAAAAATGCTGCAGGTTTTTAAGAACAGATTGGACAGCCATTTGTTTGAAATGCTACAGGGTCTCCTGTTTGAGCAGGCGGTTGAATTAGAAGACCTCCAAGGTCCCTTCCAATGCTGTCATTCTGTTAAATACATTATATAACATGTGGCGGCCTCAGCAGATCACAGCACCAAGCTAATCATGACTGACCTCAGAAGTTACATTGACTTGGATTGGGAATCCCAAGGTTATAGACAAGGTTGGGAAGTCAAACAAAGAAACAAACAAAACTCAACAAACACAATGGCAAACCACTTCCATAATGTTGCCAAGGAAAGTCTTTGGGTGAAATTACAGGGAATCAAGCTTCACCCAAGGGTTTCCTTCTCTTGAATATTTGGAATTATTCAAAAGTCAAGTGTTCCAAAAAGATACTGTAATCTTGGCATGAAACGATGGGATTGAGTCAAGTATTGTAAAGGTTTTGGACGAGAAATGTTCCTAAGTCCCTATGGTCTATCTGAAAACAATTGGGCAGACATGGCGGTGAAGACAGAGATAAAACTACTAGGGGAAGAGTACAAATAACTGATTGATATGACAAATTGTGTCAATGGGAGAAAGCATCACGGTGCTAGTATGTGTTGTGATACCTCTGTGTATCAATATAGAGATTTGCACTTAAATGGATGATGGTGAATGTACACACACTAATTCACCTTGATGCCTCAGTGTTCACAGGAGATGTCTGGTCTATTATTTAAACTGACTGGCCTCCTTGAAAATATGGGCTGGGACTGAAATAGCAGCCGTGTGGTTTCTCTGGAGAAGTGCTATGTTTGAGTTGAATGCTTGAGCCTAGCAAGGTAGGCTCAGAATATTCAATTTCATACTCCAAAGGTTCTGTCCTACCTTTTATGCCTGCCAATCCTCCCCACTAGCACCAGGACAAAATCCCTCATTTTTGAGAAGGAGCAAAGGAAACTGGAGTTAAACCGAGAAGAAATTATTGTCTCTGAGTGCTAAACTGGATTTCATCTCAATTTAATTCCAGGTGAGCTTTTCCTTTGCTCCGTCTCAAAAATGAGGGATTTTGTCCCAGTGCCAGCGGGAAGGATTGGCAGGCATAAAAGGTAGGACAGAACCTTTGGATCGCTCACCTTTCCGCAAGGCTTCTTGGTTCCTAGTTTCCCAATCATCTTCATCGCTGTTCTCTAAGCCTGTTCTAATTTCTCTGAATTCCTCTTAAAGATTTAGGCAGTTTTTTGGGCAAGAATACAGATGGGGTTAGTTAGTGGTTACGATGTATGAATTAATGCAAGCAACCTAACAATCAAGACCCAGACTTGGGAACGTACACACAAGGGCCAGTGATTTCAAAATAGTTCACGCAACTGGGTTATTGAAACTCCATCCCATTTTTGGCATGCACATAAAAAGAGGGCGGGGTTCAGCTGCCCAGTTGCACCTTCCATTTTTGACATCACTGATATTCCCTGCCCACCCAAGCCTGTGTAGCTTTAGAAAGCATTAATGCCTGTGGCAAAATGGAATCTAAGTATTAAGTTTCTCCATTGTGCAAATAGCACTTAGCAATAGCGCTTAGACTTATATAAAGTGCTTTATAGCACTCTCTGAGTGGTTTACACCACTGCTGTAGTTTTGCCCCATTTTACAACCTTCCTTGGCTCAGTCGTTAAGTGAATCACTGCGGTTGATAAGTTAGTAACCTGGTTGTTAAGTGAATCTGGCTTCCCCATTGACTTTCTTTGTCAGAAGGACGCAAAAGAGGATCACATGACCTTGGGACACAGCAACTATCATAAATGTGAACCAGTTGCCAAGCATCTGAATTTTGATCACATGATCATGGGGATGCTACAAAGGTTTTTTTTAAACTGTGAAAAACAGACATAAGTCACTTATTTCAATGCCGTTGTGACTTTGAATGGCCACTAAATGAATTGTTGTAAGTCAATGATTACCTGTATACCATTGCATAGTGCTTAACAGCACTCTCTGGATAGTTTACAGAGTCAGCCTATTGCCCCCAACAATCTGGGTCCTCATTTTACCGACCTCGGAAGGATGGAAGGCTGAGTCAACCTTGACCAGTCAGGATCGAACTCCTGGCTGTGGGCAGAGTCAGCCTCCAATACTGCACTCTAACCACTGTGCCACCACAGCAGGCAGGCAGAACCAAGTGAAGTCTTTAAAAATAAAATCAAGTTTGTACAACTGAAATGTTGTTACTGGGTTCAACTGCCAAGCACCAGAGACCAGGTCCACTCAATTTACCTGAGCCTTTAACTGAGTTACTGCTTAAAGCCTATGCGCAGGAATCTTATCATCTAATGGTCAGCACTTGGTTGGAGTTAAATAAGGGTCAATGGCAGTCAAGAGGATTGAACTCAGTGGTGGGCTGCTGCATGGTCGCAAGGGTTCGGGCAAACCCTTAGCTCTGACCACTGTTGGGCCTGATCACCCACCCCTGTTCTATGCTATCCATTTATAACTTACTTTCTGGCTCGTTGGCTGGCCCAGCTGCATTCCGCACCACCCCTGCTGTTCTCACCGGAGCTGCCTGAGCTGATTAGGAGCCTGTTTGAAGCTCCGTTTCTCTCCCAAAGGGGCGCGTGCGCTCACAACCAGCGAACCCTTTGTTAAAGAAAGTGCAGCCCACCTCTGGTTGAGCTGACTTCGTTTAGGGTTATGTAGTGATTCTAGGCTGATCCCTCTTTTCACACAACCCAACTCTGCCAGTCCTTCTCCTATAATAATCCATACAATAACAGGTAGAGCTAGAACTTTAACTTTCCCCTTTTCATGTTTTTTGGGTTCATTAAAAAAGGATTAACCAAAAAGGTTGCGACTATAGAAGAATACATAAGATATTCCCCAGGGCTAACTTGGCATAGGCTTTTAAAGAAAATGCTACTACAAAAATCTGCCACTACCACAATTACTTTAGCAGTTAAGCAAGAAAAATGAAACATCTTCAGAGATTTAAATTTCAAACTGCATTAATTCAAAATAAGAGCTTCATCTTGTACATATTTAAGATTAATAAAATTATATTAAATAAAATTCATGGTTGACCTATAAAGTACATTGTTTTCAGAGTATCAATTACTAGAAACCACACTCGGTAATGAAGTGAATTATGTGGTATTCATAGCCAATTACTTTATGTTAAATAGCAGCTATTAAGAGGAGGGTGTGGTTTAATGGAATATCTATGGAGAAGTAATAAAGTCAGAGGTTGGTTCCTGCCAGTTCGGACCAGCTCTATAGAACCGGTAGCGGGAATTTTCCCCCGCTCGCCAAACCGGCAGCGATGGCCGGCTGGACACACCGGCTCTCTCGGCGGCACCATAGGGGACGCCATCTTGTTTTTTGCTTCTGCGCATGCGCAGAAGCTGGGTTTTTAGCACTGTGCATGCACGCGCACCCATGCAATGCGTGAGGAAATGAACCGGCAGCGAGGTAAGCCAGAACCCACCCCTGAATAAAGTGTATAGTGTACTTTAAGATTGGCGTGAGCAGCAACTTAGACATGCTAAATATCTGGAGTTGCAACAAAGTGAAACAAAATGGGGGAGGGAGAGATGATAGTTTAAGAATAAAATTCCCTTAGTGCAAAAGTTAAATCTTCAACACTTCTAGTTAAAAAGGACCAGAGAGCAGTTTATAAGAATGGTGTCTAGGTGTCTAAATGAGCTTTATTTGAATACTTATCAGAAGAGTTGTGCAAAATGTTTTGAACACAAAACGGTTGCTGTGACCTTTTTGGAAGCACTTTTCTAACCATTCCATCCTATTTATATGCATCTGCACACGAACATAAATATGTGCTTTTTTTAATCCTACGTTTCAGTTTTCTTTTTTCTTTTGGTACCTTAAAGGTTAGATGTTTTCATATTTGCGAGACCTCCATTCAGATCAGAAGAGCATTAGAACAGTTCTTGGTCAGGTCAGAACAGCTGACTCAAAGTCAGAATAAAGCATTTTTCTCTCAAAAGAGAACACTTCAAGCTCTAGATGTTTCAGAGACAAAACATTCTGCCCACTATATTTTCAGAAAACAGTGGTTTGTGCTGTTCTCTTCTTTAAGGATAGTCTCAACCATTTCTAATGTCAAGCTGGAGATGCATGAGAAGGAGGGATGCAGCCCTGACTCCACTGGCCTAAATTAACATTGGGAAATGTTACTTACTTACTTACTTACTTACTTACTTACTTACTTACTTACTTACTTACTTACTTACTATTTGTTAAATGTATTTGCCGCTTATCTCGCGGCTATTCTAGGCGGCTTACAACAATAAAAGTGGAGAAATAAAAAGTGTAAACATAACAGTAGCAAAGTAATGGAACAATAGAATAAACAATGAAAAAGAAAATAATGAGAATTACAGCAATATGAGAATAAAAGATGGGCAGGTAGAGAAGCAAAAAGCAAGGGGGCAGCTGGGGTTTGCTATTTAGTAGCCAGTGAGGTACTCCCCCAAGTATAGTTATACTATGGGGTGTTCCTTTTTAAAGGGATATGTTATATCTGATAGGAGGCAAGATGGTTCAGTGATTAAAGATGCTGAGCTTGTCAGCTGGAAAGCTGACAGCCGGGGTTCGAGACCCCAGTGCCATATGACGGGATGAGCTCCCGTTACTTGCTCCACCTCCTGCCCACCTAGCAGTTCAAAAGCATGCAAATGCAAGTAGATAAATAGGTACCACTTTGGTGGGAAGGCAAAAGCGTTCCGTACCCCTTGGGATACAGTCATGTTGGACACATGACCACGAAAGCGTCTTCAGACATGTCTGTCTCCATCAACTAATAAATGGAGATGAGCACTTCAGACATGAATGAATAGGGGAAACCTTTACCTATGTCTGATGCCCCAGTGACTTTTGCCTGCAGAGCTGAACTCTGCTGTTAGGTGAGCCAAGTAGATATGCAAGTTTCCTAACTCTAATTTCAGATTCTGTTGATATAACTCTACAATAAAAATAAAGCTACTATTTATTGTTGTACTTCTTGTCTGGATTACCTCAAAGGGCTAACAATTACACCTAAGTAAACAAAACCGTGACTGTGATAATACTGTATGGCATTTCTCTTTCCAGTGAAATTTACTCACGGTTAGGGGAAGGGAAAACATACCTGTGAATTTGTGGTAAGCAAGCAAGCATGTGCCTGCAATGCCCAGGCCTTTCCTGTAAATTGCTGAACTGGAGAATACCTGATTCCAGTATTGGATTCTCATTAGTGTTTGAATATGCAACTTTGCTAATTATTTATAAGAACGGATATTTTCCTCCTCTAAAAGCAAAGTCTTCTATCTAGAGTGCATTGATTTCATTCAAGATATTGAAATGATGATTTAATATCAGAAGGAAAAATAGAAGTTTGAAGTGCAGATTAAGTGAAAATATCAAGGCCCGATGACCCAGTCTACTTTTCTTCTCTCTGGTGTTGCTCAGCACCACTTGCCTGTCATGGAAACGGTGGAAGCTGATTTCAGTCAGCTTCCCTGAAAAGGATTTTCCCAATGCTGAAACAATTATCTGGTTGGTAGATTATGAATGTTCAATTTTTATCAAATGGTTTAAATAGAAAACAACCCGCATTCACAAATCATACTAAGCCACACCGCTTCTGCATAACACCTAGTCATAAACTAAGGTTAAAAAGGACAAGGTTGGTTAGCTCGTACATTATGCTAAGCCAAATGGGTTTTCGTTTGAGCTTAATGTCTTCTGTCAACCCAGCCAATGTACAAAGACATCAACTATAGTACTAACATCAAGGTTATTAAATGCAAGGTTATTCTTTGGTTCAGTATTTTTCACAATTACACACACACACACACACACACACACACACACACACACACACACACACACCTATTTTTATCCAGCATAGTTTTGTTTCAGGCACAGAAACAAGAAAAAGGTTTCAGGCTGAATTTAGATTATACACCCGTTTTCAGGGATAAGAATTCAGGCTAAAGCAAGTAACCAAAATTGCATAATTGTGTAATCACGCTTTCTCAAACATTCCCACCCAAACCCGTCCAACAGGCTCTCCAGGGGGGGGGGAATCAGTGGGAAACTGAATATTTTGTGAGCAGTTCAATCCTGTTTTCAGCAAGCCAGAAGGCATAGAACAGGTGCTGTGAAAGTTTTTTATTATTATTATTATGAATTTTTTTTAATGATTATGGTTACGATCCTATAATAAGCATTAGCTTGTCTTACATCATCACAAGTAAAGCAAAGGGCTTGATCAAGCCAAGGAGTGGTTCTTAGCAGGCACTGCCTTACGCTACGAGCGCTTGGTAAGATGACAAAACGAAACCTATCCCAGGAGCTGAAGAATTTGCTGCTTGGTTAATATTCTGATGGTTGTTGGTTTGGGATAATTGGGGGAGAGGAGGAGGAGGAGGTGGTGGTTTGGACTTGATTTTTTCATCTTCATTGGCATTTTCAATAAGAAATGGACAGGAATCTTTCATGACTCAGTACTGCAATTTGACTTACCAAGGTCCCAGCCCTGTCATAGGACACCTTTGCTCGCTTCCCAGGGTGCGCCACCAGAGGGTAAGCTGGCTTTGTGCCAGAGAGGAAGATGAATGGCTCTTCCTGCAGTGACACTCAAGGCCCCCCTCCCTTTCCGGAGCTGCCTCACAAATGGGCACCGCAACTGGGAAGGTTCAGAGTTGCCTGGAATCTGATTGCCTGAACAGAACATCTCCCCACCAAAGTGGTACCCATCTATCTACCTGTGTTTCCCCGAAAATAAAACCGGGTCTTATATATATATTTTTGCCACCAAAAAAGGCACCAGGTCTTATTTTCAGGGGGGAATGTCATCCACTGACTCGCCTCACTTGTGCGCGTCGCCCCCGGCCTCCTTTTCACTTTCAGAGGCCTTCAGAAACTTCTTCTAGGTGGTGCAGTGGTTAGAGTGCAGTACTGCAGGCTATTTCAGCTGAGTGCTAGCTGCAGTTCGGCGGTTCAAATCTCACCGGCTCAAGGTTGACTCAGCCTTCCATCCTTCCGAGGTGGGTAAAAATGAGGACCCAGATTGTTGGGGGCAATATGCTGACTCTGTAAACCGCTTAGAGAGGGCTGTAAAGCACTGTAAAGCGGTATATAAGTCTAAGTGTTATTGCTATTGCTATTCTAAGGCCGGCAAGGCCGGCAAGGCTTGATCCAGAGCTCTGTTATTGGCTGCAGAGGCCTTCAGGAAAGCCTTGCCAGCCTTGCCGGCTACATAAGAAATGGGCCGGCAAGGCAGGTGTTGGGGGGTGCGAGGCCTGGCTGCAACTTTCCAAAGGTAAATAGTAGGGCAGCTCCCTCCCCCCATCCCCACCCTAGCTTAGTTTTTACCCATGTACCCTGGAGTGGGCGGGGTCTTAATTAGGGCTTATTTTGGGGATAGGGCTTATATTGGGCGCGTGTGTAAAAATCAAGCTAGGACTTATTTTCGGGGTGTCATATTTTGGGGAAACATGGTACTTGCATGGAACATGCTTTCAAACTATTAGATGGATAGAAGTTGAAATGACAGGAGCCCACCCTGCCACACAGTACCTAGGTTCAAACCTCCAGAGGCAGCATCATTAACCCACTGAGCCACCACGTCTCCAGTTGTCAGAAGGTCGCAAAAGGTGATCACCTGATCCCAGGACAGTGCAACGTTAATAAATACATGCCTATTTCCAAGCTTCCGAATTTTGACTATGGAGATGCTGCAACAGTCATATGTGTGAAAAATGGTCATAAGTCACTTTTCTTCAGTGACGTTGTAACTTCAAGCAGTCACTAAATGAGTGGTTGTAAGTCGAGGATTACTTGTATAAGCATCTAACATCTTGGCTATATAACAAAGGCTGAGCATAATTAATTAATTACATTGAATATATGCCATGTTTTTTGAAACTGAATGCTTGTATTCTTTAGAAGGCAGACATAGCTTTAGAGTTCTTCAGTTAATCATGTGAGTTCTTAGTCACTGAATCTGCACAATTCAGTTTAGGCTGGATTTGAAGTCTAATGTACACTTTATGCTACTGCAGTACTGTGAAAGATCAACCTTCCCCCTACTTTGGCAGAAATAAAATTATGCAAAAACAATATTGCGATTAAGTTTCCAAGCCTCATGAATGAAATTTGAAGTTCTAAAGCAGGGGTGTCAAATTCAAGGGCCACGGGCCGGATCTGGCCCGCAGGGTGCTTAGATCCGGCGTGCGGGGCTGGCCTGGAAACAGCAAAGGACCAGCCTGCGGTGCCTCTGCCAGTGAAAACGGAGCTCAGGGGGGCCATGAGTGCCTCCCCCGAGCTCCATTTTTGCTGGCAAAGGGCTATCAAAACAAACTAAAAACAAAACAAAAAGGAGAAATGTTTCCCCTTTTGCATTTGAGCATGCAAGAAGGGGCAGGAAAGGAGAAAGGGAAAGAGGAAAGACAAAGAAAAAGATGGGAAGATGGGAAGAGAGCAAGGAAGGAAAAGTAAGGAAAGAGGGGAAGCAAGAAGAAAGTAGAATGAAGAGGGAAAGAAAAAGAAGAAAGGAAGGAAGGAAGGAAGGAAGGAAGGAAGGAAGGAAGGAAGGAAGGAAGGAAGGAAGGAAGGAAGGAAGGAAGGAAGGAAGGAAGGAAGGAGGGTTATAATGAGAGTGAGGGAGGGTCTCAGGGAAGTCCTGCCTTAGCATTTGGCCAGCACAGGTGCCCCTGACACAAGTGACGTCGAGCTGGCCATGCCCACCACACCCACACCCACCACAGCCACACATACACACCAGGGGTGGGTTCTAACTTACCTCGCTGCCAGATTGCTTCCTTCGCGCGTGCAAATTTAAAAAAAAAAAATTCAAAAAAAAAGCCAAAAACAAGATGGCGACGCATGCGCAGTGCCGGAAGGGGGGGGAAATTAAAAATCTCAAAAAAAAAGATAGTGACGCCCACGGACCGGCACCGACCGAACCGGATCCATGATGTCATCGTGACATCACCAGCGGATCGCTACCGGTTCGGGCGAGCCGGTCCGAACCAGGAGGAACCTACCTCTGATACACACAGCCACACACACACACACTCGGCCCTCCGAGGTCAAACACAACCCTGATGCAGCCCTCAATGAAATCGAATTTAACACCCGTTCTAAAGAAACAGATGATTTCTCTTGTCCAAGAACTGTAGAACCACAACGTACTTTAAATACTCCGCATAATGAACAGCTTCTCCTTTTACATTCCTATTTCATGCCTTTACAGAGGCTTCTCTGGCACTGAAGTCTTGAGAGCATCTCTTGCCATGTGAAGTGGCATTTCAACCCTGAATGCAATGGGTAATGTGTAATTTCATGGACAGATTGTGAACTAGCCTGCTAAATATGCCCCAACATCACTGATGTTGCTGAGTAAATATTTATTTATTTATTTATTTATTTATTTATTTATTTATTT
>QLTV01001132.1:863882-875436 GCA_003457575.1 Thermophis baileyi
CCCTCCCTCCCTCCCTTTTTTCTTCTGCCAGCCATATAGGACCTTCATTCCTTCCACTATTTTACAGGTATAATACAGCAAAATTTAGCTGTTCTCATATCTTTTACTGTGTTCTTCAGTCCCCACACATTACATCTTTTGCTTATTTCTCATAATGGTTTCATTGTTCATTAATATATGATACTTAGCAGAGCTGTTGAATGCAGGTCAATTAGCTAAAGGAAAAATTAATGCTCAGGCATAAATGACAAAGAAATAATTAACAAGCAGCAGATGCATTGACGTGACTGGTCCTTGTATGATTTAAAATTCAAATTTTGAATGAATTTCCCTTCAGGAAGTCATAATGAAAGGGCTAAAATGAACTTTTTCAATTCAATTCAAGCAGGTTTGTAAGATGACATACAAACACATACAGAAATCTACAACCAATCAGAGTTTGAAGTAAGGAAAACCTTAGTACCTGATTAGTACCTAGTACCTTAGGAAGTGTGTTAGATTAATGTCATGGTGTGTTACACATTCAGGGCTGGAGAAAAATAAGGCTCCTAAGATTCACTTTAAAGAGCAACAAAATACAAAAATCTCACTAGCAAATAAGCTGAACTTGAAACAACAATTGGCAAACAGATCCAAGTGATTCAGACATATGGCACTACTGCTGATAACATTTTAAGGAGGAAAATATTTTGTGGTTTAGTTCTATCAGACAAATGTTAATACACCTCATTTAGAGATTATTCTGTTCACTGCAGAGTCATGTGACTGGGCTGGTATAAAAATGTTGTTAAAATATAAGTAAATAAAATAAGAGCGCACAATAGCTGTGCTCAGATGAGGATAGTGAAGAAACGACAAATCAAAGTGATCTGGCCAAGCTCAATATTGTACCTTATTATCCTATATCAGTGATGGCGAACCTTTTTCTTCTTGTGTGCCAAAAATGGGAGTGCGCGTGTGCGCTAGCACGCGTGTGTGCCAGCACACAACCCCCCCACGCATGCCACACTGCACATGCACGCATCCCCACGCATGTACACATCCCCCCCGTTGGGCCGTTTTTCACCCTCGGGCTTCCCTGAAGCCTCCAGAGTGTGAAAAACGGCACAACGGGCAAACCGGAAGTCCGTTTTTCCGAACTTCCGGTTTGCCCATTGGGCCATTTTTCACACTCCGGAGGCTTCAGGGAAGCCTCCTGAAGCCTGGGCAACGCCTTGCGTGCCCTCAGATATGGCTCCACGTGCCACCTGTGGCACGCGTGCCATAGGTTCGCCATCACGGTCCTATACTATCATTCTCCTTTAGATGTTCAGCAATTTCAAATAGCACGTGAATCATGGAGGAAAATGAAAAAGCAAATAAAGGGGGGGGGAAGGAACTAAACAAGATAAATGGCAAAAGCTTAATGCTAACAGAAGCTGCTGTTGAGGAAATGCAACATGTTGATACACCATTAAATGCCATTTACAAATTCATCTGTGTCATAAAACCAGCAGAGTTGGCAGCTTCCCAGGAGTGAAGGAAACAGGCAATCTGCTATAATGTCCTCCTTTCTTAGACAGCTGGGCATATTGAAGGAAGCCTCTTCATTTGTACTGAAAAGGTCACAGCCCTTGAAATCAGCTTCCTGACAAGCAGTCCCATTAATGTCAACAGTAAGGCTGACAAGCCAATTGTGATAGGCAAGCTTCCTCCGCATGCTGGCTGGGGAATTCTGGGAGTTGAAGTCCACAAGTTTTAAAGTTGCCAAGGGTTGGACACCCAGGCTCTAGTGTAATTTGCAATTGGCTGGCCTGGCTGAGCAACATTTTTTTTTAGCAACTATAAAACAAACAAATACATTCTTTACATCCCCACCAAATGCCTAATCTTGTCGCTTTGTAAAGCCAACGCATACAAGCACATTTGGGGGTTATTCAGTACAGTTCATTTTTATTTGGTTAAGGTTTTTCTCTTCAGAACATTGCCTTTACCCAAAGTCTTTGTTAAACTCTGGTTACTCTTCAGATCATATGAATCTTTCACCTTTAATAAAGTATAAAACAATTGCTTGACTTTGAAAAGTTTATTTTGGAATTCCAACTGCTAACATAATAAGGGAAATCCTTTCAGGGCAGTTGTGGAGAATCATATAGTTTAAAAAGCAGTTTATTTAGAACATTCACCACAGTTCTCTGCTTATCACAGGAATCCAAATTAAAATATCCCTCATAAAGGACTCAGCTGTTGTAGAAACACATCCAGCAAAGGGGAGTTTGTTACTTTCCTCAGTAATCGGTTTTATTATTGGACTGCTCTTTCCTTTAAGACATTTTTCCTAACATTCAACCTTCTTATAACTTAAAATCATTATTCCGTCTCAAACATTTTATTGAAGTTAAGATATATTATGTCTTCAATCTACTAAGGAAGTTACCCGGTGAACATAGGAGATAGTTTGTTTGGGAAACATCCACAGTGATTTCTAGTAATCTTTGTGTTCTTGTCAAGGTCCTCATAGATCATTCACTTTACAGTCTATCTAAAATTTTCTCAAGATATCTTACGCTGACTGATTTATAATCTGCTGGATCCTTATTTTTTGCTATGAAGTTTTGCCTTCCTCCAGCCACCTAGTACTTCAGCAGTTCTCCAGGATTTCTCTGAAGTAATGGATATATATAGTGGCCTGCCAGACATTTCCATTAGTCAGCTTGGATATTATCCATCTGACCCTTGAAATTTGATCTCATTTTTGAACCAGTGGTATACAACTCTGCAGTAGCCTATCTTTTCAGACAAGGTTGAGCCAGAATAGGAACTGAGAAGGTTTGCCTTGTCTTTGTTAGCTGTTATTTTCCTTGAGCAGCTGATCTACTATGTTTTTCCTCTTTCTATTATTTTGAACTTGTATGAAGAAGTCTATTTTGTTGAACTAAGTTTTCTTCAATAAACACAACTGTGTCCAGATTTTAGCTTTCTGGATAGAGACACTACAAACCAAGTACTGTACTTGGTTTGTAGAGTCCCTGTACAAAAAGCTGTATATATTCTTCTTTGGTGCACACATCAGAAGTGGGTTCCTACCGGTTCGGACCGGCTCTATAGAACCGTTAGTAACGTGCCAGCCTGGGTCGCTGGAACCGGCAGCGACCCAGGCCTGCCATGCCCCCGAGCTGGTTCTCTTGGCAGCGCCATAGGCGCTGCCATCTTGTTTTTTGCTTCTGCGCAGAAGCTTTTTTTAAGTACTGCGCATGCGCGCGCATGCGCACAACGTGCATGCGCCCACGCGGCAGGTCCCTGAGCGAACCGGCAGTACCTGAATCCAGAACCCACCACATATTAATTAAATCACAGGCTGTGATTATAATTGCAATGTGAATATTCTTTGATACAGGAAAGAGATCTTCAGCCCTCCTATACTCTTCATATTCCTGCTTACTCCATATTATTTTTTCTCATGCACAAGAGCAGATCTCCAAAATCAATGTTTCTATACTCTGTTCAATGATGTATATAGATCCTTTATAGGTCCTGTCACTGCTGTTAGCAAGAATAAGGGAAATATATTATTTCCTGCTATTGGTGTTTGTTTCTATTTTGCTTTTAATTTTTCTCACATGCATTTTTCCAGGAAACCTATCCAGAGATTGTGATCTTAATTAAACTGGTATTTCAGTAAGGTTATTTAGGGTTTAACAACAATGAAACCATGAATCATTACGAACAGAAACTTTTTTAAAAAGCTGTTTGGGGCACTATCAGCAAATAGCTGATGTTCCCCAAACCTTTTATTGTGAAGAAAAAAGCTACCGAAGTATTATAACAGCTCCTTCCCAGACATTTCTTTCAGCAACTTCCTTGTCATAAAAATATCTCTTTTGCTCAGCAGAGTGTAGCCCCCAAAGGATGGACAGCAATGTGATATTTTGTATTCTACAAAGATCAAGCAGAATTTTTGCCTCGTCTTCTATCTATGTACTTCCCTCATCTCCTGATTCACTCCCCTTCCTCAGCCTAATATTTTATATATTGCATTAGTAATACCAAAGGAGGAGGAGGAGGAGGAGGAGGAGGAGGAGGAGGAGGAGGGGGAGGAGGAGGAGGAGGAGGAGGAGGAGGAGGAGGAAGATGTTATCCATTCAATCATGTCCGACTCTTGGTGATTCTATGGGCCAGGTCTCTCCACATCTTCCAATCTTGCACTACTTCTTTGAGTTGTTCTGCTCTCGATGGTGAATACCAAAGTATAGAGACTGGTTTATTGAAGACTAGCAAATCTTCTCTTTTTAGCAGGGGGGAGCCAAAGAAGCCTGATTCTTAATGATTTTATCCTAGCCCCATTAATCTATGATATCACAGTCAGTCTCCCACCCTTTGCCAAAAGATTGCTGAGGCATAGACACAGGA
Organism: Thermophis baileyi; assembly: GCA_003457575.1. Classification (NCBI taxonomy): domain Eukaryota; kingdom Metazoa; phylum Chordata; class Lepidosauria; order Squamata; family Dipsadidae; genus Thermophis; species Thermophis baileyi. The sequence goes on from QLTV01001132.1 coordinate 868,272, forward strand.
CAGATCATCTATTTAAGCAGCAGGAACAGTGGTGGGTTGCTACCGGTTTGCCCCGGTTTAGGCGAACCGGTAGCGGCGGCGGGAGGCTCCACCCACCCACCCAGACGTCATCACGGACGATCTGCACATGCGCAGAAGCTTCTGCGCATGCACGTGCACATCTCCAAACTGGTAGCAAAGGTAAGTGAAACCCATTACTGAGCAGGAAGGTTTCTTTCAAATGTAATATTGGAAATACAATTACCTAGGTCAGTCTTCTACACACAGACAGACACACAGACGCACACAAATCCTTCTTACTGCTTCCTTTCATTTTCAAAATCATTTGCCTTTAACAACAAATCGTTTGAGCTGATAACAGTTTTCTGTTGCCTCACTTATATAAGATTGCAGACTTAAGTCAACTCTTTTTTTTCTCTCTCACACACAAAGAAAACTTCTGTTTCAGAGCCTAAAACATGTCGGTGGAAGATGGGGAGATGAAGAAATAACCACATGACTATTAATAATGTTTTAGGGATTTTAAGTGTGAAAATCTGAATAGCTTTAAGTGACTATTTGGTGCCACCTACCGGCTTTCCAATAAGGTATGATTTCACAGAGACCTCTGCAGATCTTCCATTGCTTTCCATGAAAAAGGCAAAAGCTAGCCACTATTTTATTTTATATTTTCCCCTCCTACATTATTACATATGCAGTTGCTTCACAGAAAATTAGAGCCCTTGAGAATAATGGATAAATATTTATTATTTTTATTTTCCAACCAGAAAAATAACACCTTCCAAAAGTCTTCTAAAAAAAGATAGAAAACCACATTTTGGCAAATAAAGGTGATTAAATCTTCAGTCTTTTCCTTCTGCCCACATCCCCAAACTTTCTTCTCCATGTTGCATGTTTTAAAAAATTGTCACAGCAAAATAAATGCCGCATTCAATGAGAAAACAGGGGTGTGTCAAATGAGGTGTGTCAAAATAAACATCTAAATTAAATATATATTAAATATATAAAAGACAAATAAGTGCCAATATTACTCAAGCTAAAAAAAGAGCTTTTGTGGATTTCTGAAAATGTCATGTTGTTAACATTTTCCGAAGATGAAATTGCAGTTTAAAATAGAAGATGGAAAAGAAGAGGGGAATTCGGTCTTTGTTTCTAATGTTGGGCTTGTAGAGTAACCAAAAGTCTGAATAGACTATATTTGGTTGAGTTCTTAGCCCCCAGTTCAAAGTGGTCTATAACATTTCCTCCCCAGTCCTCCCAATTACTTATTCTGTGTTGTTTCATGATGTGCCTATCACTTTTCAAGAGCTATTGGGATCAACATGCTTTAGTTTATAAGAACCACAGAAGTAGGGTGGCCCCATATGCTATTTTAAATAGAACATGCCTTCATTTGAAGGTAAAGTTTCCTTGAAAGAGAGATCAGATTCTGGCATTTGTGACTTTAGGAGTAGATTAATTGGGCAATGGTCCAGGGCCCCAAAATTGAGACTTCCACCAATTTTGGCACTGTAAACAAAAAGAATTCTTATATTAAAGATAAAACGAAGTCTCCATCATGGAAATACAGGAAGCAGAGCAGAATTTAACGTTTTATCATTCACTTTCCTTTACAAATGACAGTTGTACTTCTACAGCTACATTATGGGTTGAGAAAGCTTAGGAAAAAATCAAGTACTTCAGCCTGATTGATTTTTTAAATCTATCTTCCATGGCTCCAATGACACTCTGTCCCTCCTTTTGCTTTACTTAGAAGAGAAGCACAGAGAAGGGAAGGGAATTATATTACTTGGGAGAGTAACTTTGAAGGAGAGCTTTTCATGAAGCTTTGTCCAATGAAGCACCGTTTTGAAGTTTGATATACCCTTGTCTTTTTAATTAGATTTATATCCTGCCTTTATCTGTACAACTCTAAAATGATGTACATAGTGCTCTGGTTTCCTCTTTCCCCTACGTCAGGGGTGTCAAACTCACAGCCCGCGGGCCAGATGCGTCACGTGCTGGCCATGCCCACCCCCGATTTAGCGAAGGGGGGGAAAGTTGCAATACGTCACGTGACGACAATGTGTCATCGCAAGTTTGACACCCCTGCCCTACATCAACAACCCTGGAAGGTTGGTTGGGTTGAGAGGAGAGTGCCTGGCCCAATGTCACCCAGCCAGCTTTCACGTCTAAAGGAAGGACTTAAGGTATCCTGGTTTCAAGTCCATCTCCTTAATGGCTTCACCAAACTGGTTCTTAATCTTTTTTCCTTTCAGGATATGTAAGTAAAGGTGAAGCTTGTGGTATGATCCAAGCAGCTTTCAAAAATTATCCACCCAATAGATATCTTCCCTGAGCTGGGAGTAGATCATATCCTTGTGCATACATAATTGAACATAAATAACGGAAATACTGCAATCTTATGAATAATAACAAGATGCTCAGTTCTAGTGAATCAAGTGTATATTTACTGCCAGTAAATAAACATATGCAGATGATTGCTCTGTTGAAGCACTGTTGCCAAATACTTCCTGCTATTTCATATGTTGCAGCTAGCAATGCATTTTCAATCATCTTGAAAACAAAAGAGGAATTTTTGGAAATTTATGTCAGGATGGGATAGTGAAGAGGAGTATATGTGGCATAGAATTACTGTACTTTTAAGAATCTAACAGCCTATGTACTGTATCTATAAATGTGAATTTCTTCTGTAAATTAATGGATAGCAGTATATAATGATGTAGAGCTCAGTGTTTATAGTTTTGTCTTTAATCACCCATCTTTGTACTAGTTTTGCAATAAACTGAGGTTAATATTTGTCCTTTTTGCATCTCAAATTACCTTTGTCAGACCATGTCATCTAAATCAATAATCAAAATCAATTGATTGTTGGTTTAAATGACAAAATCAATTAGTGAAGTACAATATGGAGTATTGAGCACCTCACATAAAATATTTGTAGCAAAGGATTTGGAGATTTTTTTTGTATTTATATGAAATCTAGTATGGTAACATTTCAATAAGGACTACATTTCTCTAAAATATTTGTTACCAACTTACTAGAAATACAAGAACAGGTAGGATCCATTTGCAAAAATTGCTCCATTCTGTCTTCTGCCTAATCATGTTATCTGGGAATGGATTGAACAGGCAATAATTTCAGGATTTCTTGTGGAGGCTACCTTACAAATGTATATTTACAAACAACACCCTGCCCACCCAGGGCAAAAGCAGGACTTGTGATCATAGGACAGCAACCCTCCAGTTGAAATCCTTCAATATAAAAATCTGCAGGATCTACGTCCAATCAGGATAGTTTTAAAGGCACGGTTAATACCAAAAGGCAAATTGTGATCCAGTCTTTTTACGGTTTATATTCCCAAGCATCAAACGAGGCAGGGGTGAAATGCTCCCGGTTCACTCGTACCTGTCGGTCGCCGTAGAGCCGGTCGCCAAGGTAGCGCGAGGCGCCGCCCACCCACCCGGACGCCGCCCGGACGCTGCCATTTGGGTTCTTTTACCCTCTGCGCATGCGCAAAGCGTTCTGTGCATTCGCAGAGGGTAAAATAACTCAAATGGCGGCGTCTGGGCAGCGTCCGGGTGGGTGGGCGGCACCTCGCGCTACCTTGGTGACCGGCTCTACGGCGACCGACAGGTACGAGCGAACCAGGAGCATTTCACCCCTGAAACGAGGTTGAAGAGAGCTAGGTTTTCATTTCCCAAACCAGCCAACTGTCATTTTGTCCCTATTATCAGTTTTTCCAGTCCTGATGGGGAAGAGGCAGGTGGCAGCAGTTGAACCATTTGCAAACTAGCTGCAGACTGAAAGGCTGTTTTACAGCACCGAACCGGTCCCTTGGTGTGAAAGTGATTACTGCGTGAAGAAACATGCGAAGGACAAGTGTGGTCTGTTCAGGAGAAATACGTGCAAGAGAAATCATAATCAAATCAGAGTGCTAAGTAGAAGCAGAGACAGAGAGATTGAAAAGAAAACGTTTCTAAAGTTTACTTTGACGAAAGGGCAGTTTACTTTCCATATCTGAATGGGCAGTGATCAAGTGATCTAATTGTACTGCAATGGTTCTTAATGCATTCAAAAGTAAAAGCTTCATGATTTAGTCTTCCTTCTTAATTGGCCTTTTAAGTAAGTCTGCCAAATTCTTAATGATGTCATCTTATAAATACATTTTTTTTAAAAAAGATCAGCAGGCCTTAATATTATTTTAATGTATAACAGAAAGGTAGAAGAAATACCTCTTCAGGCATTCACAACTTACAAGCATGAATGGAAGCTAGGAATGTGGCCTATTGATCTCTCCATGTTTATGAGAAAGGTCAGGAGAGTGACTATAATAGCATTTTGCTAAACAAGGTCAAACGACAGGAAACGTGGTATAGCCAGGGCTTTGTGATCCTAAGAAGCTCTGCAACCACATTGAGTTGAATTTTGTTTCAGCTGCTGTTTGGAAACATGAGCTGGGAGAGAGAGAGAGAGAGAGAGAGAGAGAGGTGAGAACTCTGAAACCTATCTGCCATACAAAGCTTGCATATGTAAAAGCTTAAAGTATTTTTCTTTTCAATATCGGTCATTCTAGATTTCAAAAGTTTATTTTCCCTCCTATTTTTCCAAATCACCATTCTTCAAAATGCATTTTCTCTCCCAACATTAAATATCCCCAAAAATATAATGCTGCACTTTGATACCCAACTTAATACATACTATTAATTTTGGAAAATGTATCCAGGAGATCGATTAATATTGTACTGTTACCATTGAAGAGCATACTGCTTGGGTCAGCAAGCATTAGGAAGGTTGAGAACCACTGTTCTAGAGGGTACACCTCAGGAATCTTTTGGTTTATTTGCTTCATTTGATTGGTGCCTGTATATTTTTTCTCTTAAGGAGAAACAAAAAGATGTTGGACTTTGAATGTATGGATAGGTGATGTTTTTGAGTGACCAAAATTGAGTGACCAGCTCAGGAAGGGTTGCAATCTTTGTATGAGATATAATTGCCTAGGCCACTTCTTTGTCTTGCAGATATAGTGGGATTACAAGGTTCATCATCATGGATCTGTGGTAGGAAGAATCCAGCATGTATCTTCAGGTTGAGAAAGCCTCAGTCATGCTTGGACCATTGCTTGAAGCAATGTCAAGATTTTATTTGGGGAGCTTTCTCATGCAAAGTATGTGGACAACCACTAAATTCAAGTTCAGACTTCAAGTGAAATGACGTTCTACCTAGCAGTAGGACCAGTTTTGCATTATGTGTCACATCCAGAGGACTTTGTCTGAAATAATTAGAACATATCGTATCTTAATTAATCTCAGCCAATGTATACTGAGAAAAAATATTCTCAGAAATACTTTTTTAAAGGAAAGAGATCCAGCAAAGGAAATGAGAGAAGGCATGAGAACATTTGGAATGTAATGCATGGCAAAAAATACTTGATGAAAAGAAATTGAATACATGTCTCTGGCTCAAAGTCATCTGCAACAGCATGATGAATTTGGGCATTACATTAGCAGAGGGAATTGGAAAGTTAGGAGAAAGTAAGAAAAAAATATTCAGAGAATCAGAAGGAACAGGAAGACAGAGATGTTTATTTGATCGATACCATCGCTGAGAGATACAAGAGAGAAGATCCGAGGTGGCGCAGTGGTTAGAGTGCAGCACTGCAGGCTACTTCAGCTGACTGCTAGCTGCAGTTCGGCGGTTCAAATCTCACCGGCTCAAGGTTGACTCAGCCTTCCATCCCTCTGAGGTGGGTAAAATGAGGACCCAGATTGTTGGGGGCAATATGCTAACTCTGTAAACCGCTTAGAGAGGGCTGTAAAGCACTATGAAGCGGTATATAAGTCTAAGTGCTATTGCTATTGCTAAGATATAAGAGGTAAACCAAGAAATAACCATTTGAAACTCTTTTCTAGACTCATTTGTACAAGAATATTAATTCTGTGCAAAATATTGCTGAATACATTTGTTCTGCATACAACATCTTCTGCATGACACCTGCCATGGATATAGTTGACAACAAAGATGCATTTTACTCTGTCAGTGATGGGATATTATGGCACAAATGCCTGAAGAAAGTCTACATTCAAAATGGTTGCTAATCATTTTATTACTTGCTTGCTTACTTACTTACTTTCAGTTTCCACAGCTGCTCATCTCAGATTGCAAGCCGCAAGGGCTCTGGGTGGGACGTGGAAGGCATGAGGCTTCTGGCATTGCAGGGGAGGAGGGGGCGGAAGCCTACCTGATCTCCAGCTCCGTCACATTTCTTGTGCAGGGAAACAAAAGGTTGTGGGACTAAAAATAAAGTGCAATCAATCAATTTCAACTTCTCGCAAAAGAAAAAAATCCCACAAACTTTTGTTTCCCTGCACACGATAGCAAGAAACGCGACAGAGCTGGAAATCAGGTAGGCAAAGAAATGCTTGGGGAAAGCGAGGGCATCTGGCTGGTGGTGGGTGGGGCAAGCGGTGGCAAACTCTCTTCTCCCTGCTGCATCTCCTTCCCTCATGTTGTCTGCTCCATTTCCCATTTCTACATTGCAGCGCAGCTGCAGGATCCACTTTGATAGCAAAGCGGGGGGGGGGGATAATTTGCCTGGCCAAACTAACCCCACAGTCTCCCCTACACTGGGATCAGCTTCGTTCAGGTCAGTCAGTTGGTCAGTGGCTCCTTTGGCAGCAAATAAAACAGCCCCATTGCGCCACGCCTCCTCCTGCCAGGAAATGCAAATCGACTGTCTGTGTGCACACGGGGTGCTTGGAGAGAGAGAGCAAGAGAGCAAGTATATGATTCTAGATCAGGGGTGTGAAACTCGTGGCATCACGGCGGTGTCACGTGACGTATCGGGATTTTTTCCCCCTTCGCTAAACTGGGCATGGGCATGGCCAGCGCATGACACATCCGGCCCGTGGGCTGCGAGTTTGACAGCCCTGCTCTAGATCGTCATATAATGTCTGCAGATTCATACCAAATATCTTCCACTAGCCTGGGCAGGGGAGTCAAACTGCCGGCCTGCGGGCCAGATGCATCACATGCAGGCAGAGGTGGGTTCCTCCTGGTTCGGACCGGTTCTCCTGAACCAGTAATGACCCACTGGTGACTTCACAATGATGTCACGGATCCGGTTCAGTCGGTGCCGGTTCGTGGGTGCCGCTATCTTTTTAA
>QLTV01001132.1:885224-904542 GCA_003457575.1 Thermophis baileyi
TCGTTTTGGTTGTTGCCTTTCTGTGGGGGCCTCCATCTTTTTTTTTTATTTTTTTTTTTTTTTTTTTTATTTTTTCCTTCTGAGCATTCGCAGAAGCTGAGTTCCGGCATTATGCATGCGGTTGCCATCTTGTTTTTGGCTTTTTTTTCCCAAAGGATTTTTCGTTACTGCGCATGCACGCACACGCAAAGCGTGCACGCCCATGAGGCGCGCCCACGCGGCGCGGGAGGGAGCGAACCGGCAGCGAGGTAAGTTGGAACCCACCCCTGACCTGTGTATGTATACCTGTGTATTATGTAAAAGTTAAAAAGTTTAGGTTTGATATTAATGCCTTATTCTACTGCACCGAAGGGAGTCGGAAGTCAATGCCTTTTCTTTCTTTTTCCCCTTTTCTTCCCCCCCTTTTCTCTTCCTTTTTTCCTTCTCCATTTCCTATTATTTCCTTTTGTATTTTCTTTGTATGCTATATTATAAACTAATAAAATTGTTATAAAAGGGTCACTTGAATATGCGTAACTAAATGAATTTGCACAGATGCAATGATAATGATGAAATAATCGGATTTTCCTGCTTTAGTCACAACAGAACATGTTTTTAGCCTGAGCTCGAGCAAACTTTGTTATGTTCACTGAGTTTTCTTGTATGTCATCTATTTTTCTAGTCTCATTGTGGGAAGAACACAGTCCCACTTTCTCCGTCTTTACTAAATAGGGTCCTATTAAACTTGCAAATACTCAGTAGGATTCCGCTTAACTTCATAGGTCCCACATATTAAGAGCTGACAAGAAGATGAGAGATAAGTACTGTAATAGCATCATAGTTTCTTCGGATCAGGCAAATCCTAGATTTCAATTTTCCTTGGATGATTAATCTGTTCTGCTTTTTTATTTTTAATCCCTCCCCATACCCAAAACACAAAAACAATAAGCCAATTAAGTTTTAAAAATATTAGATATAGATATATCAATATGGGTTCAATCCAAACTGCATGTCATTTTGCTGAACCATAAGATCTTGCTGTGAGATGGATTACAATCTGAAATAAAATACATTCAAACACTCTACATTCATCTAAGAATACTAATTAAGAACATGAAAGTTTCCCACTATATTACTGGGAACATTAGTTAATTAGTAGAAAGACTCTCAATCTATATCCATAACGCCAACATAAGAATAAACATAATAATTAACAAAGAAAACCTTGGTGAAAAAGCTGTATCTTTATCATTTTTATAAATATTGGGAAAGGGAAAGGTACAATGGCAGCAAAGAAGAAATCTTGTTTCATTGCCCTCACTGCTCACAGACAGATATGCTTGCATGCTTTTATCAGTGCTCAGTCATATTAACTATGAGATTTCTACCATTTGTGTGCTAGCTTCATCTGCATTACCCTCAGCTCTTCAGAAGATCAAGGAGTTGCCTTGGTAGTGAAGAGGAGGCACTTATGCAGTGGTGAAATCCAATTTTTTTTACTACCGGTTCTGTGGGCATGGCTTTGTGGGCGTGGTATGGCTTGGTGGGTGTGGCTTGGTGGGCGTGGCAGGGGAAGGATACTGCAAAATCCCCATTCCCACCCCACTCTTGGGCCAGCCAGAGGTGGTATTTGCCGGTTCTCCAAACTACTCAAAATTTCTGCCACCGGTTCTCCAGAACCTGTCAGAACCTGCTGGATTTCATCCCTGCACTTATGGCTTCTCTTATGGGATGGCTTCTCCTCTTGTTGGGCTGGTCAGGGTCATTCCCATATTATTCCCATATTCCCATATAACTCTTATGGCTTGTTATGTCTTATGGGAATGACCCTGACCAGCCTGACAAGAGGAAGAGCCACAAACTAGCCAATGGTCAGAAGCACTTGGAGCATGGAAATATTTCAGAAAGGACACTCCCTAGTTTCTTGGACTGTAAAGGTAGGGAGGAGAGAGAGATGTACTTTCAGACTTGCAAGATTCTGTTAACATAACCTTAAAATAAAATTAGAATAAGTACTAGTGGGTATGCTTATGGTTTGAACTACCTCACAAGACTGACAACCTTTGGAGCAACTATACTGAGCAGCTCTGATGGGTTACTATTTTACAGCAAGGCTACGACCTCAAAAAGTCCTGCAAAATCCCGAAAGTCACCCAGTAATCTATTGTATTCTGAAAAACCTCCAGGAGGAGACCAACTAAATGTCCTCCTATGCAAGTTAATAGTTAATCCAAGTGTACTAGCAGTAATGTGTATGAACAAGAATCAGCAAAATAAATACACTTTATCGGTTGAATTCAGACACACAAACATATATCCAAAGTCCATTGGAGCTGGGTGGCCAATAAATTTAAAATACTACTACTAATAATAATAATTAACAATTGTCGATAAGAAACACAAAAAAGTCTGGATATTGGACCTGGCAGTACCTAGAGTCAGCAGAATAGACAAGAAAGAACTGGGGGTGGGGGGACACAAAATACAAAGATGTAAACACAGAAGTAAAACAACTGTGGCAAAATAAATCATAGACAGTACCAATGGTAATAGGCACCTTGAGTGCAATCCCAAAACATCTGGAGCACCATTTGAACACCATCAGCACTGACAAAATTAACACCAGTCAATTGCAAAAGGCAGCTTTACTTGGAACAGCTTACATTCTGTGACTTTAAACAACAACATCTGCCTATCCCAAGTCCTTGGGAAGGACTCGATAGGTGGATAAAAATGCCAAATCCAATGTAAATATCTGGCTGACTGTGTCACCAACCATAATACATTAGGTAACATTGATCATAGGCAAAATGGCACATAGAACATTTGAATGTCATGAAATAAAACTGAAAATGCATAGACATTCCTAAATATTAAAAGGTAACATGCAAAATATTAGTTAAAATACATTTACAAATGTATGAGGAACTGCAGTGGGGTGGACTTCAGAGTTTGGGAAGGTCCAAGCAATGAGACAAACTAACTTACCAATAAAGTCGAGTGGATGTGTAGCTCAGGGTTGACATGAAGGGTCCTTGGTGCTCTTTGAGCTTGGTTGTTTTCTTGCACATGTTTCATCACCCAAACTAGGTAACATCATCAATGCTAGTTTCATTTGGGTAATGAAACGTCTACCAGAAAACAACCAAGCTCAGAGAGCACCAAGAACCCAAGTTTCAAAACGAAACTTGATGGAATTATTTATCCTTGCCTGTCTCAGGCATTTCACATACTGTTACTGTTATTTTCCCTGTTAAGCTGTGAACTTTTTTCAGAGGAATGCTAGATTGTGCAATATACCTTTGCAAACTATTCACAGCTGTGGTAGCGAACACAAGGAGAAGAAAGAGGAAAGGAGGGAGAGGCCTGCCTGATTGCTCTGTGTGCTACAGAAGTGATTACCAACTGTGCCATCCTCCATACTTGGTGCGGGGAGGTCCCCAGCTGCTTCCTTTCTAAAGGCATGATTAGACTTTGAAACTGCCAGGTAGGGGAGGGTTCCCTGCCAAAAGCAAAGCAATGTTAATGTTACTTATACAAAGGCTTCCCAAGAGAATAATGGAGAGCTTCACTGCAGTTTCTATAGCTACTTCTCTCTCTCTCTCTCTCTCTCTCTCTCTCTCTCTCTCTCTCTCTCTCTCTCTCTCTCTCTCTCTCTCTCTCTCTCTCTCTCTCCCTCTCCCTCTCCCTCTCCCTCTCCCTCTCCCTCTCCCTCTCTCTCTCTCTCTCTCTTCCCCCCATCTCTGTGTGTGCATGCCAGTAGTGGGTTTCACTTACAGGTTTGGAACTGTGAACGTGCACACGCGCGCGCTCACTTCGCTCGTGTGTGGAGCTTCTGCGCATGCGCAGATAGTCCGTGATGACATCCGGGTGGGTGGGCGGAGCCTCCCGCCGCCACCGCTACCGGTACGCCCGATCCGTGGCAAACCGGTAGCAACCCACCACTGGTGCATGCATGTGACATGTGTGTGTGTGTATTTTGTGTGTTCTATGTGTATAACAGGTGTGTGGTGTGCATATTCTTTGTGTACACGCATGTGTGCGTGCACATACTTTGTGCATTTTATCTGTAGACAAGTGTGTGTGTTCTGCATGTAGAAAAGTGTTACATATTCTGGGTATGTTCTGTGTGTATACGACTGTGCATATTCTGTGTTTGTACAAGTGTGTGTGGGTATTCCCTGTGTATACCAGTATGTATGTGGGCTCTGTGTGTATTCCATATTGCCCATCAATGGAGCAGCAGAATCCTAATGAACATGGAAGCAAGCAGGGAATACTTTCAGATAATGTGTGGATGCAAGAATATTACCACAAGGTACAATACTGCCGTAACACCATTTCTACACTGTCAAGCACAGATGCCATTAATCCTCCTTACTCTGTTTTTTAGAATTGGCGGCAGTGGAGAGCATTTTTAAAAATATGCTGTGTTCACAAAAGTAAGAAACATTTTATATTGGTTTTTTTGCCGAAATATTTTCTCTCTTATGGTAGCAGATGAAAGGCAAAGACTGCCAAGAGATAATAATATGTATTTTGCCATAGGAACTCTAAAAGCCAGGGCGCTCTTTCATTACCTATACATATATACACAGATATATGCATACATATCTATTTAAAATCTCTAAAGCAACCAAACTAAATGGCCAATTAAAAGTGAATGGAAAGAAATGATAATTCTCCTATTATTTTCTCTCATCTTTCAGCTGTTGGAGTCCTGTTCTGTAACCCACTAAAGAAAGTCAATATGAAGAATCAAAAGTCCTCCTTGGCAATAAGATTGAAACAGAAGAAAGTCTCTTTCGATTGGGCTGGTTGTTCTCCGATGAATAGCGCCCCCCCCACCGTGTTATTTAAGATGACCCCTGACATCTAGAAAATACTTTATGGCAACTGAAAGGGAAGGAGGCGTGCAAAAACCTGTCCTTTCCTGATTTTATTTCTTGTTCCTTATCTTAGGACTGACTCTGTATTTCCCGAATCAAAATGAAATAGCAAGTATCTATTAATTATAATAAGAGAGCAGTATTTAACAAGATTAATCACTGTCAGTTCACCAAGAGCCCACAAACCTTGGTAGATTAGTAACTGAAGTAGAAAATTAAGCATACGCAGCCCATTTTCATTAGATTATTCACATCCTGTGTGTGTGAAACGGCCCCTTTGAACATCACGTTTGATATGCCACACTAAATCCTATGAAGCAGATGGGTTTTAATTGGGAAAGAAAACAGACATTAGAAGCTACATGAATTAATAATTGGCTTCCTCTCTGAGAATTAACTTTTTAAAAACAAGAGCAAGGCCGCAATATGTCTGGTTCTATCTTCCAGTCAATCTGCCAAATTTCCTAACCAGTAGTTTTGATAACACACAATCACACTTGCAGGATTAAAACATCTGCTTCGAAGTTAGTGGAATTTTCTCCTGAATCCTGGGAAGCCCTTCTACCTAACTCCGTTGTTACAGCCTCAAACCCTCACAGCTTCAACCTCAAACTGTCTACCGTGGACCTCACCCCATTCCTAAAAGGTCCGTAAAGGGGGTGTGCATAAGCTCACCAGCATGCCTACCGTCCCTGTCTTACTGTCCCCATTTATCTGTACTTACTTCCTTTGTTTATGTTTATACCTATACATGCTATCTTGTACATGTTTGACAAATAAATAAATAAATAAATGAGTAAATTAAAACCATGAAATATTATACCAGCTCTAATGGGTATTAGGAATAACCTTAAGTATGCTAATATAATCAATAGGATTACAAATAAGCTAATATAATTATAAATATGGTTAGAATTATTTTTAATTCTAACCATATTTATAATTATATTATAAATAATTATAAATTATTATCACTAATTATTAATTAGTGATATTTGTATTATCACTATTACTATCAGTATATATGTTACTATTCCTTTTTTTCTTTTGTAAAATGGTATGCACGGACAATACACTGTATTGAAAATACTTATATATATATATATATATAAAAAACTTGAGTTACAAAAAAAAGGAATAACCTTGAGGAACAGGAAGAAGAGCCACAACTAAGACAACAATCAGACAAAAGAAATCTGAATCCAAGGCAGAAATGTAATTTAAGTAAACTTCTGAGACATGACCCTCCGCAGTGCTCATGGAGCTAGAGAGCCAGGGAGCTGCATTCAGAATTGCAATCAGAGGTGGGTTCCTACTGGTTCTAACCGGTTCTTTAGAACCGTTAGTAGCTCGGCGATAACGTCACGGAGCTGGTTCCGTCGGTGTCTCCATGGATGCCGCCATCTTGGATTTTGCTTCTGCGCATGCGCAGAAGCTATTTTTTGCTGCTGCGCATGCGCAGAAGCTATTTTTTTATTACTGCGCACGGCGCGACCCTGAGCAAACCAGCAGCAAAAGGATCCAGAACCCACCCCTGATTGCAATATTCTGTTACTGTAATCTTAAAAGTAGCATTAGTATTCATAACTTTGGTGAAGGGTCGATATACCATGGAGGAGTACAATACCATACATCTAACAGAAAGCCTGTGGAGAATTGATGGCGTTAAATTACATTTCATTTTGCATGGTTGTGTTATGATTATGTTGGTCGCAATAGTATTTTTATTCCAATTAATTTTTTCCAGCTTGTAATATAGTAACTCCTCCTTGGACAGAAAAGGTGACCAACAAGCCATTACTGAAAGACATAACACCAAGCATGTCACTGGAAGAAAAAACTTATTTTGGCCATGTCATGTGGGGAAATTCACTGGAGAAAGCAATTATGTTTGGAAGAGTTAGCAGCAAAAGGAAACCAGGCCATCAAAGACATGGTGGCTGGATACCATCAAAGCGGACACCAGCCAGAGCATAGAAAAACTCTTAGTGCAAGATCAGAAGTCATGGAGAGACCTGGCCCATAGAATCGATAAGAGTCGGACATGACTGAATGGACATTATCATCATCATCGTCGTCGTCGTCGTCGTACTCCAAGTATCCCTTACCCACATCAAACAGAAAGCTGATAGCGTATCCCAGTGCCTCAGGAAACAGGCAGGTGACTTCATGATGAGTTCAAATGAAGCACATTCACTGGCAGAAGAAAATGTTGTCTTTGGAATCCTGGCCTCCAGGAGGAAGGGAGGAAGAAAGGGGAGATGATTTGCCAGAGCAAAACCATAAAGAGATTTCCCAGCCCATCTTTTCTGTTGGGATTCTTTGGGGAAAGAGATCCCTAGGAGATTTGAAAAGAAGCAGACCACCTGGGAGAGGACCAAGAGGAAAGAATCCCTGGAAGAAGAAAAAAGAGAGATTTCTGGAAAATATAGGCAAAATGAAGACTGGAAGCAGCCACCTGGATTTTGTGAGAGGAGAAAGTGGAGGATGAGAAGGATGAGAAGGAGAAGGAGAAGGAGAAGGAGAAGGAGAAGGAGAAGGAGAAGGAGAAGGAGAAGGAGAAGGAGAAGGAGAAGGAGAAGGATTCTCGAATACAGCTCATCTGTCTGGAATCCGCAGTGTATATCAAACATTAATACAATTGAGCGAGTCCAGAGATATTTCACAAGAAGAGTCCTCCACTCCTCTGCTCACAACAGAATACCTTATACCACCAGGCTTGAAATCTTGGGCTTAGACAACTTAGAACTACGACGCCTTCGGTCTGACCTAAGCGTAGTACACATAATTATCTCCTACAATGTTCTACCTGTCAATGACTACTTCCGCTTCAACCACAACAATACACGAGCACACAATAGATACAAACTTAAGGTAAACCGCTCCAACCTCAATTGCAGAAAATACGACTTCAGCAACAGAGTGGTCAATGCCTGGAATGCACTACCTGACTCTATGATTTCATCCCCAAACCCTCATAACTTTAACCTTAGACTATCTACTGTTGACCTCACCCTATTCCTAAGAGGTCTGTAAGGGGCGTGCATAAGCACACCAACGTGCCTACTGTTCCTGTCCTACTGTCCCCATTTATTCGTATTCATTTCCTGTATTCATAATCATGTTTATACTTATATTTGTTATCTTATACATGCTTGACAAATAAATAAAATAAAATAAAATAAATAAATAAAAAGGAGAAAGCTAAGCAATTCTTCAGAGGGGTTGAGTGGAAGCTCTAGATAAAGGGAGGGGGTGCCTGAGAAATATGAAAATGGCAAAGCTAAACTTCTGTGGGACAAGTGGTAGGGCAGATGAGACTCAGTTAAGAAAATCTTCAGGAGAAGAGGCTTGTTTTGAGTGGGTTAGAATTTGGTCTTGTTGACCATGTAAAACCATAGATAAACCTAAAATAATGCTTTTCCTCTCCATTTTCTAATTTTTAACAAAAGAGATTTTGAAATCATAAAATTGATACTTTTGTTTAAGGTCTACAGAAGGAGACAGGCAGGGGTGGGTTCCAACTTACCTCGCTGCCGGTTCGCTTCCTCCCGCACCACGTGGGCGCCTCTCGCACGCGCACGCACGCGCAGTAACAAAAAATCCAATTTTTTTTTTTAAAAAAAGCCGAAAAAAAGATGGCGACTGCATGCACAGTGCCGGAAGTCGGCTTCTGCGCATGCTCAGAAGGGGGGAAAAAAATAAAAAAAAATTCTTAAAAAAATTCAAAAAAATTCAAAAAAAAGATGGCGGCCCCCACGGACCGGCAACTGGCACAGACCGAAACGGATCGTGACATCAGCAGCGGGCCGCTACCGGTTCGGGATAACCGGGCCAAACCGGGAGGAACCCACCCCTGGTGACAGTACTGTTATTCCCTGGCTCCACATCTCAGGAAGCAATTAGGCTGGAAGGGATTGATATACAGATTAAATATTTCCACTCTATATTCTTTTCTGAAGAATGTTTCCTAAATTCTGACGATCTGGAATCAGTTCAGATCCCCTGCCTCCTCTTCCTATTCCCATCTCTCTCATCAGCTAGTGTTAAGAAAGAGGAACTTGAGCAAGGTATTTCTTTCTCCAGAAGGGTAAATGGTTGGTGGCATTGAGAAGTTCTCTGTAACTCATAAATCAGGAAGGTAGAGGCAGAGGGTGAGGTTGCAAGGCCACCTCTACCACCCACCAGTATGTGCACTTTCTCCAGCTATTCCCAACAAGATCACAGAGATGAGATATGGTTGTCTAGCTTCATCAGTTTCGATTTGATTTGTAATGTTACCGCCAACAAGCAGTGCATATTCCCGGTCAGTGATGTAATTTCACAGTGTATTTTATTGGGAATATTATTATAGACTTCTTACTTTTACTCTTAAAGAGCTTCTGGGCTTCTAGATAAAAAGTCATCGGACAAAGAGAAACTAGAAAGAGGAGGGGAAGCTTTGGATGTGGAACATCTAAGCAAGCAAATCCAGATGCAAGACATTCCATTACAGAATGCTGAATCAAAGAAGTCAATGAGATTTTGGTCAAATGATCCATTAGGGTGGGGTCAGTTTTAATTCATAGATCCTAGATGAAGCCAATGTCCAATGGGAAGTATTGCCGAGGTGGCGCAGTGGTTAGAGTGCAGTACTGCAGGCTACTTCAGCTGACTGTTCAGCAGTTCAGCGGTTCAAATCTCACCGGCTCAAGGTTGACTCAGCCTTCCATCCTTCCAAGGTGGGTAAAATGAGGACCCAGATTGTTGGGGGCAATATGCTGACTCTGTGAACCGCTTAGAGAGTGCTGTAAAGCACTGTAAAGCGGTATATAAGTCTAAGTGCTATTGCTATTGCTAAGTATCAACCAATAAAATTGTGCATTTGCCCACTTTCACCCAGGCTGACACTCCAAATGTGGCCTATGGGACAAACACAGCACATTGCTGGCTGGGGAATTCTGGGAGCTGAAGTCCACACATCTTAGAGTTGAGAAACACTGCCATAGAACTGAGGAATGAAACAAGAGGGAGCTATTAATAATGAGTGAGCTCCATCGTTGATTGATGCTGCAAGGGAATAGCAGTACTAGCACAGCAAATTATGACTAGAAGCAGCCAAAAATAGCTTGTGGAGCAGGCAAAAAGTTTCTGCCCTCTAAAATAAGAAAAACAATTTAAAAAGTACAGTCATATATAACTCATTGAAAGAATTAGTAGAGAATCTCTAATGCATTCACTGGAGACATAACCAGCAATGCAGAGTTATCAGAACCCAGGTATCTCTCGTGAGTAAACTGACCTGTAGTTTCCATTCCCCTGTTTATCCCCATTGACTTTTTTGTGAGTGTTCCTAATTCTCTGAATCTTTCTTAATGTGCCCAGCATTGGACACAGTGCTCAAGGTGAGGTTTAGCCAATACAAATCTAATGGAACTATTATTTCATGTGATTTGCAAATTATATTTCTATTGATGGAGCCTAAAATTGCATTTCCCGGTTTATTAGCCAGATCATATTGCTGACTCATATTCTTCAAATACTTTCTGCAGGAACTAAGTTAGGTATTTTCAGCCTTACAACTGAACATTTGATTATTTTTTCTCTAGGTGAAGAACTTTCCATTTGTCTGTTAAAATTTCATTAATTATTTGTTTGTTTGTTTTTCTGAACTGCCCACCATCTCCCTCAAGTCTGCTCATGCCTCTAACATGTCAAAATTGTTTGAATTTTGTTTCTTTTGGAATATTAGCTATCCCACCTAATTTTGTACCTACTGTCTGTTTGAAACTTTGCGTTTGTCTGTTAAAATTTTGTTCTGTTGCTACCCGCCCATTTCTCTAGCATGCTAAAACTGTTTTAAATTTTGTTTCTTTTAGAATATTAGCTATCTCAGTATCTACTCTCAGTTTGAAACTTATTCACTCTAGCTGTTCATGCAACCCAGAAACATTTTGAACGATACCCCAGCCTCAGGACTGAATTCTATTTGCTACCTTATTTCAGTGCCATGAGAATTCATTGCTGAACATTATTTGAGTCTACTTTTCAAGGCAGCTGTGGTCCCGCCAAATAGACATGCCATCCTGTCCATATGCAATTAATTTGATAGTCAAAATGTCATAGGACATTTGTCAAATGCTTTGCTGACATCAAGGTAAATTGCTTCTAATCATCATCATCTTCATTTAACGACCCCATAATCCCTTGCGGGGTGGAGTCTGAGCAATGAATGGAGCTAGCAGAGTGTTTTAATGGCTGGATGCCCTTCCGATTGCCAATGCGGAGTTTTGTTCAGCATTGAGATATATTCTCAGTGTGCCCAGAGAGAGAAATATCTGCCTCTACCTAGGATTGAACTCACAGCCTCCTGATTGTGAGGCGAGAACTCCACCTCTAGGCCACCACACCACTCCTAAGGTAAATTGCTTCTAATGTCTGTCACAAAATCCCAAGAAAGTTACTCTATCAAAACAAAACCACAAAAATATTACATTAATTTGACAAACATACCCTTGATCAATCAAATATAATCATTACATTTTGAGATTGATCAGTTTACGATCTGCTCTAGCATCTTCCTAATATCAGTGTTAAAGGACTAAAATGTAGTACTCGCCATCCACTCTTTTGCCCTTTTTGAAAAGAGGGGCAGCATCAACCATTTATTAGTAACATTAATTCATCTGTTACTTTTCCCATTTTGCACAGTTTCTCATAAAGAACACACCAAGTTTTAGCAGACCATCAAGAATTTCCTTCAATACAGTTAGATGCAATTCATCTGCTCTGGAGACCTGAACCCATTCAATGTCAATACATATTTGCTGACTGAGTATGCTCAAGCTAGGATCCATTGACATCAATCTGATACCAGATGACATTGCCACAAAATTATTTTCAGAGGTCACACTGTGAATGTATCACTACAATTTCACTGTCAGTTTTTGTGCCTTAGTTCTATGCCAAGGGAAGCATAGTACGACCCATATATCTTATTTCATTTCCAACTCTATCAGGTCCTAGGCTGGAGAGTTTAAAAAAAAAATCCCAGAAGAGGGCAATGGCAGGCCACTTCGGTGTTGTTGCCAAGAAAATTATATCGATATATCCATGTAGTTGCCACAAATTACATTCAACTCAAAAGAGCCTTTTGGAACTCACCCTTTTGTGTAGGTCACCTTCGAGATTACTATACCCCAATGACATTAAGGTCAATTTCACAGAGTTATAGTCTGCTAAAGGAAATAATAAAAGAGTTGAGTATTTCCAAGAATTGTTTGAATAGGGACTATAACTCATAGTCAATTAGGGATTAATCCATAGGTTTCCCAAGTACTGCACATGTTTGCATTGCAAAGTAATAAAGGACTCAAATTCTTCATAATGACTTGTATAGTAAGTTGCTTTTTTCAAGAGGCAACTGGACTTTCTTATTTTTCTTTGAAGACGTTTCACTTCTCATCCAAGAAGCTTCTTTAGCTCTGACTGGATGGTGGGGGATGGAAGAATTTATACTCTATACTCTGTACTAGATTTGATTCAAAGCACTTTGCAAAGACAGAAAATTCAGGAAGGAGACTAAGGGCAAATGCAAAAAACTTCCCTTTTATTCTTTCTCAGTTTAGCTTCAGAGAAAGATAATAAGCAATGTCTGATTCGAAATGCTTTAGTCCTTGGAATTCAGCCCTTTGAAATTCCACTCATAACAAAAATTAAAATATTTAAAAATAAATTAAAACGATAAATTGTATAGTTATATGTAATATAAACTATACTTTCATAGATCAATTTTTAGTAATGTGCAAAGTTATTTATCATACTTTTTTATAAAGTCAAGTGAGTTTTACGAAAGTAAAAATGAATGCGTTATATGTTTTCATTTTCTCAAGTTCTAATTTTTCCATGAAAAAAGCAAGGAAAGAGGAAAGGTGGATAATTGCTTTTGCAGCTCTAAATCAGATCTGATGTACATCCCTAAACTGTACTTCTATCCAAAATGCTAGCTGCTGGAAAAGCAGCCCTGTTAGAAATCCAGTTTCTGACATCTTGCAAATCACCATGTCAGGGTCTTCTACCTCTGACAGTCATTGTATTATATAGCACAGAAGCAACAGTCAGGCCTGGATATTCAAAAACAAGAGGGGAAAAAATATGTGACTGCAAAGTGATTAAAATTATATGGCACACACTTCAAATAATTAGAGGGAAAACTTTGCTCTAATCGTGTTAGTACTGAGTGCAATCCATCAATGCACAGAATTAGAGTCTGAAATGACATTTTCAGAATAAACCAGCAGAAAATGAAAAAAAGGTAATTACTCCCTGCTGTCCAGGTGTACTTAGGCATGACTTGGAATGTGAATAGAGGCCTGCTGTTTTAGAAGAACATACCTGGATCCTTTCCCACTGGTATCTCCGATTAGATACGGTGGTTAAGACATCTCACTGCCTTTCCCCATTAATTATACGCCCTTAAAGAAGCCAATATGCTTTATTTAGAAGGGTCTGTACGGAAAGAGACAAATCATGTCACTCACACACACATACATAGATACAAAAAAGGGAGGGAGCTTGTGCCACAACAGCACAACATTCATTTTGTGATTTAGATGAATTTGTGCATTGGCATCTACAGCAAATCTGGATTATGCCAGAATGAAGATGGTGATGCCCATATGGTGTCAAAATGACACAAACTTTGCCCATACGTCCTTGTGTCCCAACATATGATGCAAAGATGTAAGTCACATTTTGTCATGCCCTCAAGATGTACCATGTTTCCCCGAAAATAAGACCCTGTCTTATATATTTTTGAACCCTGAAATAAGCGCTTGGCCTTATTGCCATGCACTCAAAAGCCCAATTGTCTTATTATCAGGGGATGTCTTATTTTGGGGGAAACAGGGTATGATTCATTAGTTCCTGCCCCTCAACACCTTGTTTTCCCCTGTAGACCCCTGTGTTTCAGACATATTGCTTCTTGTAGGAATAGACTTTGTGCAATGGATCAAAAAGGAACATAGCCCTGTTTCCTCGTCTCCTTAATGGATATTTTTAATAAGAGAAAAGATGAAGGAAAATATAGGAAAACATGAAAATATTCAAAATAGATAATATTGTTTGGATCGTTCCTCCCCCTTGGTATAAATTCATGAAAAAGGCAGACCCATTGTGCAACTATTTATTTATTAAATTTATATGCTGTCCATCTCGATCTCAATTATAACTTAATTGCCCATTATAGTAAAAAAAAATCTGGGTGCTTCTCCAATTTCTTTTTCCATCTACAAGTTAGTTTCAACTTCCTAGTCATGGGGGGAATAATGCATCCTTAATCTGACTCTGCTTTTTTGTGATAGCTACAGATACCCACTGTGGTTTAGTGGAAGAAATTGTTTTGTCTGTAAGTTCTATCTTTTGCAACTCTGCAGTGCCCTTTTTGACAAAAAGGGGTGGCTTTCTCCCAAATAGACTCTTCCTGATCTTTTGCATAGAATTTATATACAGTGATAACGGTGCCTCACTGGTTCTTTCCTTTCTACCAAATTCATCTTTTTTTTGTTCTAGCATAGTGCTCTGTATGTGTTGAGGCAAACCATAGAGGAATCGTGCCCAGATGAGCTATTTCTACTTTATTGTAAAGCCATATTGACAGAACCTTGCAAGTATGAAAGTATAATTCTCCTTCCCTGCCCCTGGTCTCCTTTACAAGCCCAAGAAACTATGACTCCTCTGAGCCTCTTTTTCTGTCCACTATTCAGCTACAAGCTATTTCTTTGCCCAGTTTGCCAAGGTCTTTCTCACATACCATTACGGTGTAATGTTATTGCTTTTGAAGATGACCCAGAAACTCAGCTAATGCAAAATGCAGCTGCCCACATCCTAACCAAGATGACTCAGTATTTCATATAACATCAAAACTGAAGGAGCTTCATTGGTTGATGATTCATTTCTGGGTGCACCTCAAGATGATGGTTATCACCTTTCAACTTTTTTATAGATTGTGGCCTGGGTATCTTTGAAACTACTTGCTCTGAGGTCTGCTCCAAGGTGTGCCTGCAGAAAGCATTCCCTCAGAGTCCCCACTCAAGAGATGTGAATGAGAGGGACTTAGAAGGAAGCATCTTCTGCTGGGACTCCACTCCTGGGAAATATGCTCTCATCAGATATAAAAATCTTTATTCTTACTCTAACAGTTGGGAAGCTTTTTAAAAACGGCTTTATAAATGTGCATTGGGGGAACGAAGTGAGAATAGGTAATGTATTTTTTTTTTAATTTTCAGTGACATGCAGCTAAATCCTTGTGACCTTGTGGTTTTCTTCTTTGTCTATACTTACTGCCTTGATCTATTACCTTGATCTACTCTCTGAATATATTTTTTTAAAAAAACCCACACTTATCCCCCCAGAAGAGACTTTCTTTGAACTGGATGCTCCTTAAGTTGTGTTAACTTGCCCCACAGAATCAATTTGCAAGCTGCTCTACCACATGTCATATTATATGTCAGCAATCTGCTACCTCTCAGTGGCCCAGTCAGACACATAATTTTTGCAAGTGAACTTCTCAGTTTGGAAACTGAAGAACAAAGTTTCAGCCCGGTGAGGAAAGGACAGGTGAATAGCAATAGCACTTAGACTTATATACCGCTTTACAGTGCTTTACAGCACTCTCTAAGCGGTTCACAGAGTCAGCATATTGCCCCCAACAATCTGGGTCCTCATTTTACCCACCTCGGAAGGATGGAAGGCTGAGTCAACCTTGAGCCGGTAAGATTTGAACCGCTGAACTGCTGAACAGTCAGCTGAAGTAGCCTGCAGTACTGCACTCTAACCACTGCGCCACCTCGGCTCTTACAAATGGAGGATTCTGACCTGGAACTGGAAGCAAGATCCCCCAACCCTTGAGAATGGCATTAACAGTGTATGGAAAGGGTGCGTGGGTGTGCGTGTGAATTCCACAGAAAGGAGATTCTCTGCTAGAACACCTTCTGTGACAGCCTGTGTTGAAACCAGATGTTATGTAGGCTGCAGGAATTCCTGATCTGTGGATGGGAGCATGTCAACTGCAGTCAATTCTCTATTGCAGCTTCGCTTCAATTTCTTGTAAGAATCCTGACTCTCAGACTGACTCAGATGCCGCTGACTTCTTGTAAGCAGGAATCCAGCTAAAGTTTGATTTATGGCTTTATAAGCAAGTACAAACATAAATGGATTGCCTGATTTACAGCTAGCAATAACACTATAGCAATAGCACTTAGACTTATATACCGCTTCATAGTGCTTTACAGCCCTCTCTAAGCGGTTTACAGAGTTAGCATATTGCCCCCAACAATCTGGGTCCTCATTTTACCCACCTCAGAAGGATGGAAGGCTGAGTCAACCTTGAGCCGGTGAGATTTGAACTGCCGAATTGCAGCTAGCAGTCAGCTGAAGTAGCCTGCAGTGCTGCACTCTAACCACTGCACCACCTCGGCTCTAAATCAGCTAGCTGATTTACTTTCTCCTGGAGCATCATTTCTTCTAAGCACCTTCCAAAAGTGAAGATGGAGGGACTAGAACAAGGAAAGAGCTTAATAACCAGGTTGCACAATTACTGGTTATGGAGATAAAGGATCAATTAATTAACTTGTAGCCCAAACTGTTTGTCATACTACATCAGAAATTGCATGTTTCTCTCCCCCAAACACAATGATGGTAGTCCAGATTTTTTCCCCTCCATATTGGCCATATCTTGTTTCTCCAGCTAGAAGGTAAGGAGTTCCCTTAGGCTGAACGATTGATTTGCTTATTGACTGGCTCAGAAGTCAATTTCTGTAAATCCTCTGCTTTGAGATTTTTTCAAGCTTCCTAAGAGAAAAGTGCCTACTCTTTGAAGATGCTCTGAAGTTGACGTTGCTAGCAAACATATTTAACATCTACGCTAGAGTCAGAGGGCTACAATAGAGTATACCAGTAAGTTTAGGCTGGTGACTCAAGATCTGATATAGAATGAATTGAACTTGATGGACAAAATCAGACTGGTGAGAACCCGGATGAACTAGTCAGAATGGAAAAGCTCTCTTGAAATCTGTTTATATATTGATGAAAGCTTGAAAAGCTCAGCTGTGTTGTGCTTCTCCGTCTCCTTTTGAGACTAGTGAACAAGGATCCAGCTGACTTCTGAATCATTAATGGGGGAGCCGCTAAAAGGAAGCAGCCGCACACTGCAGGGGAGGAAGTCTATTTTGACTAATCAGAATATTTCACACTCCTTTATTCAGAAAAAAATAAAAGACTCAGCTAAGTCCCAAAATGTAGGACTGGATGTCTGGGAAAGGAAATGAAGAAACATACCTCCAGTTCTTTCCAGTATCTGTGCACTTCTCCATCCCAGGGGTTTGCAGCCAGCAGGGCAGATCTCAATTACTGCTATAGCCACAATAGATTCTGAGCTTCAAGCAATTTCATGGACTTGGACTTTGCTGTCAAATACAACCTGGCCCTCAAGGCATTACTGGTACCAATTTTAGGAGAAATAATTGATGGCTGCCTGCTTGCCTCAGATCCAATAACTTATAGCAATTGGCTTCTTGTGATGAGGGTTCAGGATCACCCCAAACGGCTTCATTTCTAGCTAGGTGAACTTTCAGCCTGCCCATTATTAACCAGGCTTTTATTCACAAACTACTCACTAGCTAAAGGGTATGTGGCTTTCTCTTCCCCAGAATACCAAGCTCATTGTATAAAATGCCAAACTGCTGCTACACTACTCTGAAGGAAGCAAATCTTGACCTACTTAGCAAGCACTCAGATTTTTTTAAAGATGCGTATGGCTATGTGACTCAACTGCAGGCAGTATATGTTGGTGCTCTAGGCCTTCTAGGATTATATTTAGCCTTGAACACAGAATGTGATATTAACATTTTTCTGGGTTTAACTTTAGTCCCTGTGCCATTCATCCCTTTGGTTTTATTTATTTATTTGCAACTCTAGTTAATTTTAATTGTTTTTATATTTATCTTTTTACCATTTGTAAGCTGTCCAGAGTCGCTTTATCAGTCAGATGGGCAGCATATAAATTTAATAATAAATAAGAATTTAAAAAAAAAACTTGGATAAGGTGGTAGTCAGACAACTCAATTGCTCAGGACCTTCCTGTCAGATCTTTGTCTTGCTTTGATAACATAATCAGCTTCTTGAGGTCCATAGCTTTAATAATAATTTCTTTTTTGTGACTTGCAATGCCTAGTTGGTGTGCTGTTCACTAGCACTCAGCTGTCTTTTTTGGATAAGCATTTTGAAAAATTGTAAAGAAAAAAATCTAAAGCAATGAGGAAAGTTTATCAGATTTTATACTCATATTGTATATTTGGAAGTCTTTTCAATTTTGGCACCCTCCCTAAAAAATTTTTGGTGCACTAGGAAACTGCCTAGGTGCCTAGGCCTAAAATTGGTCCTGCTGCAGGATATATATGTACATTTGCCACAAATAAGTAACCAAGTGACAAACAGCACTTTAATTTTTTTCTTCTTCTAAGATCATCATAGACTTAGAAGGCTTAGTAACCTTCACTGTTCATTTCTAAGAACATGCTTGGGAGGGCATCTTAATTCCAGCAAGATCACACCACTTAGTTGTCCAATTCTTGTGAGAGAATAACAGTGCCATCTTTGCAAATGGTGAAGATACTCAGATTTGGAGGGCTAGATATATAGAAATGTTTCCACTGATATTCAGATTTGCATATTGTAAACTTACATACGATGGTGGCTGCTGCATCAAGATTAATACTTATGGAATCACAGAGTCAATTCCCACATCTGTCTTTTTTAATTAATAAGGGCAATAAAAACAATATAACTCTCTGTATAGGGAGCAGTGAAGCAGGACATCTTTCACTCGGTCACCTTCCTTGCTGAGACAAGGGTACAAAGCTACTGTTAAATGAATTTACTTTTCACTGTATCCTTCATCTTATGTTCGCTAACATTCAGCATTAGGGAGGGTAAACATTGGTCTCTTTTCCATAGGGAAAAGATGTGGGGAGTAAATATTGATTTTAAAGTAAAGGAGGGGTAGATGGGAAAGGATAGGTAATGAAGTGACATCTTAGACAGCTATTCATCTTAAATGATGACATTCACTCCTTTTTGTGAGAAATTGACAGCTTAGTGGAATTGGTTTGTCAGCTGGGCAAAGCAAACAAATTGTGGTCCATGTTCTTCTTTCTAAAATAAATAGTTCATCAATTTGAATGGGATTGCTCACCAGCCCCTCTCTATTTTCATGTATAAAGTTGTATTAACCATGTATAAAGTTGTCAGCATTCACATGCTGAAAAGTATTCAATTTATTATGAGAAGTACAGATATAGGTATGTACAGGTATGTATAGGTGTATACGTACAGTATACATATATGTATACACATAGATAGATAGATAGATAGATAGATAGATAGATAGATAGATAGATAGATAGATAGATAGA
>QLTV01001132.1:910450-944465 GCA_003457575.1 Thermophis baileyi
GACCCCCATCTCGGGCTCGCCAGAGATCATCCATCAGCGCGACCAAGGCAGTTTCAGTGCTGTAGCCAGGCCTGAAGCCAGACTGAAAAGGGTCTAGATAATCCGTTTCATCCAATGACCGCAGGAGCTGACATGCCACCACTTTCTCTACAACCTTTCCCACAAAGGGTAGGTTGGAGACTGGACGAAAGTTCTTTAATTCTGCTGGATCCAGGGAAGGCTTCTTGAGGAGGGGTCTCACAACCGCTTCCTTTAATGGTTGCGGGAAAGACCCCTCCCTCAAGGATGCGTTGACTAAAGCCTGAAGCCAGCCTCGTGTCACCTCCTTGCTGGCTGAAACCACCAAGGATATGACTTAAACAGATTAATATAGATGTTTATGTGAAATCATATAATTCTAGGGGATGGGAGAAGGAGTTATCAGTCTATCTTCTTAAGGATAAGAGACAGTTATTTAAAGATAATGGAAGCCATTTAAAATATTAACAGTAATTATTAGTGGCAAGAGGATTGAAAAAGGATGAAGCACCATATTTTATCCAACCAAAATCCTGTGATAATTATGCCAAGATTTAAATTTGGCAGTCGCCTGTGCATGTTCACAAGTAGGAAAAAGTCAAGAAATCAAAGGAATCAGAATTAAATTTTGCAACATCCTTTTAAAAGGACTTAAGGCAACCCATTTCAGGTGGTAAAATGGCTTGCTAATATTAAATAGAAAATAACCTGCTACCTAAATGGTGCAGCAACATCCAGGTTGGAAGGCAAAAAAATAAAAAAAATAAAAAAAAAACCTTTCAGAAAACCTAGCTGCTATATAAATCAGAGCTTTGCACATACAGATTCCTCTCAACACAGCTAGAGGAAAATGACATCAATTATTTGTAGACAAGAATCTCTAGTTCAGCCATCAAAGGGCAACATAAATATCTCACTCATACACAGAGGGGGCCAGCATGTTAGTGGAAGAAAATGGCATAATTCACTGTGCTCAGTAAATAATAGGATACTGAGACCAGAACTGTTGCTAGTTTTCTACCGAAAGTCGAGCTAACCATAGACATTTAGAAACTTAGACTTATATTTTTATTCCCTCCATGTCATAAGACTTCTGGTTTTTTATACAATGGACCATAAGTTTCTCATCAGAAACTTTTCATCATAATAATATATTTTGTATAAAAATTAAACAGATCATATAGGAGTTTTGTTGTCACTGATACAAGAAACCCGACATCACACATTAAATAGGACTCTTTTTGGAGGAATTAAACAACCACCTGTCAAATTCAAAGGGTTTTTTTTCCCCCAATCCCTGACACTTTTTAGTATATTTTTACAGTGTGGAATCTGGAAATAAAGACATGCCAATCTCTTCTAACTTAGATTCATTTTCATCTGTCAGTGTCAATATTGTGCAGGTAGCACAATAATTAATTTTTCATAGTACAAGACTAATATTCTAAAAACCAAAAAATACACGATTACTTTCCATTTTACTTTTCCAGCAATGAGGACAATGTTTTTGCATCTAGTACTATCAGCAAGTGAGTAATTTTAATAAACAGATGCACAAATAGATGCACAAAAGAATAGGTAAACCCTAAGGTTAGTTTAGGAGGCCATTTTTGTATTTTTTTTTTCCATGCACAAATAAATATGTGAGAAAGGTAATATAACATCCGCCCTCCCTACATTTACTGATGAAGGTGGTACTTCCATACTATGCAAGATGATGTTGATCTACACAATACAAATACAATAACATGGTGGCAGCCTGCAATTAAATTGAATGGCAATTGATTTAGTTGGACGTAGATTAATTCCCGCCCCCCCCCCCCGTGAATATGGTATTTTTGCACATGATGGTGTGGGTTGCTTGGAGAGAAGAGGAAATGTAATATGATCTATTGCATTTTCAGTAATGTGGATAAAATAGGGATTTCAACCTATGCGATGAGAAGGTTCACGTGGCATCCTCCATTCGCACATGCAAAGCATGGGTATGATGGTTGTAGGGTAACACTGACCAGTCCTTCCCCGCTTAACCAATTTAGATTATCCTCCACAAGTAAAATCTCTATGAATGTTCATTAGTTATCTAGGGGCTGCCGATTACAGCTATAAGTCAGAACGGTCATGATGTGGGTCATCACGCGACCGACCCAATTTTATGACATTTTTTTGCAGTGGTTGTTAAGCAAATCACCATGGTCTTTGAGTGAATCTGTGGTCATTGTGCAAACATTGCAGTCATTAAGCAAACTCATGGTTTGCTGTGGGGCATTTTTGCCAAAAATCAGAAGTAAACATAAACCGTGGTCATGTGACCGCAAGATGCTGCAAAGGGCCATAAATGCTGGCTGGTTGACAAGCACCCAAAAGGTGTCCAGGGAGGGTGGCCATCAGAACTCCAGAACCGGGTCATAAGTAGCTTTTTTGGGGGCGGGACATCGGAATTTTGAATGGCTGCTAAGCAACCACTCATAAGCTAAGGACTGCCTGTATCTCATAATATTCTTAAGTATTTGTTCAAACAGAGAGGAGTTGTATTATCACAATATGTTATATCAATAGGGGCACCTTGCAGAAGAAACCTTAATGATATGCGATTCTCATGGTTCCTTGGTAATGCACGTTGGAAAGGAAAACGCTTGGCTATTACTATATGTTTATTCAGGCTACTCCGATAACATCTCTTCTTTTACTTGCTTTTTCTTCAGCTCTAAATATATGCTGCATATGATGCAAATTATGGGCAATCAAACTGCCCACAAAAAGGTTTGCAAATGACCTTATCCCCACTGGATAAGGAAATGAAACATCTCAGAAAGCAGCAGTACCAGACTTCTTTTAAAAAAAGAAACACACAACTCAATTATTTTCCTTCATACAAAGAAAGGAAAACTTCATTTGTTTTCAGACTTTTGTTCCTTAGGAAGAAAAATTGTGTTGAATTGTATAGGTGCAGAAACATTACATGCCGATCAGAGGTGGGTTCCTCCCGGTTCGGACCGGTTCTCCCAAACTGGTAGCGACCCGCTGGTGACGTCACAATGACATCACCAATCCGGTTCAGTCG
Organism: Thermophis baileyi; assembly: GCA_003457575.1. Taxonomy (NCBI): domain Eukaryota; kingdom Metazoa; phylum Chordata; class Lepidosauria; order Squamata; family Dipsadidae; genus Thermophis; species Thermophis baileyi. The sequence goes on from QLTV01001132.1 coordinate 913,533, forward strand.
GTGCCGGTCCGTGGGTGCCTCCATCTTTTTTTAAATTTTTTTTTAAAAATTTTTTTTTAATTTTTTCTTCTGCGCATGCGCAGTAGCCGAGTTTCAGGCACTGCACATGCATCGCCATCTTGTTTTTGGTGGGGGGGTTTTTTTGGTTTTTTTAAATTTTTTTGGACTGTGCATACGCGCGCGCATGCTAAGCGTGCATGCCCACGAGAGATGTGCGCGCCCACAAGGTGCGGCCACGCGGCACGGGAGGAAGCAAACCGGCAGTGAAGTAAGTTAGAACCCACCCCTGATGCCAATATGTGTGTATGTGTCGTCCCCCCCCCTTTCACCAGGACTTATTTATTTATTTATTTAGTTTGTCAAACATATACGAGATAACAGGTATAAGTATAAACATGGACATGAACACAGGAAATGAGTACAAATAAATGGGGACAGTAGGACAGGGACGGTAGGCACGCTGGTGCACTTATGCACACCCCCTTACAGACCTCTTAGGAATGGGGTGAGGTCCACGGTAGATAGTTTAAGGTTAAAGCTATGGGGGTTTGAGGATGTAACAACAGAGTCAGGTAGTGCATTCCAGGCATTGACCACTCTGTTGCTGAAGTCGTATTTTCTGCAATCGAGTTTGGAGCGGTTTACCTTGAGTTTGTATACCTTGAGTTTGTAGACTTCTTTCTATGCTGATTTGAACACATGCTATTTTGGTTGTCCCAAGACAAAACCCATTTTCAAGGGAAATTATTTATTCATTAAATGTATATTCCACCTATCTCGCTATCCTACAAACAATTATCACTTGCTGGATTGTTGACCACTATACTCCAGCACAATGTACAGTATGTGGTTAGGTAAATTGATTCACAAATATTTTGAATGGATGGAGTGTTCTTTAACTCTACCAGTTGTTCAAATTTTGTTTTACTGTTCTATTCACAAACCTATCCCGCTTACCATATCAAGATAAGAGTCACCAGAAAGAGAAATACTTATGTCAACGTTTACATAGATTATCCTGAGAAAAGTTAATGTAAATAAGGAGGGTCATTCATAAGAAAAGATAATGTTCTTATGTTCTAAAGACTTACAAAACTTATCGATTCTGGTTTTATTATTATTCTAGACTCTGCTGGAATACCTCCAGATCATGTGTGGACAAACATAAATTTCTATCATTTTGTAGAAGGTATTCCCAGAACCATCAAATCACTCCCTCCAACAGCATTTTTCTGGAGCAGGCATAGCCTGGTCTGGAGAATAGAGGAAAATTTCTAGAGTTCTCCAAAACATTCTGTTCTCAGAATTGTTATTATAGCACATTCCTACTCTTTCAGCTGATTTATTGGACAGTTGATTATTGGGGGTTAACTCACTGCTCTTTTCTATAAAATAGAAAGTCATTAAGCCAGGTCAAGCTAGCTAAGTCAACTGAAAAATATTATCCAACTACCCTTGTTGAACTAAAAGATGACTGTAACTACAAATCCAATCAACTTTGATGGGGGGGGGGAATAGGAATGCAAGTGAGAGCATTTCATTTTAGTAAATTTTGCATATGAAGGGCTAGATACATTAGTAAAAAGAGCCTTCATCAGGGAAATTTACATATAAAAAGCCCACAACCGGGGAAAATTTATGGTAAAAGGTGGTACTTCAAAGAATTTACATTAACATTAGGGGAAATTATGTATAAAAGCATCACATGCTAGGCAAAGTCAGAAAAAATACTGTAGATATGAATTTTTAAAAAAACAAAAATTTAAAAGCCATTAAAAAATCAAGAAACCATTTTATTGGATCTCATTTATACTGTTTCATACATCCCCACCAGGAAAAAAATTATAAAAACCCTTCTATACCTTACAAAAGTTCCTTGGGCAATATTATTCTAGCTTTTATTTTAAGATTTCCACTAAAAAGTTGTGTAGCTCATCTTTGACAAGGCATTTCTTTCACACCTGATTTTTTTTTTTTTTTGCCTGCAATTGATGTCTTTGAGTCTGCTACCTATTCTTCAATTTTTCAATTTGCAGCATGCCTATTTATGGTGCTAGCTCTCTAGAGTTGATATAGTTGTACTTGTAGATTTATATGGATCATGACTGGAGCTCTGTTTCACCTAAGCCCTCTTAGCATCCCTATCGTATAACTCATAATGTCTGGATCACCTTGATCAAGGGAATGTGATGACATCACCCACCAGTAATTGTCTGACCTCTGGCAAGCTTACTGCAAAAGTGCCAGCCATTTAAAGGCCTATCAAAATAGGATAAACGTTTTGGCTAACGTCACTTCTTGGGCTTTGGAGCAATCCCAGGAAATATTAAAGTTTAAAAGGCCTTTCTTAGGAGACATGACACACCACAACTGTTTAAAAGTGAGTTGGCTAGACATTCAAATGACCATTCAAAAGTGACTAATATACAACAAGCAACAGTCATAGCCATTTCTTCTCTAATTTTGAAGCCATTACATGATCAGAAATACCATTTTTTTAAAAAAGGTAGAGGAATTAACACAGAATAGTACCATTTGTTTTGTTTTCCTACAGATAATGATCTCACACCTCAGATGAGCAAGCTAATGAACTTTTTCTTAGTCTCCAGGAGAGGGGGGGGGGGGAACCAAGAAAATACAAACCAATCACAACTTGTCATTAGCCAAGGTACTCATTGGTGACCTGAGGCCCTAAGAAATAACATTTGTTGTATTTACTTGTCTGTGCTATGTAGCAATTTATAATCTACTTCCTCTAATCCTGTGTAGATTGGAAATACCATGACCTCAAACAGACAGAGTTCACCGACATCATTAACAACTCATCCTTCAACCAACATTCAATTTCCCATCAAAATGAAAATGAGCCACAAACAGTAAGCATTTGAATTTCAGCTGTTGGCACAATTTTTGTTTTTGTTTCTCTGACCAGCTTCCTGAATGTGTATAACCTGAGAAGGAGTATAGGAATATTCGTAAGAACAACCTTCATGATGTCACAGTAGCTACAGCTACATGTTCAATTATGTGCAAAGCAGCTCTAGATGCATCTAACATCGTTATATAAGGAGGAGCGTGACTCGTCCAGGATTCTTCCTTATGTAGAGTATTTTGTGCACAGAGAGTTATTTCACATTTCTCCTTTTCCATGCTGCCCAGTGCAAGATGGTAGTCTCAACGTTACAATCAAAACCATTCTTTCTACATGTGTCTGACATAAATATACATACAAAAAGGGTTTTGATCATGATACCCAACCACTTCCTGTTTTGATAACTTTGATAACTACAATCTTGTTCTGCTGATCAGTCTAGAACAGGGGTCAGCAACCCACAGCTCTGGAGCCACATGTGGCTCTTTCATCCCTCTGCTGTGGCTCCCTGTCGGCGGTCGGCACCACAATTTTGAGAGGAGCTTCCAGTTAGGGTGGGGGGAAGCAGAGCGTGCCAGGAGGAGACTCTATGGCAAGGGGTGGATTTTCTGGTCAGCTCCACAATTGATAGGACTTTCGGTTTGGACTGGTAGAGGAAAAAGGACACCGCGCTAGGAGGAGATTCTATGGTGGGGAAACCGGACTTCTGGTCGGCTCCAGAATTGAACGGGGGGCTTCTGGTTAGGACCTTTGTGGCTCTTTGTGTGTTTAAGGTTGCTGACCCCTGGTCTAGAACAGTGTCTCTGGAGATTCTCAGTCATCCAGGTCATAGTTGTCCCAAAGGTGCTTTTTCAAGAGGACTTCCTGGTTTTTCTTTGAAGATGTTTCTCTTCTCATCCAAGAAGCTTCTTCAGCTCTGACTGGATGGTGGGGAATGGAAGGATTTATACTCCTTGCAGACAGCTGGTCATTTGCATTCCTTTCCTTCCATTCCCCACCATCCAGTCAGAGCTGAAGAAGCTTTTTGGATGAAAAGCAAAACGTCTTCAAAGAAAAACCAGAAAATCCAGTTGCCTCTTGAAAAAAGCACCTTTGGGACAGTCTAGAACAGTGTTTCTTAAACTTTTTTCTCTCAAGACCTCTTCCCACATTTAAAAACTATGGAGGCCCAAAAAGTATGGTTTATATTGATTGGTATCTACAGTATGCTATTAAAACTTAAAATTGGCTTCGCTTCCATTACTACTTCTCATGATTGTTTGATGGGATTTTAATATTGTACTATTTTTTGACGTAGGCTGACAAATAATTTTTGATGTTTATGGATCATTGAGAAGATTTTGGGGTTCTACGGCTACACTTTAAGAAAGCACTGGTTTAGGATATTTTCCAAACACACTATTGGATGAATTGCTTCCAAGAGTCTGATTTGACAGATGGGAGCAAATTAATAAAACAGCAGAGGGATCTATTTTATAAACAACTGTCAATGTAGAAAAATAAAATAAACTGCTAATTTTTCACAAGTAGCAGATGCTTCCCTCACAACACTTTTGAAGTGACTGAAGCCTATCTTCAAAAATTAAACATTTTGCACAATAACATGGAGTAAGGAAAGAACGAAATCTTCTCCAAAGTTCAAATTCTTGACTGGTATTTCAATTCCTCTAACACAAAGACATGGATTGGAGGATCCCATTGTCAATTCTCTTCCACTGCTTCCTCCAATACACAGAAACAACCATTATATCCCGAACAGTCTTGAGGTAAAATACATTTCACTGCCAATGAATAGGAAATTTCATTTTTTAAAAAGGAAAGTGAAGCACTGATATATTAAATTCTTTACTGTAAAAGATCCTATGCATGAAATAAGCCTCCAAGAACAATGCTTCCAAGGTATATAAAAGCGTATAAACTTTCTAAGAGATACAATAGTTTTGACTTTTGCTCTGTTATCATTTCTGAGTAATTTTATTGCTCTGGGCAAATACTGGGCTTGTTTTGTTTATGCTATAAAACCTGTCTCTTTTCATCTTCAGAAACTGAACTTTTCTGACTGCACTCTTTCAAAATTTATTGTGTTGCTTTTGAACAAACTCAAGCTTTAGAAAATGCCCCAAAGAAATTTTCTAGTTTGTACCATTCTTCACGAATGATACTTATTCTTATTGTCATTCTTCATGTGGGATTCTTTAATAATAGCATTTGTCTGTAATAAGCTACTGGGAAAAATATAATTAATTTATACTGCTAGGTTAAGCTCTGCTACATTGATGTGATTTGGTCATCTATCAACTTGGAAAGCATTTGGGGAGTTTTCATCACTTACTTGATACATGTGTAATAAACATGTGATAGAAAAATATAATTAAACAGTTCCTTGGTAATAGGAAGCAAGGAAGGAGCTCGTTGGCATTTATTATGTTAAGTCTGTTAGAACACCTGTTTGGAATTTCATGCTCTTTTCTTTTACAGCACAATATTATAGCTAACTCCATGAAAATAGCATAGATTCAGCATGCATAGTAGTACAGATCACAATGCATAAGCAAATGGAGAACGCACAATAGAGCAAGATCAGAAATTTGTATTATGATGTATCTGCAACAGGTAGCAGAGAAATAGAAAACAGAACAATTGCAAAATGTAAGGAGTCAATATAAAGGTTAACCCTATGAAGCTTTTATGTGATTGCCTGAGTTTGGTGAAAATTTATGACCCAAAGGAAATACAATCCCTATATAACATACTGCTTATGTGATTATATCTGTCCTGTACTATCCAGAAAGGGAAGTCTTATTTATAAGATCATTGGAACAATTCTTACCATGTTGAGAATTGGCAGTCCAATGTTAAATTCTGCATTATTTACTTATTAAAGAAAGATTGTATCTAAATGTGACTCCATCAAGCCTGACAACTAAATAATGAGGTATGGTTTCCAGAGAAAATTTATGTTATAGGCTTTGTACAAGAAAATGTTCAAAAAAGTCTGTTTCCAGCTTATAAATTCTTGGACACAGAACTGAGTTATAAAATACGAGCTTTCATCTGACAAAACTCTGTTTATCAATTTGTATCCACATGAATCATGTTTTCTCCATTATTTATTTCTGTATTATTCTAAAGTAACATTGTTTTTTTCCCCAGAACTGAATAAAATTGATCCAGAGGAAATAAGCTTACTAAAGGTGAAAGGATGACAACAACAACATGGATAATAAAAAAACAAAACTTCTGGTTAAATAATTTCAATTATGATTCATTGTCACTTAGAGCAGTGGTTCTCAACCTTCCTAATGCCGCGACCCCCGCCCCGCTGCTGCGACCCCCTCCCCGCCCCCTCCCCGCGCGCGATAAGGTGACAAAGGGGGCATGGCACCAAGATGGAGGGCTAGCGTGCGCTTAGGCAACCCCTGTGAAAGGGTCGTTTGACCCCCAAAGGGGTCGCGACCCACAGGTTGAGAACCACTGACTTAGAGAGATTTGTAGTTATATTCAGCTGGAAATACAGTACTGAAGAAGCAAGAATAAGTAGATTTCCAGTGGAAACACTAAAGAGAGAACAATGGTGTTCTGGGGAATTGTCTGCTCTGTTGTGAGGTGTCAAAAAGTTGTCTCCTTAATGGATGCTTTTTCAAGGGGTTGTCCTGAGAACTCCTGATTATCCACTGTGGATAAGTCATTGGTTCCCCTACGTAGACCCAAAGAGCTTACTAATGGCCAATTTCTTTGTGTTTATAGAACAGTATCCAGGAGGCGAAGAAAATCATGATCAGCTTGGTCACAACCATGTTTTTTTCTGCTTGACTCTTCATTTGACCACTGCTACCAGGAACAAAAATGTGAATTGTTGATAAAGGAGGAAGAAGCCAAACCAAGGTTCTACAAACTCATCATTATCAATCAAACTGGTGCCTAGGACTAACTTTGTCTCCTTTGAAGGAAAAGGAAATCAATTTATTTCTTATTTGATGACAAATAAGTGAACATTTGTGCATCTTTAATCATGCTGCATCACATTCTAGATTTCTGGAAGGCCTTTCAAAACTGGCTCTTCCCCCAGGCACTGAGATCAGATGAGATTAGCGCTTGATGCTGGTACTTATTGTTGTTGTTTTTATTTGGAAGTGTGACTGTAGCGTCCCAAGCATTTGTGTTCTTTTGGATATTGGGACTTTTTAAAATATATGTTTTAATGTATTTGCTGTGAGCTGGCCAGAGTTTGATATATATAAGATGGGCAGCCGTAAAAGTTTCCTGAATAAATGAATGAATGACTTAGGCACAAATAACAATTATGCCACCTGGGAACCACAATAGATGAAGGCCATTATTTCTGGAGAACACCACTGTGTTGTGTAATGCTGGTGATATTTCTGGTAGAGATAGAGGTATCATATTGGGAAATTTGTTTATCTTTCTAGCCTGGTGATTAGTCACCCTTTGAAGCCAGCTCACATCAGTAATTGATAGAACAATACAATTTACAGGGCTATTTTTCTGGGAATCTGAACTGTTGGCCACGCACTAGTTATTAAATGAGCAAATAACATTTCTGGAAAGAGTGTGTTGTGATTCACTTTAACTATTCTGAATCATGCAAAAAGATTTTTGCTTCAAAGGGATGCTATGATAAATGTGTTGTTGAATCAGAGTGTGTCACACAAGTTCTGCATGGGGCTAATTTCTGGATATACCTTTCTTGTTTGATCTTTGTTTTTGTTTTGTTTTTTCAATTTCAATTTGAATTTAATTCGATTTTATATGCATTATTAATATTTATTAGCATGGCTTTGGGCCTCGATAATGCGCGGTATATAGTATCTTCATCAAGAATGAAACATTTATGAAACACTTCCCAGTGGAGATCTAGAAATAGAATATGATTGTGGAAGATAATTTTAGGCTCACTGAACTTTCCATCCTTTCAGGAGTGAGGTTCATGGAACACACTTAAAATTTGTAGTGTGGTGGGTAATTTCAGAAAAAGGTGCCAGAGGTGGCTTACTCGTATACAAAAACATGATTGGAGCAGCTTTTTCAAGGGGTTGTCCTGAAAACTGCTAATTACCCACTGTGGATAAGTCATTGGGGACTACATAGACCCCAAAGAGCCTACTAATGGCCAATTTCTTTGTTCTGAGTTGGCAAGAAAGGTATTTAACTCCATTCTGAAAATTGTCTGATCCATATGTTTATCTGGTTCTTGTGCAAAACGTCTACCTGCATACAGCTTCCATTTGCAATTACAACTGGAATTAGGACATTAAAAAATATTCTATTGGTCACCAATCTCCAATATCATTCAGTTAAATGAATATCTGTTAAACCACTTTAAGACTTTAGATACACTTCTAGGCACACATAACCACCACTGTCTACCCTGTTCAGTCCTTATCACCCATCATACAATTTTGATCAAATCAGAGAAAGTTCTTTATTAGGGCTTATATTGAGTTAAAGATTTGTCTTTTCTTAAGAGCTTTTTTCAGTTGTAATATCCATTTAAGAAATGCTTGGTCAAAAGCAGTACTTCTATAGCTATTCTGTAAGGTAGCCACATTTTTTTTTCCAAAGTTTGAGTAAGCCTGAAAAAGACACAGCTGCTTTAATGAGTCTCATTAAGAAAGCAGTCGCAACATTTTCAGACTTGTGTGGAAACTGCTTAAAAAGGAACTGTGTTTCCTTTCTGATGTATATTGAAGTACTTTTCCCCCACACTGGTTTTGGAACATGAAGAGGCCTACTTTTCAGCACTAGGAAAGACTGTGATAATGAATCAACCTAGGCTTTTTTCTATCCTGAAATCCTGCCCCTTCCATAAGAGGTGCTTCAGGGGTGGCTGATTGAAAAAGGAGCACTGCCTTTCACAGAGACTATACTTGGAAGCACTAAGTTTTTAAATTTAGGTTTTGAACTTGTAATTCTGCTGTTGTGGCTATGTCTTGTGCATTACACCAGGGCAGGGGTGGGTTCCTCCCGGTTTGGACCGGTTCACCCGAACCGGTAGCGACCCGCTGGTGACGTCACCGAACCGGATCGGTCGGTGCCGGTCCGTGGGTGGCGCCACCTTTTTTGGGATTTTTTTTTGAATTTTAGATTCCTTGAGGCTATAGATTCGTTGAGGCTGGGTATGACAAGGAATGGCTGGGAGGGGAGGGGCCAGGCGAGGCACCCCTTGACGTGAGTGACATTGAGTTGGCCACGCTCACCCAGTCAGTCACATGACCACCAAGCCTCGCCTGCTGAGTCACATGACCATGAAGTCACTCCCACCCGGTCACATGACCGTCAAGCCACTCCCACCCAGTCACATGACCGTCAAGCCACTCCCACCCAGTCACATGACCGTCAAGCCACTCCCACAAAATTAAGCCACACCCACAAAATTAAGCCACACCCACAGAGTGGTAGTAAAAAAATTTGGAACCCACCCCTGCACCAGGGGTCCCCAACTCCCACTCCATGAACCGGCACTGGGCCGCAGCATGCCAGAAACCAGGCCATGCCAAAAGCGAAGCCCCATCCGTGGGATGCAGGCAGGATGCGAAACCACACTGCCTCCAGTCCACAGAACCGGTCTCTGGTGTGTATTACACTATATTTTGGTGAGTGGTATTGGGAACTATTTTCAGCCTAACTTGAAGTAGGGACAGAAACAATAATTATATGAAAATAATAAACATAGTATTTGCCCTGGAAGGTAGAATTTGTCTAAGCTTTCCAAATTTTGCAGAAACTTTTAATATAGTTTGAACTCCATAATCATTTTACCCTGGAGGATTAATGCAATCTCTATAGACCCATATGCACAAATCCATCTCAGAGCCAACAAGCAACACAGATTGATAAATGAGTCTCATAAGAGGAGCCTCTGAGGGAAACAGCCATTCACTTAATAGTTTGAAAGGAGTCTCCTACAGCATGGTATACAAGAAAGCTGGTTAGAGAATTATTATGAATGAGAGAGTTTCAGTTTGGTCATCATGGGAAGCTGTCATTTTTAAATAGCAAGTTTCTGCCCATTTCATCATATTATTAGAATTCAGAAACACTTCAGACCTATTATTTCTTACATGCACAAAAGCACCCAAGCATTTTCTCTTATTGCCTTTTCTCCCCAACTATTCTTCCAGTTCTTGAAATATTGTTCCTTATGTCTAAAAACATTACCAGCCTCCAACATAAAACACGTATACTCAGTGGTATTTGACACTGTAATGGGAGAGCCATCGTAGCCTATGGTAGCTTCAAATCAGAAGGCGTTCAGTAACGCATTTTCAGACTAATATATTTAATTAAAAGGCAAAAGCCAGGCTTGAGAAAATCTGGTGTCAATGTCCCGTATGGACCGTAGCTGATTAATAGCCCATTTCAGTGGCTTGAGTTGTGAATTGTGACAACCAGTGATGTTCTGTTGTTTGTTTCTGAGGTCTCTTTTAATAGGTCCTCTATGGATGTTCCAAAGGTGCTTTTTCAAGAGGCAACTGGACTTTCTGGTTTTTCTTTGAAGACGTTTCACTTCTTATAGCAATAGCAATAGCACTTAGACTTATATACCGCTTCATAGTGCTTTACAGCCCTCTCTAAGCGGTTTACAGAGTCAGCATATTGCCCCCCAACAATCTGGGTCCTCATTTTACCCACCTCGGAAGGATGGAAGGCTGAGTCAACCTTGAGCCGGTGAGATTTGAACCGCCGAACTGCAGCTAGCAGTCAGCTGAAGTAGCCTGCAGTGCTGCACTCTAACCACTGCGCCACCTCGGCTCTTATCCAAGAAGCTTCTTCAGCTCTGGCTGGATGGTGGGGAATTCATTTCAAGAGGCAACTGGACTTTCTGTTTTTTCTTTGAAGATGTTTCACTTCTCATCCAAGAAGCTTCTTCAGCTCTGACTGGATGGTGGGGAATGGAAGGAAAAGAATACAAATGACCAGCTGTCTGCAAAGAGTATACTGTAAATCCATTCCCCACCATCCAGTCAGAGCTGAAGAAGCTTCTTGGATGAGAAGCGAAACATCTTCAAAGAAAAACCAGAAAGTCCAGTTGCCTCTTGAAAAAGCACATTTGGGACAACCATGATCTGGATAACTGAGAATCTTCATAGACATCCTCTATTGATGTGACTCTATGGATTTCTGTTCTGATCTCACTGGATGGGTAGCTCAGAAGGAAGTGGGCTAGTTTTCTAGATAGGTGAAGGATGAGGTTAATGAAAGAGTGGGGTAGAAGCTTAATGAAGTCATGATTGATGAGAATTTCATTTCCATGGGTTCAACAAAGAATATATCATTAATTAATCTCAGGTAAACAAAGGATTTGTGGATAAGAGTTGATAAAGTATTCTATATCAGCCATGAAGATATTGGCATATTGTGGGACCATCTGTATACCCAGGGCTGCGCCACTGATTCACGGGTACAGCTTATTGCCAAATGCAAAGTAGTTACAAGTGAATCTAGTGGCAAATGTGCTTAAGTTTTTGAAGCTCAGGTTCATGGATGGCATTGGGGTATAATGCTTCAGTATCCACAGTAACTAAAATTGTGTCATTTGAGAATTGCCAATGGATTACAGTAGTATATGATTGACCTATAAATATTATCAATAGGCGAATGTCTATGGAGATTCTCAGTCATCCAGGTCATGGTTGTCCCAAAGGTACTTTTTTCAACAGGACTTTCTTAATTTTTCTTTGAAGACGTTTTGCTTCTCATCCAAGAAGCTTCTTCAGTTCTGACTGGATGATGGGGACTGGAAGGATTTATACTCTTTGCAGAGGACTGGTCATTTGCATTCTTTTAGCTGTCTGCAAAGAGGCAACTGGACTTTCTGATTTTTCTTTGAAGACGTTTTGCTTCTCATCCAAGAAGCTTCTTCAGCTCTGACTGGATGGTGGGGAACGGAAGGATTTATACTCCTTGCAGAGAACTGGTCATTTGCATTCTTTTAGCTGTCTGCAAAGAGTATAAATCCTTCCAGTCCCCATCATCCAGTCAGAACTGAAGAAGCTTCTTGGATGAGAAGCAAAACGTCTTCAAAGAAAAATTAAGAAAGTCCTGTTGCCTCCTGAAAAAGCACCTTTGGGATTATCAATAGGCCACATTTTCTCTGCAAAACAAGCCTTCCCCCCCCCCTCCCCAACTTGCTGCTTCATTTCTCTTGCAACTAGTTAATACTGACTTTGGCTATATCCTTAGGTGCTTTTCTTCCCTTTGTTTTCCCCCCCCTCCTTATTGCCTTTCTCCCCACCTTCACCCCACCCCCTGGAATATTGATTACATGCCCACTTGGATAGAATATTGATGGGAACCACAGACCTCCCAGAAGACGGGGAAGGCGGGGTTGTACTCGAGTTCAGCTTTCAAGAAAACAGGTATTGTTCTGAAAGATTGTGTATCATGATTATTGTAACATTTGTTTGCTCAGTAGCATTTGCAAGGCAATCCAAAACATTATTGATTGAGACCATATCTTCGGGTCTCACACCTCACTGGGCAGGTTGGACGATGTCAGACGTAGGATCCTTTGCCTCTTCGGCTGTCATGCATACATATGATAGCATGAACATTCCTCCATAGGAATTGCATTCTATGACACCTGAAGCAATAGGGAATGACTCGTGAAGGACCAGAGATCTGCCACTGGGCTAAGTGAAGCAGTTGCCTTAAGGGGCAGGTGCTGTTGGGGGGTTAGCCTGCTAGTGGCAGTAGTTGAATGCGCTAGTTTGCCTTGACCCTACTAAGCTAGCTTGCTGACTTCAGCTGCAATGGACGATGTTGTCCCTTACCTGGAAAAAGGCATTCAATCCTATGAGCTTTTTATACAAAGTGGAATGGGGAGTGCCACATCTTGGGGAACACATCTAGGATCAGCACATGATCAACCAATCGTTTGGTCCTTGGCATGGAGAGGAGACTTTTCTCCTGATACGTGGCTCAAGGCATCACTGTTATCCTCCTTTTCGTATCAGCAGCAGATGGATAGGTCTGAGAGTGCTCCTTTATTCCCTCCAAATTCTCCGGCTAAGCAGGCTACATTGTGGATGTTGCAGTGCTGTGTAGGACCCAGCGATGCACACAGGCCTATGTAAATGTTGTTGCTGCTGGTGGTGCTGCTGCGCACTGTCCCTACCTAAATTCAATCCAACATCAATTCCAGTTCAACCCATGACATGCATTCTGTCATGGCTAAAATCTGCTCAGTTGATTCTCTCATCCAGTCACGTCTGAAGCTTGGTAAAATATTCAACGTTTCAGTTATATTTTTAAAGGGTGATCGGAAATGATCTTCTTAGACACCAGAGCCAACTTCCATATTTCAGGCAAATGTATCTAGAAGCTTCATGGTGGCTTATTTTTGGGTAGAGAGGGATGTTTTGCTTGACCTTTGAATTAAAATATTTCACTCTGCCAAAATTGTCCTTGTTGGATGCATATCCAGTATAGAGTTCTGTGAGCTGAGTGCCAATTACTTTCACATTTCTTTCTGCCTCTTTTCTGTACTCTCTAAGTATCTGCTCCAAAGGATTGTGGATCTGCAAGAACCAGGCAGGGAAAGAGGAAATGGTAGCAGTTGCTTTCTCTCTATTTTTGCTCACGGAAACCTCTCCTGAGCCTGAACCCTTTCCATGAATGGATCTATTTCCTTTCAGAATAACAGAACTTGAAATCCAATTACATTCCTTTTCAAAGGAGAGCCAGTAATTCTTGAGATGACCAAAATAGAGTAACACCCTTGATCATCTCAAGAATTACCTTGATGCCTGTTACTCACAGTGCCTATAACAAAGAAACAAAACAACAACAGCAACAAGGAATGGATGACGTCCAACTGGACTTTCTTGTTGTTGTTTTTTCCTTGAAAACATTTCACTTCTCATCCAAGAATCTGAACTGAAGACGCTTCTTGGATGAGAAGCAAAACATTTTCAAGGGAAAAAAACCCAAGAAAATGTGATGCACTGTAGGGTAATTTTTCAAGTAGCTTTTTCCTCCACTCCAATGGATGAAAAATAGTAATGATTTTTTTTAAAAATGTAATGAGATAACAGTGATATTGTTAAGAAATCAAACCATGACTAAATTCAGCTTAGAGTCATTTGTGGCAACTTGCACTTGAATTAGAAATTGCACCAAGTCTATAGGAACTATAGATAATAGATGATATGAACTGTCCATGCTTAGGTTTAATAAAAACAGCATTATAAAAACCTAATTAATGAATGTATATAATTAAGCACTGCAGAAGGTGAGTAGAGAAATGGAACATTTTGTTTGCTGCAGCATTAAAATATAATTTTGCTTTTTTAAAAAAAATCACGTAGTGCTAGAAAATACTATAAATACAGTTGTAAGGGAATTCACATTACTGAGAAAAAAGAAGGAAGATCAACTTGAGTTGAATGTATGAACAGATGGAGTTACTACACACTCTTTCATGTCCTTTGCCTACTTACTTTCCTAGTTATCGTGCTCTTTGATTATAATTTACTCATTATATATTTAGCTAACTATTTCTAGAACCTCTAATAGCTGGATGGTTTACCAACCTGCAATGTACAGTATGCTTGTTTGTGTAGTATGTATGTGAGATGATTCATATAAAGTAAACTCTAAAAGAAATTTAAATAGCTACAGAATGAAACTAATTATAAAATATAAAAGTAGTGCAAAAATCTAAAACTCATCATTATAGTTTTAAAAATCTGAATGCTTTGTGAAAGGCTTTTTTGGAATTTGGGGTGGGGCAGGGAGGTTTCATATATACACTGAAATGCTTTTTATCTGGTCATTCTTTGTTTTTGTTTTAAAAAACATTTTATTAGATTATAGAATAAAATAAAAAAATACAAAAGCAAGTAATAGGACACAATGGGGAGGAGAAGGGGAAAGAAAAGTGAGGAGGGGAGAGAAAAAAGAAAATTGTTGACTTTCGACTCCCTCTGTTGCAGTAGAATAAAGCATTAACATCAGACCTCAACTTTTTACTTTTCTATAATAGTATAGACTAGCCATTTCTATAACAACAAATCAATCTTTATACACACACACACACACACACACACACACACACACATATATATACACATACATACACATACACACATACATACATACATACATACATACACACACACACTTTTCTTTGGTATACATAAAAACTCAATATTCACATTGACAGTGTGTTGTCTGGGTACAATTGATTTTGAGTAATAACAAAAAATTTCACGCTATTATGATGATAATTATAACAATTATCATCAAAACATATTAATAATAATATTTACTTATCCTTAATTATTCACCTTACATTATATAATTAAACATTCTTTTCAATTTTAAGTTTCTAACTTCTGCTTCTATTTTCTAGCCATTGATAAAATGTCTCCCATGCTAAAAAGTATTCTGTTTCCTCCTTATCCTTAATTTTCATTGTTAATCTATCCATCTCGGCACATTCTAATAATTTTTTTTATTACACTTTCCTCTGTGGGAATATCTTCATTTTTCCAATTTTGTGCAAATACAATTCTCGCTGCTGTTAAAACATGTAAAATTAAGTATGTATTTCCTTTATTGTATTTTTCTGGTAATATACCCAACAAAACCAATTCTGGTTTTAAATCTATTTAACAAACAACATTTAACAACAAATCAATCTAATCAGTAAACCCCAAAATCAAAGTTTCATTTTTTTCCACCTCAAGCACAAAGTCCAGAATCGGTCTCCATGTAGCAACCAAAGTACTTTATCTGGTCAACCTTTGTGAGACTGCATTTAGGGGTGGAACTGACCTAATTTTACTTGCTCTCAATAGGAGTGGGATTGAGGAGAGTATTAGAAAGAGAGATAAGAAAACGAAACCAATGGTGAACATGTGAATTATGCTGCTGCTGCACTCCTTCTAGTTGTACTTTACAGGGATTGCTTTTTATCAGTTTCTGTCCAGATAAGGTCCATTGCAT
Organism: Thermophis baileyi; assembly: GCA_003457575.1. Lineage (NCBI taxonomy): Eukaryota > Metazoa > Chordata > Lepidosauria > Squamata > Dipsadidae > Thermophis > Thermophis baileyi. Next base: position 929,377 of record QLTV01001132.1, read on the forward strand.
GCGGGGAAAGAAGGAAGTCTAATTCTTCTCCAAGCCCTACCTATCAGCGTAGGTTTCAAAAGCACAACCACAATATCTGTTACTTCCAACAGAGTTTAAAATACACACTCTCTTCTCATGCATTGACTGTGCTTTTCAAAGCGAGAGCAAGAAAGAAAAATATGGGGAAGATTTCAGTTCATCCTTCCAAAACACGATTCCCGCCATTGTGGAAATGCTGTTCAATACTTAGATTGTCTGTGAAGCTCTTTAGCATAGGACCCCAGGAATAGCAATAGCACTTAGACTTATATACCGCTTTACAGTGCTTTACAGCCCTCTCTAAGCGGTTCACAGAGTCAGCATATTGCCCCCAACAATCTGGGTCCTCATTTTACCCACCTCGGAAGGATGGAAGGCTGAGTCAACCTTGAGCCGGTGAGATTTGAACTGCTGAACTGCAGCTAGCAGTCAGCTGAAGTAGCCTGCAGTGCTGCACTCTAACCACTGCGCCACCTCGGCAGATGCCAACAACCAAGAAATGATTCAGAATAACATTGAGCACAAGTTTGGTTTAGCTGTGTGAAATATCATTGCCCTGCATGGCAGCAGTGGCTCATTAGCTAGCCTATGTGGCCAAAGATATATAATTAGGAGTTTTGAGAGAGGTGCAAATTTCATGGCACTGATTTTTCAGCACTTCAAAACTTACTCATCATAAATGAGTAAGATAGGCAGTTAAGGATAGACTTTGGGTCCTCTCTTTGTCCAGATTCCATCCTGACATTTCCCTGTAAATCCATCCATCCATCCATCCATCCATCACAAGCAAAACTTAGGAAACAAGGAACTCAGTGGAGACTTTTTCTTCCTAAAATCAGGAAGAGTATTCAACTTTGAGTGTTTCTAATTAATCTTCTAATCCTTACTGCAGTGCCCTTATTTCCAAAAGCTTTTCATCCAACCAAGATCACATCTGGTATTACTTAGCTGAAAAGAAAAGTATGCTGATAAAGAAACTGTGGGAAGATAAGCCAAGGGCACAAATTTTCTGCCTTTTTTTCTTCCATAATCAGTACAATTCTGTATTTCAGTAAAAAGAAACTCTCATCATAATATCTAATTTCACCAACTAGCTTGAAGAAGAGGTATTTCTGCTCCTTCCTGTAAATAAGGAATGGGGAGGGAACTTACCTCCACCTATACCTGTGTAAAAAGATCAAAGTACTGACATTGTGTACTCTCATTTTAAGGTTGCCTATGCCATATCTAAACGTAAGATTAAGAATACCTCCCAGTGACCCTAAGTGAGCTACAGCTGAATAAGGGAACCTCAGTTTCAGATGCTAAAGGTCCAGATTCCATCCTGACATTTGCATAAATATCAACTAATAATGATCATTGACATAAATGACAAATGCAGGGAAAGCATTGGGCTCTCTCTCTAAAATTCTGAGAGCTTTACTGCCAATCACTCTAGACCAGTGATGGCGAACCTTTTTTGGTTCGCGTGGCAAAAGGGGGTGTGTGCGCACGCTAGCGCGCATGCACGTGCCCACACCCATTCCCCCCACACACGCAAGCCTGGGATGGTGAAAAACAGGCAAATGGGCAAACCGGAAGTTCAGAAAAACGCACTTCCGGTTTGCCCGTTGGGCCGTTTTTCGCACTCCGGGGCTTCAGGAAGCTTCCCTGAAGCCTCCGGAGGGCAAAACGGCCTTCCCCAAGGCCGAAAATCAGCTGGCCAGCGCGCGCATGCACGCTGGAGCTGACATTGGGCAACGCCTCGCGTGCCCTCTGATATGGCTCCATGTGGCACGCGTGCCATACGTTCGCCATCACTGCTCTAGACAATATTGAGTCAAAAGTCTGAATCAGTATACAGAAATTTCTTATGTTCTAAGTAATGTGAAAGTTCACCTCGCACACTGAGCCAGGTGCACAGAGGTTAGAGCAGAGTTCCCCAACGTTTCTGGCTTTGCGGACCGGCGGGGGGGGGATGGTTTGTGCAAGCGGCCGGCAAGCATGTGCAGCTTCATTTGCGTGCGCAGCGTGCACATGTGCCAGCCGCTCACGCAAATGGAGCACGCACGCACCCGCTCATCCGCTGCTCACGCAAGTGAGGATGCGCATGGACATACTATCGCCGGTTGTTTCCACGGCCCAGTTGCAAACCCCCCATGGTCCACAGGTTGGGGACTCCTGGGTTAAAGGACATAACCAGAATGTACATCCTAACAAGGAGGGACATGCTAACAGGCTTGATTCCATGATGTGTCTCGTATGTTACCTCTATGTTCCACAGATAAAGAGAATGCATTATTCTTAGGCTTTCTTAGGAAAGGCCTCCTTTCTATACTGCAAAATTATCCACCTCAGAATATAAGCATTAGGACTGTGTAGCATTTGAGATCAGAAAGAGGAAGTGCTTTGGAGCCTACCTAGTTGCATACATTGCCCGTGACTACAATTTCTTAAGCCAAACACGTCTTACTTTAAGGAGTTACAGACTGTGGCCATATGCTCCAAAGCATATGTCTTCACATCTGAAGCATTGCAGAAACAATGTCTTGCTGAATAAAATTAAAGTCCCTTTAATCTAAAACTCAATTCTCCGTAGGAATCACCAAATACCTGACATTATGTACATGGCATCGGAACATTTCAATTGGGGCTTATCCTCCAAGATTTTTTTAAACCACATTTTGTTCTGCATTCATTACATAATCACAACAGCTCATCTAATGAAAGAGCCTTTCAGAATCCCACTAACCTATTTTGATCCCATCAAAACAGCAGCCCAACATCGCCATTACCAGCCACTTGCTCACTGGATGAGATAGTCTTCAAAGCCTTCCTCTGAAGTTTCAAAAGATTATCTACTGTTACATTCATGCCATGTTCCTTCATCTTTATACTGAAGTGCCTGAGCGGTTCAATTGCTTGGTAGCTGGAAGTTTACACATTTCGTTCGCACCTGCAGTTTCCCTGCTGGCCCAGGCTTTCTGATGTGAAAATGCCCCATCAGGGTTTCCTTGGGAATTTATTTATTTATCAGCCAAATTTATATGGCACCCATCTCACAGGAAGCGACTCTGGGAGGCAACATTCATCAGATAAAAACAACACATATACAATAATCATTATTAAAAATATTTTAAAAATCAATATTAAAGATTAAATATTATTACAATTAAAAATATACAAACTCCATCTCAACAGTGAAGTCATCTAACCATGTCTCCAGGCTGGTGATGTAATCAGGTCTTGAGGGACCTCCAGAGCATCAAATGGGATGGAGCTAAACTTATTTAGAATCCTTATGGAAGCTAAGGGGAGACTGTACAATACAACAAAGGCCATTGTCTTTCAGCCTCTTTGGAAATGCTGGAATCTAATACTCAACTTTCAAGTTGTCAAAATTGTCATGTCTCTTTATTTTTGAGGGGGATGGGACCAGTTTCTTGTCCATCAAACTGAAAGATAGTTGAAAAATGCGTACTATCAGAGCCATCTCAGAGGAAAATAAACTATAATCCAATTTGAAGAACTTTGAAATTTGTGCATGTTCAGACATATTGCCAATGGAACTAATCCTAAGAAAATTGTTTTTCTTTCCAGTCAAAGAATAGGTCATTAAACTGATGTTTACTGTCATCATCATCATCATCATCATTATTGTCATTGTCATTGTTGTTATTGTTGTTATTGTTGTTATTGTTATTATTGTTATTATTATTATTATTCCAATGGGTAACTAAAGAGGGGAGAGAGAAAAGCTAATTTTAATTAACCTTAAAATATAATTTTTGTTAAGCTACCATAATTTCAATATACTTTAACCACTTAATTAAGCAATTAAGTTGATACATGTGGATCAGTTAATGAGCTTAAAATTGCCCTTGAATCGGCTGATCCTATGAACTGACATTCCACTGTATAATGAAAAAAGTATTATTTTTGGACAGGGATTTTGTCCTTTTAGTAGTACCTAAGGGTATAAGAATCTTTTCCCTGGCCATTTGTAAAGAATGGTTGTAACAAGGACCCAACGAAGTTTACATTGAATTCCCCTTGTCCTCTAAACTCAGAAAAAAGTAACCATACTCAAGTGGGCTTCCAGCAAATTTTTTCACTTACAAACAGCAGTTTTCCTTGCATGCCTTGGCAGAGTTTTTTATTTAAGCCTCTGCAGGATCCTTTGGCTTTTGGTCAATTCAGAGGAGAATACATCAGTTGAGAAACTATTAGGTGTATTAAACAAAAAACAAAAAAACACCACACAGGCAAATATGCATTTCCTTTCCATGTGAGTTATGGAATGTAAAACAGTGAATAAAATGGAACAAATTAACAAATTCCTCTCACCTGTGTTCAGGAAAACTCTTCTGACTAACATCCATGCATGTGTAACAGATGGATGCAACTTTTTTTTTTGCTGGATAACAGTTCAGGAAGTTGAGCATAATCACTTAGCAATAACAGGCCGCCAATGCTATTGTTGGGGCAATTTTACCATCTCTTCTTTAGAGAACACACAAAACGATCCTTAAAACACAGTATCAAAAGATACAGAACACCATAGTTTCACCAAACTGTTCCCTGCTTGTATTAATATTTAATACAATATTTAAAAATCAAAGCTGTTAACATAGGCTTAAATAATAGCATCAATGTTATCTTCCCTGAATATTATACAATACAGTACAATATTGGTCAGTATAATCAAATTGTTATTTCAGAGCCCACTGACATAATAATCAGGGCAAGCAAAGTTATAATGCTGTGACCCTTACATATTATTTCATTCTTTTTAGAAAAAAACAACAACAACTAGGAGCATTGAACAATTTCATACACCAGCACATACTCACAGGACATGCATCTAAATCAGGGCTGTCAAACTCACGGCCCATGGGCTGGAGGCGTCATGCGCTGGCCATGCCTACGCCCGGTTTAGCGAAGGGGAAAAAAGTCCCGATACGTCATGTGATGCCGCCGTGACAATGTGAGTTTGACACCCCTGATCAAAATCAACAGAAACAGAATGTGGGATAAGCATGGCATTCTATAAATGTGTGCAAATAATAGTGTACAGACTCCTTACTAGCACTGATGATGTTACCTAGTTTGGGTAATGAGGTCTGCAAGAAAACAACCAAGTTCAGAGACGCCTAAATATACAAACTGTATTTTTCCTCTTTCAGCTATGAATTGCTTTTGCTTTTTCTGGTGGAAATGTGATATTAATTTATAAATAGCCATTTTAGCATATTTAGTAGTAAACTAAAAATACTAAATTACTACATTCTTGCCCAGCCCAATGAGAGGCAGAATTTGGAAAAATATATATTTAGAAATTTAGAAACTGTCAAGCCCCATAGTAATATGTAATTTGTAAGAAAAGATGTTTTTGCAAAATAAAAACTAGATGGATTCTTGTGCTGATTAAACAGTTCGCAGATTAATATAAAAGCAGACTTAATAATATAGTTATGATTCAAGTTGGATGTTTTATCCTATTCTTTTTTCAATTTGGGAATTGTCCAGATGTGTAGGCTTCAATTTCTACAGCTCTCAGTAATGGCTATGCTGGCTAGAGAATTCTGAAAGATGGTGGCTACACATCTGGAAGAGGCTGAGTTTGGGAAACTGAGGTTTTATTGGCATTAGCATAAAAACAGGAACAATAAGAATCTTGGTTCAATGAAGATTGAATTCTATAAAAAGGAGATGTTTGAACACATATCCTAGGTTCATGGTGGATATGCATGTGACAATCTGTATGTGGGGGAAGGAACAGAGGGTGGACTCAGCACCTCTGCTGATGAATTTGTCCATCCCTCTCATAAGTCCATCTGTCCACTGATTCCTTCCTTTCCACCTGGAAGATGATACTTGCCAAGATCACTAATGCTGGAGAAGATGAATAACTAGTGGCACCATTCAAAAAGAGAACACTGCACCAACCATCTGAAGAGGAAGCAAATCAAGGTTCACACTGGCAAAGTTAGTGTGAACACCCCCAGAGCTCACTGTAACAGCATTGCCAAAAAGGCATTAAGAGTTGTTAACCTAATTTTGCGAAGTTTCTTCTCCGGTAACATTGTATTACTAACTAGGGCATACAAAACCTTTGCCAGACCAATTCTTGAATACAGCTCGTCCACCTGGAACCCACACTGTATATCGGACATTAACATGATTGAACGGGTTCAGAGGTATTTCATGAGAAGAGTACTCCACTCCTCTACTCACAATAGAATTCTCTATGCCACCAGGCTTGAAATTTTGGGCTTGGTCAATCTGTAACTGTGCTGCCTGCGGTCTGATCTAATCATAGTACACAAAATTGTCTGCACAACTTCAGCAACAGATTGGTCAATGCCTGGAATGCTCTACCCAACTCCGTTATTACAGCCTCAAACCCTCATAGCTTCAATCTCAAACTGTCTACCGTGGACCTCACCCCATTCTTAAGAGGTCCATAAAGGGAGCGTGCATAAGCGCACCAGCGTGCCTACCGTCCCTGTCTTACTGTGCCCATTTATCTGTATTTACTTCCTTTGTTCATGTTTATGTTCATACCTATACTTGTTATCTTGTACATGTTTGACAAACAAAAATAAAATAAAATAAATAAAGTTGGTTCATGCTTGGTTTCAGCCATAGTTTGTAGATTAAATTACAAATGATATTGTAATATTATATTATGTTAAATTATACACCATAGCTTACATATTACAACAGCTAATGTACACAAACCATTAAGATGAACCATAGTAGTGCAATATTTGAAACTTGCTGCATATGGAGAAAGAGAAAGAATTTTGATCTGTTGTGTATGGAAATTTCTTTCCTCTCTCTATTCCTCCTTTGCTTTACGGTAGATAATTCCAAATTGTGTACTTTATCACTGTTAATTCAGATAGCTGACACTAGTACAAGAAAAGGGTTTTATCATTTATAGCTCTCCCATGAGAAATTACTGCTAGAAGATTTTATAAATATACACAGTACACAGGATAAAAATAAACTGAAATATATAGAGATAGATAAAGATGCAAATATAGATACAGAATGGCAATAAGTAACATTCATTTTACATGGTTTCACTAGTGTGGAGAGAATGATGGGGATATACAAAATAGCCAAGATATAGTTCAAATTCAGGATTTAAGCACATTGATTTAGAGATTCATTTCAAAATAATTGGAGCTTCAAAGATTCAATTTGATTTGATAAAAGACTCGACCTTAGGCATAATGGAAAAGCTTCAAAATGGCTACTGCAGTTTTATGTTTTGACATAATAAGATATAAATATCAGCAACGATAGTCTCTTTAGGAAATATTCATGGTGCATAATTTCAGCAGAATAAATGTTTGAAGCATGTAAGTAATCCTCGATTTACGACTGTAATTGAGCCTGCCCATTATGGTAACAAACTGTTATGGTCATTAAGCAAGGCACCACGTGATTGCCTCGCTTAATGAGCCCCAGGCACCTGCAGGCCGCATGGTACCATCCCAGAGGTGAGCAACATTTTCAGAGTGGCTACAATGAATGGGAAAGCAGGTCCAAGGCCTGCGGTAAAGCTGAAAGGTAGGATGGAGGTGAGATAGGTAGGAGGAGCCACTGCAACACTCTGCAGACAATCATAAGAGCAAATCCACCTAGATTTTGTTCACATGACCTGCAGTGGCCATGACTTCAAAACCGGGTCATAAGTAGCGTTTTGGGGGTGTCCATCATAACTTCAAATGGTTGCTAAGGAACCAATCATAAGTTGAGGACTACTTATATGTCTATGGAGATTCTCAGTCATCCAGGTCATGGTTGTCCCAAAGGTGCTTTTTCAAGAGGCAACTGGACTTTCTGGTTTTTCTTTGAAGATGTTTCGCTTCTCATCCAAGAAGCTTCTTCTGAGCTGAAGAAGCATCTTGGATGAGAAGCGAAACATCTTCAAAGAAAAACTAGAAAGTCCAGTTGCCTCTTGAAAAAGCACCTTTGGGAGGACTACCTGTACTTTCCTACTTTTTAAAGGCAGGGATAAATGTATCAGACTATACAAAACAATGTCCCACTTATGATTTCTATTTCTTAAAAAGTTAAACTTGCCAAAAATAATTTTTAAATAGTAAGCTCTTATTAAGGTTCAAAGAATCCATCCGTCTCAAGACACCTGGTTTTTGGTGTTGAAAGCATATGATATGGCTCCGTGGCAGGGTTAGTGTGGTCCATTAACAGTGAACTTCTTTTGACAAGAACATGTTAAGAGATTCTTGCATAACAAAAAAAAAAGGTCTGATAAATAAGTGCATTTGACTACTGTGTATGCACTACATTGTAATAAAAAAAAGACATAATCTGTGTTATGCAATACACAGCAGTCAAACAGCAAGCTCACTCTATTCACATTCTTCAGAAAATCCACTCTGTGCGAAACAAAACAGATAGAAACAGAGTTTCAGAAAGAAAGGGATTTGGGGAGAAAAGGGGGAGTGTAAGAGTGGAGATAATGAAAGAGGAAGCTGAAAAATAACAACTGGGGACAAAACTAACAGTCAGACAAATAGACTGAAAATTAAATACTGATAATGATAACACAGTACAGATTTGGAGAAAGCATCCTATCAAAACTAGAACAAAATGTAACGAGTAGCAGAATATGTTTTTCTTTCTCTGTGTTAGATAATACAGGAAAATTGTAGAATGCTCTTCGAAAGGGTTCATACCACCCTAACCTAAGCTATTTTCCCATAAGAATCATCTGACAAGGAATAAACAAAGGAAGAAATAGACATCGTAACACTGGAAGGCATCAATCAGGCCTTTGAGTCCAACTCTACACTCAGTGCAGGATTCTATCTTACAACCTATCCACACTGTCTGGTTGCCTGGTGACATCACTCCGCCTTCCTCTGCCCAGGTGTGAGAATGTCCTTGGTTCCCAAGAGAAAGTATTTTGTTTTGGCTACAAAATCTCAGCTATCTAAAATCCCCCCCCCCTCCCTATCCCTCAGCTCCAGTGTGGCAACACTGAAGCGTCCAAGATGGCTTTGGTCAGATCAGCTTCAGGGTTGACACCCGAGGGATGACTCTTCAACCTCAGACTGAACCCTTCAAAAAAAAAAAAAAGCTCATCCCCCACCCCTTCTTCCTCAGTAACTGCTTCTGATAACTACTCATACTATGGCTAAAAGTCTTCTTAACGCTCAACCAGAATTTGCCTGTTTGTAACTAAAAATATGATTCTATGTCAGACTCTCGGAAGCAGTGGATATTACATCTTGGCCTCCTTTACTGTAGCAGCTTTTTAATTATTTGCAAAGTCTACTTGTGCATCCCCTGCTCCTTTTTGAAAGCTGAACACATCCAGTTCCCTCCATTTCTCCTTGGAAGGTTATTTTCCAGTACCCTTGATAACTGCCCTTCTTTGCGCGTGTTCTAGTTTCATCATATTAAAAGTCTCAGAAGTACCCCAAAACAATTCTTCAGTCTCTTCTCTTCACCAAAATCTGGAGAACGTTACCACGGGCAGTTAAGAGATTAATCTATTAATTTACATGATTAAATGTTAACATCTCAATTTTTTTAAAAGCCAAGCATTTAAAAAATTCATGGATAACTTTTTTCAATCCCTTCAACTGCTCTGGGCTGAAGAAATTTAACTAGTAGATTTATCTTGCGTTGGGCAAGAAACAAGTATATGAAATAAAACAAAATAACATTTCAGCTCTTTCCCATGTTCCCCCAAGGCCTTGACAAATTATGGAAATCTTTATGCAAAGCAAATTAAACGACAGTTTAACTCTCACAAGTAGGTGTGTATGTGACAATATGAATGATTACTGTTTACATCTAATTTATTTCTGGAAGGAAAATTACAAAATGATATAATCAGTTCTAAGCAGAGGTATGATGTATCTCTAGTGTATATTTATTAAGAAGAAACTGCTTTTTCCTTTAGATATTCTTGTAGTATTAACTTAAAATTAAGGTAAAACAAAATATATTATTAACCCATAAACATAAAGAAAAATATTTATCTCATAATTTTGGATGACTGATCAATAAGATTGCCTTATAAAATCTTTCCCAGATATTTGCTTCATACTGTATATTATCACAGCAGCCTGATACACACTAAAAACTAGGGAAAACATAATGTCTGGTCCCTGCTGACTATATTTTAGTACTTTGTGTTTGTTTATTATAGCTTTCTTCACCCTGCTGTGCTAGGCGGGAATTCTGTGGATATAGTTGCAGCAAATCTGAAGGTCATTGGATTGCAGAACTGTTGGTTATTATATACTTGTACAAATGGAGCAATTATGGGGAATATATCTGCACTATTCTGCATCATTATACTTCCCAATTAAAAGGAAAAGCCTGCTCGCTCAAGTCAAGATTCATTCTTGGTGTTAGAATCCAGATAATTTTCTTGGTAGCTTTGTAGAGCTGGTTTGCCCTTGGCTTCTTCAACATCACAGGCTAGTCTGCTGCCTTGGACTTCCCAAGCAATTCCTTATCAAGTATTAACCAGGACTAACTTCTTGAAAATCAGTCATGTTTGGCCTAATATACTGTACACTAAAGTATGTGTTCAGGACTATCCTTTCACAAGGGATGTGCTGAATAAAACATAGATATAATAGCAATAGCACTTAAACTTATTTATTTATTTAGGGAATTTATATTACTTCCTATTTGCACATGGCGACTCAAGGCGGCTTACAGAATATAAAACCCCATATAAAAACAATACAACTAATAAAAGAAGAGTCATATAATAAATTAATATACTAAAATCACCCCCCCACTCCCTGCCCCGGCGACAGCACCTCACACGAGCCATTTAATGGGCTCCATCCTGCTCTGGGTTCCCCAGACCCGCTAGCAGAACCAGGTCTTCAGCGCCTTCCAGAAGAGTGCTAGAGTGGGGGCCATTCTAACCTTTGTGGAGATGATGTTCCAGAGAGAGGGGGCCGCCACGGAGAAGGCCCTTCTTCTGGGTCCCACGTGTATCTCCCTAGGGGATGGGACCTGCAACATTCCCTGCCTCCCCGCTCTGATGGGTCGGGTAGATGTGACCAGCAAGAGATGGTCCCTCAGATACCCTGGTCCCAAACCATGAAGGGCTTTAAAGGTGACAACCAGCACCTTGAATTGCACCCGGAAGCAAATCAGCAACCATTGCAGCTCCCGCAGGAGAGGTGATACATGTGCACACCGGGGTCTGCACAAAACCATGCGGGCCGCTGCATTTTGCACCAACTGGAGCTTCCGGATGCCCTTCAAGGGCAGCCCCATGTAGAGCACGTTGCAATATATATCATTTCACAGTGCTTTACAGCCCTCTCTAAGCAGTTTACAGAGTCAGCATATTGCCCTCAACAATCTGGGTCCTCATCTTACCGATTTCAGAAAGATGGAAGGCTAAGTCGACCTTGAGCCAGTCAGGATCAAACTCTAGGCTGTGGGCAGAGTTAGACTGCAATACTGCATTCTAACCACTGTGCCACCACGGATATTATGGTCTTCGAGTGCATACTCCCCTAATCTTTATAACCCACATATCTATTGAGGCCTCTTTTTTCATTTCTAAATTAGAGGCAGATTGCAGGAAGAAGCATCTCCAGGAATGTATCGTCATTAGGCAGCTTCAAACACTGCAGCACAATTTAAAAATCAAAGTATTTCTTTTTATAATAAACAGAATTACTGCTTGAACTGAGGCCTGTAGATGAAAGTCATGCAATTTTCTCCAATTCTCTAAAGAAAAGCCATGCATCTCTATTGGTAAACTACATGTTTTGTAACTACGTCAAAGGCAATCTTCTGAAACTGGCTGAAGAAGTCTAGCAAGGATTGTGTGATACTTGCTGCCCTGGGTTTGTTCAGCAGGAATTGGGAAAAACAGGAAGTGTAGCAGCCAGGGCATGAATCTAGTGTATTTTAAGAGCATCTGAATCTCATTCAAAATGGGGAAAAACTTCTCACAAGTAGCATTTTTTTTCCAATTTTTCCTTTTGCAGATCCCATTATACCTAACTTTTCTAACCTTACTAATTTTTAAATTGTATCCACTGGGAAAATGAGTTATTCTTCTCAGATACCACCAAGAACCTTCCGCTAATTTTTGCTCAATATCTTCTTGCTTGCTTTTGTTTTATAGTCCTCATTGCCCAGTTGTAACCGTAATGATCTTCACTTTCAGACTAACCCAACCATTTTATAACCATCTTGGGAAAGATCCAGAGCTATGCAGTTCTGTGGGCAGATTTCACTGCAATAAACAGAGATTGTACGCAGATGCTTATGATGAGAGATTTGGTTGAGAAACCTTGCCGACAACGCAATATTGGAAAACCAAAATGGGAGACTATACAGCAATAGAGAAATTGACTGTATATTCACAACAAAATCCAAACCAAATTCAAGAAGGAATGGCTCCCTTACTTAACAAGGCCAGCTAAGATATTAGAATATGGCATTCGAAGAACAGAAATTGATTAAAAGAAACAAACCAAAAAATACTCAGATATAAGCAATCAACTGTAAAAGTTTAAAGCAAAGGATAAATATTTAAGTAGCAGTGTTTCCTCTGCTAGAAAAGGTTCTAGATATTCCAATTTATTCAGGGCCCTTTGCAACTGTAGTCTGTCCTGGAATCTTTCCTAAAAAGTGAAGATTTGAGACTCGGCAGAAATTTTCCAACATACATAATACTCCCTCTTTCTATTTTCCTCCTAAAGCAATTCTTTTTATTAAGGCACCTTGGAGAAAAAGTGCCTTCATAATTAATTTAGGCTTCTTTTCTCCCACACATATACATTTATTTTCCTCCCCTTATCCTTGGTTTAGCTATCAGTTCTGGGCTGAGATTCAGTTCTCATTATCTTCTGTAGTTAACTCAGAAGATCTTTTTAACCTCCGATCCTCCTTACGTTTTATTTATTTATTCCACAATACTGTTATGCTGCCTGCTCATCAAAACTCTCTAGACTTTCTACTTTTTAGATATTTTAACTTTTGTTAAATTTGCTTCATTTATCTCTTTCTCTATCATCTGTCTATCTCTAAACCAACAGTATAATGGAGGCTTTAATATTAACTACGGTAATTGGCTTAAGATCAAAACCATTATCATAAAACCAATATTTTGATGTGAGTTGCAGCAGTTCTTTTGTAATGCCATATTTAACTTTTGATGAGAAAGCCCAATAATTTCATGCTTGTAATATTGACATCCTAAATTGTATTTAATATTGAAAGTTTTTTTAAAAAAATCCTCTATTTTTAATACTTTAAGCTAAGTAATAGAATTATTTTTTTAAAAAAATCTAAATAAATAGAATGTTAATAATCTCTAATCATATTGTATAAACCTCACTGTACTGAATGTGCATCTTTATAACAATATAATAAGAAGAGAAAAAATCTCTAGACAATTCACAGTAGCATAAATATATTCAGCTTATTAAAATAGCAAACATTAAAATCAATCCAAGCAACATTCAAAATAAAATGGTTAAGTAATTTAAATGTTTATTGCAAAAATCCAGTCGAGCTAATGAGGGTATAAATTATTGTCACTTGCTCCAAAAAGCACCACAACTGGTAGACCACCTGACCCTCAGCAAAGACATCTCTATCTGATGATCCAGTTAAAGCCATGAGTTCAAAAGCAACCCAAGTCATGAATCTGCTTCTTCCACAGCCCCCAACTCCCTACAACCTCTCTAATGATTTGTGTCCAAACAGCAACTGCAATGCAATTTCAACTTGTTTCATCCCATCCAGACCTTATGACATTCAGATCAGAGGTGGTATTTAGCCGGTTCGGACCGGTTCGGGTGAACCGGTAGTGGCGACCTGTGCCCCGGCGCTATGCTGTCCTATTTAGGCACATTTTGAAGCCGCGCGCATGAGTGCAAGCCACACACACGAGCAAAGCGCATGCGCGGAAGGCCGTGCGCGTGCGTGGATGGGGCACGTGCGAACGCAGCGAGCGTGCGTGCATGTGCGCACGCTCACATTTGTGAACCGGTAGGGAAAGTAAGTGAATACCACCTCTGATTCAGATGTCAAGAAAGAATCTTCACTGTCTCTCTTGCCCATTTTGGGATAGATATGCATACTAAAGGTATATCTCACGCAAAACTGATGGATACATTCCACCAGTAGTTTCATACTCAAATATCAAAAGAGGATGGGGAAATTATTATTTATTATTATTATTTATTAAATTTGTATGCCGCCCAACTCCCAAGGGACTCTAATTCTATGGCACCCATGCATAGAGGGTAAAGAAGATAACCTTGATAGAAAGACACAAGAATTGTTGCCTAGGCAAAGGGAGATGAAACATTTTTTAAGCTCTGAGAAACAAGATAATATTTGGAAGCAGCTCAGGCAGATGCCGCTCTGATTCACTGAGGTATAAGAAAGGACGGAGGTACAGCACAATTAGACCTACAAAATTCTGTTGTTATAGCCAATCTTAAGTGTAGTTCTAGTGTTCCTATGTAATTGATTTTCTGATCTGGTCTACCTTGCAGGGCTGACACCATGTTTAATCATCATGGACTCAATCCCTTATTCTCCCCACACATACACCCATTTCTTACTGGAATTGCTGATTCAGGAAGAAGTAGAACAACTGCAGAGCAAACTCTTGTAGGCAGTCTAAAAAGACACTAATAGTTGATGATTCCAAATATTCCTGAGGGATCTAATTTTTACAGAGGTCAGTCACCAGATGTCAATCTGTAGTGAGGGTCTAAATCAGTGGTTCCCAAACTTTTTCAGTCCACCGCTCCCTTGGTGCTACAAACTCATCCTCAGTGCCCCCCACCCCCACCCCCTTCAGGTGGGCATGGCTTGGTGGTCAGGTGACTGGGTGGGCATGGCCAATTTGTAAAATGTGGCAAAACTCACTTAACAACGCACTTGCTTAGCAACCAAAATTTTGGGCTCAATTGTGGTCATAAGTCTTTCTTTCTTTCTTTTTCTTTCTTTCTGTCTTCCTTCCTTCCTTCCATTTTTCTTTCTTTCTGTCTTCCTTCCTTCCTACCATCTTTCTTTCTTTCTTTCTTTCTTTC